>CAOLHI010001728.1:0-427513 GCA_948474755.1 Ctenosaura bakeri
AAAACTGACCCTGGTTTTTCTAGCAATCTCACAGTAATGTGATGCAGCCAAGACTTAAACTGAGATACCAAATCTGGCACCACAGTTACCCCTGTCCCCAATAAAACCCTTTTTCCTACTAAACCAAAAGAATTTGTCCTAGGCCACTGCAGAGTGCTGTGTCCTGGTAAGCCTATCCCATTGTGGAACATTTAGGTTACAAGTTTTGGATTTGGCCCTCAAGTTAGATCAGTCACTGCAGGTACTTTACCAAGAGTGGGGGGCAGATACAGTGTGGGAAGACAGTGCTATTGCTGTGAGACAAGGGAGAGCCACAGGCTGTTGGTGGTCCCTTAACTATCAAATAATCTGGATAGACAGCTGAAAATGCTGCTGCTTAATGCCAGATTGGTAAACAGAAAAACAGCAAGGATCCATGAGCTGATCTTGAATGATCATGCATCCCTAGCTAGATGAAGCTGGGAAGAGAGGCAGAGTTACAGAGGTTTATTGTGATTCCATCCCCCTGATGAGGTGCACTATCCTACAATTTGACAGATGGACTGTGCTCTAATTAAGAAAGTCTCTAACCTTCTATCAACAACTGTATCAATTTATACAGCAAGAGTATACCATGTTTTCTATTTACCTTGGCCAAGAACTTCAGAATGTGGCTTCTTAATGTGTTCTTTGTTTATGCCTCCCAATTTCAACATTTTTTCTCTGAAGAACATGTTGCGTTTGCATCTTGTGGAAGCTTCAGTTTATCAGGCTTCTTGTCGCTGCAGGACCCACTGGCAGAGAACTGGAAGACATCACTTTCTGCCTGAGATCCAAAACCTGGTGAAAATAGAACTCCTGTGGGAAGGATTGGAGTGGGAAGTATAGCTAAAGACAATCCAGACAAATCTGCAGGTAAACGATGTGATACTGGAATGTCACCATGTGATACTAGGATGTAGATTCCAGCCTGTTATTAATTTTAGCTGTTAATTAATCTTCGCTGCCACCACCCACTGAATTCTGGACACTTGGACAGCACAGTGGGATGCTGTCCAGACATGTCAATACCTAAGCTTAAGGATCTTCCCTTTCCCCCCCAGTCTATCTAGCGTTGGCATGGGAAGGAGAGAAACAGGGTTTTTACAGAAAGTATTTATTAAAGGATGTAAGTAAACAAGACAATAACACACATGGAAGGCTCCCCCCTCCCAGACACGCTTAGTTACAAGTAGTTACAAAACAGATATAAAAGCACAGATACATTCTTTAGATCAGCCAGCCTCCAAAATAACAGAAAAATCCCTAACGCGACTAGATAACTATTTCTAGTACTCACAGATGTTCATAGCTTAGATGTTCTACGAGGAAGAAGCCAGGAGGCGAGGCCTATGGCCTGCAGCCTGCTACTGGCAGTTCCTTTGTTGTTTCTTTGTCCCTTTGTTCTCTCTCGGCCACATGGCCTCCTAAGAAGTTTTATAACTTCTCCTTGGAAGCATCTTGAAACATCCTGAAGATGCTCACCTCTTTCCTTTTTGATTGGTCAAGTCTCAGCCTGTGACCTATGATGCTGACCCACATGACCTATGATGCTGACCCACACTAAAATGTAATCTGATCGCAACACCTCATTAACCCTTGGTTTACCTGAAGAGGGAAGTGTCCCCCTTTAGCTAAGTCTAGATAATGGGAAGCCCCATTATCACAAACGGTCAACATATTGAGCAAGGAAAATTTGTAATACCTCTACCAGTCGGTCATATGCGAAGGTGTCCAGTTGAATGAGATCAGAGGGAGATTGCTTTCCCTTCAATAGAGCGAATAAGGGTAACATGACTCCAGTAGAAACCTTAAAAAATGGTCTAGCCCAACTAATTATTCCTAACAGTTGTTGAAACTCAACTAAAGTATATGATCGTTTCGTACGGATTTCTGGGAGGCAAGGGATAAAACTAGCTTGTAACAGTTTATGACCCAAATATACGTATGGAATGGATCGTTGGATTTTTTCAGGGGCTATAATCAAACCAAATTGTGCCAAATCATGACGAAGCTCCTCCAGATGAATGGGCATGAGCTGTGGAGCAGCTACTAAAATGTCATCCCTGTAATGATACACCAAAAAAGTCGGATATCGTAGTCTAAATGGATGCAAAGCTGCATCAACGAAGATCTGACACAATGTTGGTGAATTTAGCATGCCTTGTGGGAGAACACACCACCTATAACGTGATGTTGGATGTTCATGATTAAGAACTGGAACTGTGAATGGAAATCGTTCACGATCTGGGCAAGCTAGCGGTACTGTGAAAAAGCAATCTTTTAAATGAATAATAATAATATCATAGTCTTGAAGTATCAAATTTTGGTTGGGTAGTCCACATTGTAGCTGGCCCATAGGCTGTATACAAGCATTCACAGCTCACAAAGCATGAAGCAACTTCCATTTCCCACTTTTCTTTTTTATAACAAAAACTGGAGTATTCCATGGGCTGGTGTTTGGTTCTATGTGACTAGCAGCTAATTGTTCTTGTATCAATGAGTGAAGAGCGTCTATCATGTCTTTTGGTAAGGGCCATTGCTCGACCCAGAGAGGGTCATGTGTCAGCCACTTTAAGGGTAGAGCAGTAGGGGTAGAACCACAATTAAACATCAAGGGAAATAACAGCACCCAATTGATTCAACAAATCACGACCCCAAATGTTCATGGGAATGGACAAATGAAAACGGTGCACCAATGCATGTGTTGAGGAAGAAGAAGAAGTAACAGTTAACCACTTTTTAGATTGTACCGCTCGTTGATGACCACCGACACCCCACAGTTGTTGAACAGGTTCCACAGGCCAGTGGGGTGGCCAGGATGTGTCACAAATGGCAGAGACGTCAGCTCCAGTATCAATTAATCCTGAAAAAGATAAACCTTGAATAATTAATGTACAGGAGGGCCGCTGAGGCCCAATGCCATGTTCCATCCAACAAACAGAGGAAATTGACCCCTCAGAGGTTGGATTAGAGGTTGTAGATCCAAATCCTTGATCACCCCTGGGCTGAGATAATGCCCCTGGCACAGTGTACTGGAGTAAGAGGAGCTTGATGCACTGTCTGAGGAGTGTGTGTCCACAACTGAACCTTAAGTTCACCAGTGTAATCAGAATCAATTACTCCAGTGACAACAAAAATGCCCTGGCGGCTGGCAGATGAACGTGGTAAAATCAGTACCACTGTATGAGGAGGAATAGGACCATGCACTCCAGTAGGAGCAATCCAGACTTCTCCAGGAAAAATAAATTCATGATCCTCTATTATAGACAAGTCAAGTCTGGCACTCCCAAGCGTTTTTGCTCGGAGGTCTGAGACTCGTCCTCTCTGGGAGCAGTTGTGACCTGATACACCCCCTTTCCCCTGCGCTGGAGGGTTGTTGATGGCGGTTTCCCATCGACTGACATTGATTAGCCCAGTGAAAACCTTTTTGACAGATGGGACACTTCTTACTAGGGCGAGGCTGAACAGTTGCAGGTGGTTTAGAACGACATTTCTTTTGAAAATGACCATCTTTTCCGCATTAAAAACATTTGCCCTGTTTTTTATTACCAGATTGGATAGTTGCCGCCAGTAAATTCACACGATGACTTTCTGTTCCCACATCTTGACACATTCTCAGATAATCTGCCAAGTTTGCACCCAACCCTGTAAGTGGCTGAAGAGCTGCTCAACAATCTTTGTTTGCATTTTCTTTTGCCAACCTCATTAACAACTCTGAGGCAGCATCAAGATTCTCTATTTGTTGTTGCAAAGCAGTTTGTAGCCGATTAATGAAATCTGCATAAGGTTCATTGGGTCCCTACCTGATCAATGAGAAGCTCTTCTTAGGGGCATTGGAAGCTGGAAGCTTACGAAAGGCTTCTAGAGCACAGCGAGAGCCAATAGCAAATGTAGCCTGTGGCAGAGCAGCTTGCATATGAACTTCCGTAAACTGTCCTGTGCCTTCCAATTGCTCCGTGGTGTAAACACTTCCTCCAGCCCGGGCATTAACCTCAGCCAAGTGATGTCGTTCACTTTCCCATAGCACATATAGAGAAGTATCTAAGATCATGCGCATCATGTCTTTCCAATCAGATGGGGTCAATATATGTCCATTACGAATGCTTTCCAATAACCCATGTGTGTACCTACTAGTAATCCCTGTTCCAGTAATTGCCTTACGGACTTCCCGAAGCACATTGTATGGAAGGGGAGCCCAATTGACTTGTGGCTGTCCATCAGCATCCTGCCTATACATTACTGGGCAGACAGCACGAAGATCTAGCACCTCTTGCGGGGTGAGGTCTTCATATGCCAAGGCCTGATCGACCATTCATTGGAAAGGAGAACGAAAAGATACACTTTTATTTGAACAGGGTGTGCATGAGGCCGATTCATTTTTTCCTGTGGGATTAGAAGAGGCGGTGGCTTGACTAGGAGAACTAATAGTAACCACCCCGTACGAGGGAGATGGAGAATGATCTAGAGTGACCCGGACCTGATTGGAAGGACCAAAGCGCTCCACAGCATAGCGACAAAGATGCCACAAATGCAGGATATTTACTGGCGCTTGGGGCTCAGTATGAAGACACTGGCCAATCTTTTCCCAATGATTCAATTGCAATGAACCCCCTTCAGGGTACCAAGGGCAATTAGTGCCTATCTCATGGACCAGTCGGAGGATGTGGGAGGAAGGAACAGGGTGTCCAGATTTCTTAAGCAAATAAGCTAACTCCTCAGCATGCTTCCGTTCCGCCACAGAAACAAAAGTGCCCATACTCACCAGGATTCCGAAGAATGTGAGGGTGCATCTGAAGCTCATGCCGAGAGAGGTGAATATGGAGCTGCGGGTCCCTGTTCGGGTGCCAGATGAAGTAACGAAAGACACGGAGATATCTTTCGGAGCATGGGGAAATGCTACCATTTATTCACAGCAGCTGTCTTTTATAACCCAGTAGTTTACATTCACTATATCAGCAAACATTGTGTAAGGGCAATCAAGAAAATAGAAGAATAACTAATACATCATCATTATATACTTTACTAATATAAGAATAGCTCATATATCATAGAAGAATAGCTCATATATCATTATGTACTTTATTTGTTGGAAAATGTATTATGTACACATGCCTCAGTAATTTACAGTCATGGAAGGCAGGATCAGAGAACATCTGAGCTCCTAGCCTGAGGGTGTGCCCAACCAGGTCTACAGCTCTTAATTCTCCTCAAGAAGCAGTGTTTACTATGATAATGCTGATGAGCTACTGCTATATCACTGAAGCTTTTGTTGCACGCTCCATACCTCACTACATACAATTCTTGGACATTTTTATTGTCTGAATGGCTCTTAAGATGAGCCATCATATCACAATAGCTTTGTGCTATTGAGGTATACAAAGTACAGTGAAATCATATACTGCCTTTTTCCAGCATGGCTTCTTGGCACCTTTTGTAATCAGCCTTCCTGTTCCCTTTGCTGACGTATTTCTCTCGGCAGCCACAATTTAGAAGGTTGCTCTCTTCTACCATTTCAAAGGTTTCAATTGATGTCCCTGCTCTTTCAGAAACACATACATAATCCATGCTATGTAAGCCTTTGTGGTGACGTAAAAACTCCTCAACATCAAAAAAGAGGTTACCGCAAAATCCGCATAAGTATTTAGTCTGCACAATGTTGTCATGTCTAGCTTGACAGTGTCCATGTAGGGTTTCTGTCTTCCAAAATGTCATTTTGCACAAGTCACAACTGTCACCTTCTATGCCCTTAAGAGGGACAGCTTTTTCTGAGAAACAGGCAAATGACCGGACGTTTCTTGGTTCAAAGGCTAGAGGCCAGATTTATTAAGTACAAAAATATAAAAGTCTGCTGCAGCAGGGTGCCAGAGGTTTGGGACAAAGGCCAGGGGCTTGGCAAGGCCTTTTTATCCAGGTAAACAGCATACACGCCCACTGCAGCATTTTTCCACCAATCACAGACCACCCACCCCATATTAGGTAATGTCCAGAAACTTCCATCCATATAAGGAAATGTCCAGAGGGGCAGGTAATATGAGGTTTCCTCCAATCACAAACTACCTTCCAAATAAGGCAATGTCCAGGGAGAGATGCTTCAGGTGAGGTAGAGTCATGAGTCAGCAGATGGGAGGGGCTAGAACTCCTGTGTATGTGACTACCTCCTAGCTTGTAATGGAGATTGTCTTTTCTTCACTCACACAACTGTACCTGTGAAAGTGATGGCTCTCTAATGGCATGCAATGCTGCTTCACAGTGTCCTCTGAGTCAAATATTTCCTCACACATGCGACACTGCCATTGGGAAGAAATTTCCTCAGACATATCCATTGGACTCTTAGGTGGAGACAATTCCATAGCGCTTGGAGATCGATCCTTTGTTTCAAGTGAATTACCACAATGGGTATCTGAAGGTACTGCAGGCTTGTCGTCAGCAAACTCTTTCTCACAATAGTGGCTATGCCCATCATGAAGTTCTGTCACATGGGCCATTACATCTTCCTCTTTCTGAAGGATTACATTGCAGGACCGACACCAGAAGAGGAAGTTAGTCAAGTGTGCTCCTCCATGGAACCAGCTCACATGCAAACGGATCACACTTGCATTTTCTGCACACTTTCCACACACACCACATTTGTGGCAGATGCTGTTTTCAGAAAAGATATGTTTTTCTACCAACTCCTCAGAAGGAAATGCCACCCCATCCTCAGGTCTCCACCCTCCAATGCCAGTATTCTCATATCTTGTAAATCACCCCAATCTTTTATCCACGTAAAGGGTGCTGCTTTGTAATATATTTGAAAGTTTGGTAATCCCATTCCACCTCTAGTTTTCTCATCTGTCATAATGCTCCATTTTATCCTAGTTTTTTTTCCCCTTGCCATATAAATTTAGTTAGTTCTCTCTTCCACTGTAAAAACGGTCTCATATTCATTATAATGGGTAGGTTTTGGAACAGAAAGTTCATTTTTGGAAGGACATTCATTTTTATTGTGGCTACCCTCTCCATCATTGAAAGACACATAGAAGTCCAACTTTCCAAACCTTTGGTTATTTCTTTCCATTTTTTTTCATAATTGTTTTGAAATAACTCATTGTTTCTTTTTGCTATCCAGATGCTTAAATACTTTGCTTTTTGTCCTCTATTGAATCCTGCTATTTGTGCTAATTCCTTCTCTTCTCTCTCAGTCATATTTTTGGTTAAAAAGACCATTTTTTCCTTATTAACTTTAAATCCAGAGAATTCTCCATATTCTTGAACTATTTTCATCGTCTCTTCAATACTGCTCCCTGGATCATCCAAAAATAAACCCAAATAGTCTGCAAAAGCTTTTAACTTATATTGATATTTCTTGATTTGAACTCCTTTTATGTCTTTGTCTTCTCTTGTAGCATTGTTAAGTATTTCCAAAGTCATAATAAACAACAGAGAAGACAAATGGCAGCCTTGTCTTATCCCTCTATGTAGTTCTATCAATTGTGCTCTTTCACCATTTATAACCAGTCGAGCTTGCTGTCGACTATAGATTGCCTCAATCCATGAAATGAACTTTTCTCCAGCCTGCATCTGTTTAACTGCTGTCTTCATAAATGGCCAACTGATCATATCAAAAGCCTTCTCCGCATCTACAAAAATCATGGCCATTTTCCGTTCATTATGCTTTTCATAATATTCAATTATATTTAAGACCACTCTGATGTTGTTACTCAAAGATCTTTTCAGTAAAAAACCGTTCTGGTCCTTGTCAATAACCTCTAAGAGCACTTTTTAAAGTCTCATTGCTAGGATTGAAGCAAAAATCTTATAGTCTATATTCAGAAGTGATATTGGTCTGTAATTCTTTACATCAGTCAGATCTCTTCCTTCTTTCGGAATCAGCACCACATTTGCTTCTTTCCAGGTGTCTGGTATTCTTTCCTTTAATATTTCATTCATTGTACTTTGTAATGGTATTGAGATTTCATGTTCCATAATCTTGTAGTATTTTGCAGTAAAACCGTCCGGTCCTGGAGCTTTGTTGTTCTTCAAATTTCTGATAGCCTCAACTACTTCCATCATAGAAATAGATTTGTTCAGAGTCGATCTTTGATCTTCATTAAATCTCATTTTATTCATTTTCTCCAAGTACTCTTCCAATTCTTGTTGTTTCTTCAACTTTGGGATCTTACTCATCAGCTTAACGTAGTAGTTGTAAAATGCTTGTTTTATTCCCTCCTGTTTTGTAGTTCTTTCTTCTCTTGTTCTAATCTCAGATATGATATTTTTGGCCCTTCTTCTGCGCAGCAAACTAGCCAAAAACTTTGATGGTTTGTTAGCTTGTTCAAAAAAGTTATATTTCATTCTCTGCATCTGCTGCTCTATCTCATCCCGATTAAGTTGATTTAGTTTGGCTTGATGTATCTTCATCTGTAATCTAATCTTTTGATCGGATGGATTTTGCCGCATCCGTTTCTCAGTTTCTTTCATCTTTTCCAATATTCGCTGCTCAATGTTTCTTTTTACTTTTCAGATCTCTGCAGACCATCTGATAAAGTAAACTACATTTACAAATGTTTGTTTTACATGGGAAATTTGAATAAAATGATTAAAAAAAAAAGAAGTGGAGAAACAGCTTTGTAGTCCATTCTGCAAAGACTGCCACAAACCTGAAGTGTGCAGTTAAGTCTATGTGGGTACGCAAGGCTTGATGGCAAGATGTGCATTTCACTTGAAAAGGGACTTCTTTACAGAGAGAGATTAGAAGATTCTTTGCATAGGCTGGGAAAGGCAAAGGAAGTGGACTGCCTTGATTATCTGCAATGGAATGTAAAGAACATAGTATCAATGAGGTAGAAAAGACCAAAAGTAATCTACTCCTTCCCAAGACAAAGGCACCCAAGCATCAACATTACTCACTCCACTACCAAATTTAGATTTCAGAACATCACCAGTAAAGGATAGGGTACAGCAGGTAGGCAGATTACATTTTATGACCAAGTGACATGTAGGATACACAGCCCTATATTCTACTACATATCATAACAGATGTCCATTTCCAATCAATCCACATTAACTTAAAAAAATATGACTCAAATTTTGTACAATATTGAGGGTTCAACTTGATAAGAAACCTGAACTGTACTTATTAAATATGACACATATGTTAGATGCAATTGCTGTAAAGAAATATGGGAAAATAATACTGTATATGATTACGACAGCCCATATTGAATATGTAAGGTTATGGAAAACTGAGCAGATACCTACAATAGAGCAATGATGGGCAACTTTTATTGAAAATCGGAGTGCAGATATAGTCTCTCAGAGATTAAAAGGAAAATCAGATGATGACATTAATAAAGAATGGCAAATTGTTCTGGATATGGGTTGGGTGTTGTCAGGAAACAATTTTTAATTCATGGTAGCATGTGTAGCTAGAAGGAGAAAATCAGGGAAATATCATGGAACATGTAAAGTTGGGTTGAAAAGCAGGAACTATCTTGTATGTTAATAAATGTAATGCGATGCATAATGTTAATATGTCAATGAAATAACAGTTAATGAAATCCAGAGAAGATTGGAAGACAGCTGTAATAATTCGGTAAAATGTACAATGAGAATTGTTTGTTTTATATGATGGAATTACAATAAAATTAATTAAAAAATATGACTCAAACAAGAATGCAAAGTCAACAGTACCAGGTATACACCATGTTCTGAGCAAAGCTGATAAACATTCTGGGCTGTGAGCCCACAGCTGTAGGACTAACTCTTCCTGAGAAATGTCAGAGTCACACTATGAGCATTTTGCCCAAATATCAGCTTGTTGTATAGGGATTGTTTCTATCTGGACCAGTACAGTTACTTTGCATGTACTTTAAATTTGTTTTCTCCCATAAGATGTGAACAGTTAATTATACAAAATGTAAGTAAGAGGTTAGCACTACCCAATACTCCTGACATGGAGTTGGGTGTGGGGAGAGAAAAAGAAAAAAATTGTAAGGCCCCGCTTTGGGGGTTCCCAATGTCAGTATGGTTTGGATGGACACTTAAATAGGCTTAAACAGAAGCTGGAATTTTCCAAGGAATCCAACTGTGAGGAGTCCATCAGGACACTGATTGACAGTTATTCATCCCTTGTACACCTGGATTCTTTCCTCTGACCTCACAGCACCCACAATAGACAACTATTACAACATTCATCATGTCTTTGTCAATCAAAGCACTGAGCCCATCAACAGGCAAAAGACCCATTGTCCACAACAGGTTCCCTTTGTTTTGCATCTGGAACCTTCACAGCCACAAGCCATTTTCAGGGTACAAATACCCCTGGTTTGACAATGCCCAGTGCAGTCTCTTGAAGATCTACCCGTCACTCGGTCCGTCTGGCTCCTGAATGAGAACTGCCCTTAGGTCCTACCTAAGCCAAAATACATTTCTGCTCTTCACTACTCTTCTGGACTGGTAATTATAAATCCCCCCAAATCCCTCAGCCTCTCTATAATTTTCCTCCATTTCTCTTTCAGCTAGCTCTTGTGTGAATGTGTGATTGTGTGTATCTTGTGTGCATGCATGAGTGAATTCCTCTCAATAAAATCATTTTATTAGACAGTTTTGCTTGGTTTTTGGCTTGGCCTGACCCCATAAAAATTGGGTTTAAAGATCTTGCTAGGTTACCCTGCCTCTCGTAGTGCTACAGCTTGTGCTCTGGCTAATTCCCATTCCCCATTATTTGGAGCACATTGAGGTGTCCCCCAAGGGACCCCAGAAATCAGGATAACACTAGTAGTTTTGTTTCTTTATAATGGCTACATATTTGGTAAAGCTAAGGGACCTTAACTGCTTATTTAAGACCAACCCAGTAGGAAACACTTTACATTCGAATAGGGGTCTCTCCTAACAATATACTGTTGCTGAGAAAATCTATTTCCCCTCCAGCTACTGTGAGGGATTGCAATTAATCTCAGAAGGAGAAGGAAAGCCTGAGGAGTGTGTGAAATTATTCCTGTAACTGAAAGTCTTACTGTCATCTGGTGAATCCAACCTTCTCTATACCAGTATACTTTTACTTCATGAAACTTTGTGCTCCATGCACAGAATCAGGATGGGGTTGGTTATACTCTAATGTATTTTAATGGGAATATGTAGTATACGTGCAGACTTTGTGTAATACATTCAGATACCCCATATGGTTATGCATAAAATTTTTTTATTATACCTGAGATCATACATTTGAAATCTGTGGGAAAAACAACTCTTTTGTTTAGAAAGAAACATGGATGGATATTTGATAAAACAATTAATAAGCACTTTTCAGCTGAGCAAAAGACGTTACACAGTATAAAGCAGCATTGACAACTGAATGGAAAACAAAAACAACTGGCCAGTTCTTGTCCCTTTAATAACAATTTGATTTCCAGCAGTCAGCCAAAAATGCTTTTCATAGTGTGAGGATAAACATTATTGCCAAGTGACCTCATCAAGCAGCTATTAAAAGCATGGGGTAGATTGGGGGGAAAAAAAGATGTTGGCAAGCCTAATACACAGAATATTTTTTTATACTCATAGATCTGCATAACACATAACTCATATCCACGCAGAAAAAAAACATTCATCTATAAGATAAATGGTCTTAATAGTTAGAATCATAATTGCTGTGTTTTGGATTGATATAGGACATACAGGTAAATTCTGACATTCTTTCTTTAACCACTAAGAATGGAGCTCCATTCAACAGCAGGCCCCATGGGTGAGTAATGCTTTCTTAATCTAACATAATAAGGTTATCGAGATGAAAAAAGTGTCACTCTCAGCCTTTTGGGTGATTGATATATCACTAATGTTTCAAATACTGACTACTCGTCAAAGCTGTCGCGAGCTTTCTCTTAAAATTTTAAGAAACAAGTTAGCTTTAAAGGATATCTTTCTCTTTTTAACAGATTCAAATACATTCAAAGTGTTGCACTCAGAATATATAAAACACTTAGACTCCACTCTGACAGGGATATGCAAAGGAGCTGTATAGTATAGTTTCTCTGTTGCTTTTCTTTCCACTAGCTCCTTGTGGCTTGCTTTGGCAAACCAATGATTGCTTTTATTTTCCATTTATATATTTATAATGGTACTGAGTTGTGCAAAGGCTGAAAGTAGGACTGCTGCTGGGAAGATTAGGAAACAGCCAAGACTACATGCTGTTTGTATCTCATGTTTGTTTTAATGTGGGAACATTGCCATGGTGCATTAACAATCTAAAATTATAGCCAATGCTATACATAGGAAGTCTCAGATCTATAACTGGGTTAAGAAAAAGGAGAAAAATAGAAAGGAGACAAGAATGCTATGTATTATGTTGAAAGTACACTCAGGCAAAGTATGCAAGAAATGTTGTACATTGGCTTCACATTAAACTGATTAGATTTATACTGTGCTGTGTATTGGTTGAATATTGTGCTTTTTATGAGGCCAAGCTGACCTGAAGTATCTAGGTTAGACACAAATATGATTATTCTGGCAGTTTTGTATTTTTCCCTCAAACTAATGTCTTTTGTTACTTAAAAAAAGAAACAGTAATGAGCTACCTTGTATAGTGTGTTTCTTCTGCATTCAGCAAGTTGGACTGATTGTTCTAACTTTTATGTTCTGTATTTCATTCAAGGTTACTTTTGCAGCCTAAGATTTAATGATGGAATACCATCTGATTTTTTAAAAAATCAGTAGCAAGCTATATATGTGTATTGTCTATGTACTTCCCTTTTGTAGATGTTGATTCAGAAAATCCTTTGGGTTGTTGGATTGGCCTTACAGAAACATCACAGAAAGATTTAAATGTGTTTCAGAGATATGCTTTTTGATCATATACAATAGCCCAAATTCTAAAGAGTACCTCATAAAGATTCAGCTGAAGAGATAATTTACTACTCAAGAGACTTAAATATTACTTGATTGTTACTGAACTATATGAAAGTGAGGCTCAAAGATTACATGTTGGTGATATGAATATGGTTTTCATGCTGTAAGAGGAAGCTTCTCTGTTACTGAAAATGTATGAAGCATTTATAACCTTATAACGACAGAAACAATAAAGAAACATGTCCAGCAATTTTCCCATGTCTGTATGACAGAAAAATGGCAGAGCTGTTGGACCTTATTGTTCTTCTTATCTGCTATCTGTGAAACTAATACAATTGGCACAACACAGTTACATCCTTGTACCATTCATACACATAATTTCATACTGATAACAAAACAAATTGGTGCTCTGTTATTATCTTATCTAAAACTACAGGAAATACTAAATAAAGTCTCTTTCATCCCACCACAGATAATTTTCTGTGCATGAAATATCTTTGGAAAGTTCCTGTATAAATACAAAATATAAAACAGTAACAAAGGAAGTAAATTATCAATGTCTCTTATTTAAGATAAGCAGATAGTACAGAATAAGGGAAAACAGAATGGACAATAGGACAAGGTAAGAACTGTTTCAACATGGTGGTTTAAGGGTACTTTACAAGCAGTATAGAACATAGCTGATTCTGTTTTGAACAGAAAATACTTTGTATAATCAAAAGTGATGTTATAAAATGAAACTCAGTGAGGCTGATCATATTTACGATAAACTGTTGTGGACAATGGCATGCACATAATGAAATAGTCCAAAAAAGCTTATATCATTAATAAATGGGTCAGTTTTTAAGGTGCCATATATATACGACTATCATTGTGTTGTTTATTATTCTAGTAATTCAAGGCTGATCATTAGAGTTTGTAGTACTTTGTGAGCTTGTTATTCTTCTTCTGCATGAGGTTTAAAATCAGTTAAATTCTCTAAATATGACAAAACCGGTAGTTTTGGAAAGCACAATGTTAAAGTTAAAATGTATTTCTGATATTTTAAGTAGATTTCTTTTTCCTGGTAAGTATGTCTTAAATTATCTACGTGATTAACCTCTGCTTTTTCTCCACTACAATCAGTAAAATTATAAATATACTTTTGATTTTTATATTGTGATTCTAAATATTCAGACTCATAGCCAAATTAATGTATGTTTACTTCGGCCATTTCCACACGGGGCAAGGGAATCGCCCTGTGCCTGTACTTACCGGACCTTTGGGCTCGACGCTTGGGTCTAGGCTGGTCCGAAGCAGTGCGTGGTTGCTGCTCCGCACTACTCCGGGGTCAAAAATGGCGGCTTCTGGTTGGTGGAGGCTCTCCACCAACCACTGAAGCTCGCCAGCCTGAAGCTCACCCCCAGCAGATTGCAGGCTCGCACTGGTGCGAGCCTGCAAATCTGCACCGGAGCGTGGGAACGGAGTGGTGCGCTCCGTGCTTTTGAAATACCTTTTCAAGCGGTCTTTCAAAAGCACACTGGATGACCACTTTGGGTCATTCGGGAGCGGGCTGAGGTGTGGATTTACAGTAGGTAGGTCTGACCCAGTTCACTCCCAGGTGCCGACGTCCTCTCTGGAGTACGCTCTGCACCATTTCTTTAAGCCCGTGCGGAAATGGCCTTAGAAGTCTCACCTGAGTTCAGTAACATTTGGTTTCATTATGTGTTTGTAAGATCACAACTCAGAGTGGAAACAAACCCACTGCATTTACTTCAGTGCAGAAGACCATGGTATGAATCCCTGCTTAGCCTTGGAAACTCACTGGGTGACTCTGGGCAGGTCACACTCTCTTAAGTTCAGAGGAAAGCACTGGCAAACTCCTCTGAACAAACCTTGCCAGGGAAACCTCATGATAGGCTCACCCTAGGTTTGCCAAAAATCAGATACAACCTAAGGGCACATAACAAGAAGGAGGATGTTTCAAATCAGGATATTATATTTATATCTATGTAAATATAGATAGAGAAAGTGTGTGTACATGGTTTTATTGCGCTAAAGTAAAACAACGAGAATTCCCCATAGAAATATTTAAAGATATTTAAAGAACATTTTAAGGTGCTATCTGCCTTTGTTAACCTTTAAAGTGTCACCAAACTTTGGTATTTGTAGAAAGTAATTTCTATTTAAATTGGAGAACTGCATTGTACATAATAATATCTGTTGATGAACAAACAGGAAAAATTAATCACAACAAAGTTACTCTGTATTCAAGAAGCCTAACCTTCTATACAAGATTTCAAAAATTTCTGCAATACATAACATAATTGTGATCACAGTAAATGTGTACATAGCAATAAGGAAGATGGTCTTTTCAAAATGTTCTGGTACCATGCATCTGGTAATATTAAACTTTTTATCAAGAGCTCCTGTATCACATCTGTAGAGTGGATTCACTTGGAAACCAAAGAGCTGACTCTGAAGCCAAAAAGCCACAACTTCAAGGATGATCCTTAACAGAACAGAGAGAATATAAAAAACGGTGTAGGCAGGTCTTTGAAGGATATCTTCCTGAGCGATGCTTTTACATGCAGCATAAAGATGGAAAATGGCTCCAGGTACCAGTACGGTCACTAGTTGTAAAGCCCAGAATACCTAAAGTGTAGCAGAAACTCGGCTGTCAGATCATTTATGACTGTACCATACTGCCTGATACAGACATCCTTCTGAGTGTCTTGAGATTTTTGTGATTCTTTGTAGATCATTTAAAAATACTATTTTAAACATAGAATTTATATGAAAAAATGATCTTATAATTTATTCCAAAAGATGTCTCATTATCTATTAAAATTTGCTTATTAATTTTTTCCCCTGTCCTTTTTTCCTAACAACATTTTGGCAATTTGATAAGAAAACCAAACTGACAGTTTTTAGATTTTCTACCTTTGGAAATCCTTTCCGCACATTTTATTACATTCTGGATCTTGCTCTGGGGAACATATTATGTTCATGGAATGAAAATTGGCTTGGCCTGTTGAACCTCACCTGTTGCCAGTGTGAATGAAGAATGCATATAAGAATGTGCACAGCATTCTTCATTCTCTCTCACGTTTCTGGAAAGATAATGGTGGGTAAATTATTATTCAGTACTTATTTTGTTATTGAGATATCAGAGAAAATCTTTCATGAAACAATCTTATACTCAAGAAGTACCACATATAAGGTGTTATATTAGCAGCAGTTTCATCAGTATTAACATAGGTACTAATCATGCAAACAAAGTTGGCGCTAACAGCCAAATTCTGAATTGAATTGGCAACTTTGGACCAGGTCTGGATTGGACTGGATGGGTCCAAAGTATAAAGCACATTCTGAAATTATTTATATGATTCTGGAAATGTGGATATAAGCAGTAAGTAGAGGAAAAGCAGATGCTGTTTCTTCACTACAACCATAACAGAAAAACACCAGTGTGGTTGAGATATGGAGGAGGAAGGGTTGCTGACTTGGGGTTTGCTTACTCATTCATAACTCTCCAGTCTAATCTGGAGCAAGAACCTCATGAGCACTCTCTAATCATAGTGTATTTTGGAAGAGTTTTGTGAGGTAGCTGAAGTCATGCAGGTCTTCATTCATTTGCTAGATTTAGTCATTATTAAGAGATTGTAACATGAAAGACTTGTGGTAAGAGTTTTAGCTGTTAAGTGTTTGCCTGAACATCTGGGAAGAGACCTGCACAATCTTAAACAAAGTAACAGGGGTGGATGTTGACTAGGTATACTTGAAGAAGAATTATAATATGGGCTTTTAAAATCCATGCATATTTTGAATGTTAGAATTAACATTTATGAGATTGGTAGTATCTTTTTTTCAAAGCAATAATGGAGATTAATTTTTTAATGCAGCTTTTAAATATTTGCATGGCTCATATAAATATTGAATGGATGGGAACTCATTATTTAAGAGGTGGCAGTCAATAACATCTATTTAAACAGAAGAAATATTAGTATTCTGCTTATATATTGGATATAGGAAAATCCATTGAAGGTCATGTGGACTTATAGCAGGGTCAGTAAACTTGTTTCCCTAAAGGGCTACAAATACCATCTCTCTAAGCACTGGTCACCCCTGGCTAGGGCTGATGAGATCTGGAGTGCAACAACATTTAGAAGGCCACATAAACAGAACATAGAGTGAAGCACATTCAGTTTACTGTGTAGCAGGTTTCCAATCACTGCTTAACAGTGAAGTGAAAGCCTTCTGTCCAGTTCTCTTTTTTGTAATATCTATACACTATATTTTACTTGTTACCAGATTAATGCTTCTACTTTTGTATCCTCAAGGGAATTCTTAAACATGAAATGGGAGGAAGTAATAAAGCTGTATGTGCATCTGTCCAATTAGTTTTAATTCTCATGTAATTTTTTTTTTCACAGACATGATAAATTTCTTACAGTCAAGCATAATCATTCACAAATATGTTGCCTACAAATTCTAGATCTGCTTCAGGACATTGAAATAACATATTGCAGCTTTCAATATACATGCACACATTGGTGCATACTTTCAGACCAAACCCAGAGGATACTTACCAGTAGTTGCTCTTCATCCTAGAGAAGGGTGGTGAGTGGGATGCCTAAGGTTTCTGTCCTAGGCCTAAGGTTGTTTATAATTGTTTATAAATGACTTAGAAGATGGAATAGAATGCATGCTTATAAAATTTGCAGGTAACACTAAATTGCAGGGAGTAGCTAATACCCTGGAGGACAGGATCAGAATGCAAATTAACCTTGACAGATTGGAGAACTGGGCCAAAACTAGCAAAATGAATTTTGGCAAAAATAAATGTAAGATACTATATCAAGGCAGAAAAAAAATGAAATGTATACGTCTAGGATGGGTGGCACCTGGCTTGAAATCAGTGCATATCAAAAGGATCTAGTGGTCTTAGACCACAAATTAAACATTACTAGACCAGGACCTTCATATACTACTTATTGGAGTACCAAGAATATTATGACATTATTTTTGTGAAGTAATTATCAGTAGTTTTGTCAGTATCCTTTTTTGAAGTGTAGCAAATAACATTTACTTCTGAAATTTCATGGGGAGATTATTCTGGGAGATTTGGGGACATTTTTTAATCTATTTTTTTTTGTAAAAAAACAAATTATGAAAAAGTAATGTGCTATGTCTTTCTTTGAAAGTAATGAGTAACTGATTACTTCTTCAAAAGTAATGGCTAATGTCTATGTGTGACATTTTAAATATACAGTTCCAAGCCTATTTCATGCTCCTTTGCATCATTAAGGAAACACTTCTCTCTACCTCTACATGACTAAGTAGTGAGGTGTGTTGGGGATCTACTCTGTGTTTCACTGGTAGGAGCTATACATTACTTGGAGACACAAGAGAACGCCTTCTCTGTTTTGGCCTCCAATTGTAGAATGCCTTCCCTTTAGATGTGTGTTTGGACCAATGATGATATCATTTTGGTACCAAGGTTAAATCTAATTTGTCATCCAAGCTTTTGGAGCCTAGTGATCATGGCTTGTTTCTGACTCACTGGACAGCAAGAAACAAAGTTTCAGGTTAGCTACGCATCAGCAGGTGTATTCCACTAATTTCTCATTTTCTCAGGAATTTGCCTTCCAGCAGGTTAGTATAATTGTTTATCACCCCTGCAAAAAACCCAATCATCATTATCATCATCATCAGGTAGGAAAGCTGCATCATTGCTTACAAATATATTGAGGTTCTTGTAAAGTTCTGTGTAGCAGGGAAAGAAATTGCACACTGCATCCCAAATTAGAAATACCATCAGATTTCACAACCCTTAAAAACTTATATTCCTAGGGGAATTAAATGAAAAAACTTCCTTCAGCTTTTACTGTAGTGTGTTTTGTATATGCCAAAAGCTCACTGTTTTGCTTCAAGTCTTGCTTTTGCTAGCACTACATAAAAACAAACTAGTGGCTTTTGTATAGCAGTGCTCCACCTGTTAGTACATTTCACAATTTTGTCTCAGCATACTAATTCATCCAGTATTATGAGTACAACAGCTGTATTTTTTTATTGTCATTTGACTATTGATATCACAAATAAAGTAGAGAAAATAAAACATAAATAAAAAAATAAAGCAAGAGAAAAATGTTTACCTGTGGGGTTATAGGCCTGAACTGGTTGTAACAGAATAGATTAACTTCCCTCTTGTCTGGCTCACAGCTGAAGTGCAAAGCTTCGTTTCCATAAACAGCAAAACCCAACACACCAAGGAAGAACATTCGAACTGAGCCAAAGAAAAGTGTGTGGAATTGTCCAATCACTGTTGGAGGCCTAAGCTGTAAAGAACCATATAGAGATTAAACTGGAAAGAATACAGAAAACAAAAATATATTTCTTCAAGGTTCATCTTCATTCCCCATCATTCCTTCGGTATATTGCTTCTATCAGTTTATGAAAGTAACATTAGGATTCTTTGTGATTTAAAGTGATTTATTATTGATTTTTATGTTAATGTTGTTTTATCTAAATTTTAATGTACCACCTTGATGACTTTTGTGGAAAGGCAGTGTGAAAATATTACTGATAAGGAATAAGGCATTTAACAATTATTTCCTCACTGAGTAAGGTTCTAATCCCCTCACCACAAAAATCAATCAACCAACCCTGCAACACCATCTTTATGAAAATTAATACATTCATTATTAGAAGTTTCATAATATTTGGGATTACTTGCTTTTTTAAATTAAGCAAGTTTGGAAAAGTCTTAAACACTTAGCCTGGAATGAGAAACATGCAGTCTTCCGTGTTTTTGGACTTCCGCTCCATCAGCCCGCATCATTGACTATGCTGGCTAAGGAAAGTGGAAATTACAATCAAGCAACATCTGGACTGCAACATAATCTCCAGTCCTGTCTTAAGATGTATGCTACTCATATGTTTATCACTTCAATTATAAATTATTTAGAATCAATTAGGGATAGAAAATATTTATAGAGTTTTGAAGACACATTCCACACCTTTCTCCAAAGTGATTATATGAAACCACTGTTGGATGATGGATAACCAAATCAATGATTGAAGACTCAAGGTAATCCAAGACTCTCAGTAATCTGAAGCCAAATGTAGATTTGCAAGCTCCATTTCCATATTATGGCCAAGGCTTGAATTGCACTCTCCTATTGATGTCAACTGATTTTCCCCTTACAATTGCAGTAAGCTGTTACTTGGAAGGCTTTTGGGATCCAGACCAGTGCATTACAGAACATGCTATAAGAAAATCCTGTCATAGAGATTTAATCAAAGGAACAACTTGTCTATTTTCTATAAAAAAACACCACCTCACAATAATCATTCCAGTAGGAACAACTGTGTATATCAGATCAAATATTTTATTAATTCTAGTATTGCACAGTAAGACCTGACAAGTTACATATATATCTATGTATTCCAGACAGACAAACCAAACAGATTCATATTTGTTTTAAATACAGTTTCAAACTTTCTTTTAGGCTCCCCATGAAACAAATACAATGATACTATAATCAACTATTCTTTGACCTTAAAATAAGGTTTTGACCCCTTAAATGTGCCATTTTTAAGACTTAGTAATAGTTGATTATAAAGATACCATTTATTTGTTGCATGAGATTTTTTTTAAAAGTAGAAGCTAGTAGTAGAATATACATTTCCTTTTAGGGAATATTCCATTCCATATACTGGATTTTTTTTTAAGCCTTTGCATTTACTCAGTTGTTTGTAACAAACTCTCCTTTTGAATCCTGAAATAATGAGAACATATAGTTTTTCTCGAACACTTCTCATCTCATTCATACTTACACATCCTTCATAGAAGTTCTTGATGTAATTTAAAGACATGTCTTGTAAGATGTTCTCCTAGCGCAATTGGGGGAATAATTCCTACGCCTCATTGCGAATTTGCTGTCACCAGGTTCATTCCGTTGCTATTACTCTCTCCTGACCTTTGCTATGGAAAACTCTTGTCACTGCACAATTTTGCTGTTTTATCTCTGGGGCCCCAATTAACCTCACACTTTCAGGGAGGGAGGGAGTGGGGGAAAGCCCAAACAAAAGCTGTGTACATGTGGCCTGCCCAATAATCCCCCATGAACACAGTCAGCAAAAACAGTCTCTCAACCCTGCCTCATAAACTAGCAGCTAGCAACACAATGGAGAACGTACAACTGGCAACCCAGTCACCTTGTTATGTTACAAACACATGACACCTCTGCCTTCAGTCCTAGGGATGGTCTAGATGGCAACTTTGCTGGGGGTTAATGTCCCAAAATAGCATCCAACTAAACTAACTTGGCTGTGCTAGAAGAAAGAGTTGTCATCCACTAGCTCTTGATAGAAGACACGCCTCAGGGGCCCCTCCGCCACACGCCTGTCTTCAGGATGTACATATCAGTCTCCTATCAAAAGCCACTCAAAGCTTGACCATGAAAATGGCTCGCACAGCTTTGAACATTGTGACATTAGCGCTGTGTGAAACCATTACAATTATGGCTTGCAATAAATATCAATCAAAAAGAGGAAAAAAACTTTTGAGAGGTTTAATCAGAACATTGGCTTCATTTTTTTTTATCTTCAGCCTACCTGCAGTCCAACTGAAATCATGACTTCAAATATCTGCATTTCTATGCCTATCTCTAGACAGGTAAATTCATTTTTTAAAAAAATCTTTAGTCTTTATTTATGTATCCCGTCTTACGGTGCCAATCCATTTCTGATTTCTTTCTCTCTGATTCTATTATAATCTTGCTTCCCAGAATGAAAACTGGAGATGTCGCCGGTCCATTTAAAAAGAGGGAATTTTAGCAGGGGTTACTTGTCATGTAAGCAGATAACAAGCAGCACCTATTCAAATTTCCTCTTCTATATGACCGTTAAAGGTACAGGAACCACTACAGGTACAGTTTTCAGTCTGAGAACCAACCAACCTTCCTTCCTTCCTTCCTTCCTTCCTTCCTTCCTTCCTTCCTGTGACTTACGCAGTCTTACAAAGTCAACACTCAATCTCCCCAAAGGGGAGCTTGCTTGCCTTTTCTTTCTTTCTTTCCTTTCTTCCTCCCCCCTCCTCCTCTTCATAATTATCTGCGGTGGCCGCTTGACTACCCAGGAGCCTTCGCTGCTCCCCCAAGGGAGCCAAGAGAAGCTGCTGGGAAGGCTGGAGGAAGGGATACGCACCAACCGCAGTCCTGGCGTGGCGTTGTTGGGGTTCCCCATTCGGCCGCCTGCCTGTTGCTCCAGGGAGACGCGCTGCGACCATCCTCGAAGGGGAAAATGCTCTCCGGCCGAAGCGAAGAGCTTCCCTCGCGGTTATCCCCCGCCCAGGGGACACTCGCACAAAGAACCAGCGAGCGGGGGGTGGTGGTGGAGAGAGGCAGGCAGGCAGGCAGGCAGAGAAAGGGAAACAATCCTGGACAGCCATCCATTCATAATGACGCCACCCCAGCCTGACACAGGGCTTCCCCCTCCATCTTTTTCTCGCTGCCGTCTTTTCCCTTGGGGAAGCCTCATACACCACTATCCACACGTTGTGGAGAAAAAAGGTCGCCGCTCCCAGCGAGCCGGCTGTAAGGACTACCGAAGGCTTCAGAAGTGCTCCTGGCTCGTAAGACCATCACTCCTTAGAGCCCAAGTTGGAGATAGTATACTAAACCCCTCACATTTTGTGGAGTGAGGCGGAACAGCAAATGGCCCCTCCCCTGAATGTCAGTGGTGGTGTGGTTGTGTGCCTTCAGGTTGTTTCCGATTTATGGCGACCCTAATCATGGGGTTTTCTGAGGCTGAGAGTGTGTGATGTGCCCAAGATCAACCAGTGGGTTTCTGTGGCGGAGGGGGGAGTCCAGGGTCGTAGTCCGACGCTCAAACCACCACCCTACACATGGTATCTGGGAGGAAAGTTCTGTTCCTGGGCAGCAGCGCTTCTTCTCACTGGTGGCAGAAGCAGCCAAGTAAAGAAATAACATTCTGCAGTCCTTCCACCACAGCTATGAGAAGGAAGCTTCCAGGTGAATTGGCTCTCTTTCCATGACACCCAAAGTTCTTCCTTCCATGTAAAGGGCAATCCCAGTCTGCCTAATGGTAGTACAGGGCCTGTTAGTGATGTGAATCACACAGAAGAACTCTGGGATGGCTCCATGTACCAAGTTCTAGGGCTCCACCTTGGCAATCCAATTGGAGGGAGCCAACAATTGGCTCAGCTAAGTTCTTTTAAGGTGCTACACCCACAGTCACTTACAACAACAGCCATCTAGAAAAAGTGAGAAGACAATTTTTAAAGCCATTTTTAGTCATTCTGCTCATCATAATTACAGTGGCATCAAGAGGTGATAGTAGAGGGACCTCGATGGAGCCAGACTTCAGCCAGTTGACCTATCTGGTGGACTTTGGGCTTATCAATGATAATTAAAAATGATAATTAACAGGCCATGGATACGTATTAATTGGTATGCATGGGGGAGTTGGATTTCTCTTAAGTAAATAAACTTGAACCATTGCTTTAAAACACTAGAATGTGGCTACCTGCTCATCATAAAGATAAATCTCTTGGTTTAAGATGCTGGGAAGCTCTTCGCTTTGGCCGGAGAGCATTTTTCTCTGGAGTTTCTCTGGTGTTTCTGGATGAATTGAATTATCTAAATATTGGAAAGGAGGGAAAGGAAGAGAATGATTGTAGCGATTAAAGACTGCCACCTCCACTCTTTCCTATACATATAGGCTTATTCTGAGGACTTGAGCAAATCATTTCCACCGTCATGACCCCCTCAGTACAATAGGAATTATGATGACTAAATGTAAGACTGAGACTAATGTTCTTACAGAGAGGGTGGGAAATCAGCAAAGGTGCTGTGGAGGAATCTCCACAGCTGGAATGCTAAGAGGGTGATGTGATGCAAGGTGATACATGTGTGTATAAAATTTGGCAAGTGGCCAATATTTGCAGTAGTTGATTTTTTAAAAGTATAAACAAGTAATTGTACTAGGGGAAAAAAGAAGAAATTCACCATTTAAAGTTTGCTAAGAACATGAGCAAAAGGCAGGTGCCTTAAGTTTTTAGGCACAGCTGGGACGGTTTGAAGTGACTTCCACCTTGTCCAGATCAAAACACTATTTGTTCCATTCTGAACTTTAGATCAGTCTCACATATTGAAGACATGCTGGAGGAAGTATGCCAAATGCTGCTTGCTTCTAGAAATAATGCCTTCATACCTGACTTCCAGATGTTCTTAAACTAATGTCAATAAAAATATATAGGCACCCAGCATCTTAAACCAAGAGATTTATCTTTATGGTGAGCAGGTAGCCACATTCTAGTGTTTTAAAGCAATGGTTCAAGTTTATTTACTTATTTGGGGTGTGATCAACATAGATGTGAGAACTCAAATGCAACAGCATGTGAGAGACTGAGAAACTGACAATAGCAAGCAATGTCATTCCACACACTTGTATGACAGCAAATCACCTCTTGAGTTTGTTTAGGCATCTATATGCATGGATGATTGTGTCCAATATAAGCCAAAAGTATTAATCATGCTTAAAGACTGGTATGTATATATCGTATACATAGATGAAATATCATATATATATGAGTGTGGGTATGTGTGTGCGTGCTGAGCACTACTGTGGGGAAGGCAAGCAGAGGTAAGTGCCTGCCCAGAAAACTACTTTTCCCGCACATCTGTCCTGGATGATTTAACAGTGGATTTCTGAACTTGAGATGGATTGTGTAGGTGACCCTTGAGTCTTTCCCACTGTTTCCTCATCACACTCCAACTTATTTTAGAATATGGTTCTAATCAATGTTACTTGTCCTGGACAAAACAGAAGACTCAGACAGTGATTCGGATGAATGTCATTACCTTGTTCACTTCCTCAAACAAATAAGCATAGACTTGGTTGTACTGAGAAAAGAGAGAAAGAGGCAGAAACAAACATAAATGAGCTTGAGGCAACATGGAAATGGTGTAGAAGAGAAATGTCCAGCTGTTGCCAAGATAATATCCAAGACCAAGATGCCAGCAACTGTCTTCCAATGCAAATGGCTGTTGTTCAGTATCTCTTTCTTCAGATTACTGCCCTTGTAGTCTGACTTCTAAAATAGAAAATTCTGCATCAGTGTGATAGACTTCAGGCTTACAAGATCTTCATTTTTATTTAGAATCCTGAGGTGTACCAACCAGGAAGAATACAGGAAGATGTCTGGGGGTCATGTTGAGCTCTTCAATTTGTTTCCATCCCCAAAACTGGAGTGTTCACGTACATTCTTTTTCAGACAGATCACTCCTGTTCTCCCTGCTCTTCCCATATACTTCCTTAATTTCAGCAGCCCAGCTGAGCACAGCAAAAGGGATCTTGCTCTTTCTGTTGTTAAACTATTGGGAGCTGGAAACTCTTGCTGAGATCAACCACAAGATCTAAGTACACTTTCTGGCCACCCCTCTCTCCATCTGAAGCTCTACTACTGCAGTGTAATTCAGGGTTTTGGTTCCAGAAGTACAGAAAGGAAGGTACATTTTAATAGAAGTGGAAATTAGTAGTTGAATACAAAAGACACAAACCGGTCCTCTCCTGTGTGTTAGGATTTCCCTACCATTTTGACGTCTACTTAACCCACATTCTGCTTTTTTTTTTTTCATCTCAACACAACACCTTCTTTACCTCTCTGAATTGAGAATCCTGCCTCTTTACTCTGCAGGGGTCCTTTTGCCCTTATGTGGACTGCCTGACTCACTTATTAAAGTCTGCTGGGTTAGTTATGGTCGCTGCCACGACCTTATAGTATCTATCCTTGCTATCTCCCATCACATCGACAATGCTTCTACACCCCCCCCCTTACTGCCGCACAACAGGTAGAAATTCAACAGCTGAACCTCCCCATTACTAACATTTTCCTGGTGGCCTGTGCGGAGTGTTGCCCCACGGAGGAAACTGCTTGGTTAGGAGGAAGGGAATTGTTGGACTTCGGCTTAATTTCACACACTGAATGTTCTTACACAAGTTATTTCCTCTCTTTTCCCTTAAATGTTGATTAATTAATTCATGGGGATTTCCCTGTTAGGTTGGTTGAAAAATGCAAAATCCCTTGCAATAAAGAAAAGTGTGAGGCAAGCCGGTTTAATCACTATTTGGCAACTGCCCTGCTGTTGTGAATCCTAACTCACTCTCCTTTGCTATATTATGAACCTAAACTGAACGAATCGGTGGACGGATGCTGCCAAATTGATGTTTCATCCTAAGTCTGCCAAAGTAATGTTCCACTTCAGTCTGGACAGAAAGAACGAGCGCAGTATGCCATTAAAGGTAGGGAGGCCCCTTCAGTCGTTTTGTTTTCTTCACTTCTCATGGTTACAGACTTGTCAGTTTGACCCAGTCCTTGCTCCAAACTTCAAAACAGGTGACGGGGTCGGGGTTTCCGGGATACTTTATCCACTCGAGGCTTACCTGCAAAGCAACCCTTTGCTTTAAATCTTACTGATCTAAGAGATCACTGTTAACCCTCAAGTCAGACGCAACTAGCCATTTTTTATGTGCCCGGGCAGTTTCTCAAAGACTTTCCTTTCGTTTTTCCACCAGAGTGGAAGAAGGAGAGAATGAGGCTGGTCGGAAGAGTGTGGTAGATTCTTCAATGAATTTTCGACATGTATGGGCATATGAGGATGATCCTGTTCGTTATGTTGTATGCTGTTTCCCACCATGGAAGGACATGATTGGGGCAGTGCCATTTTTTTAAATAATATATCTAAGTATTCTTGCATCAATTCCCCTTACTGTACGAGGGCATATCTTTACAAGGCACGTTACAAATGTATTGAGAGGAGGAGGAGGAGGAGGAGGAGGAGGAGGGATTTGTTACAATTTAAGCGCACATACACATACTTCCAAAAGAGTAAATTTGGCGACTTAACATCTCTGAACACTGCAGGATCCCGTTCAAGTGCACCCTACAGCCTGCTCTTACTCGTCTTTACTCGAAAGTAACTCCAGCGTGGTGTAGCGGTTTGGGCGTTGGACTATAACCCAGGAGACCAGGACTCGGCCATGGAAACCCACTGGGTGACCTTGGGTGCGTCACACACTCTCAGCCCCAGAAAACCTCTTAGGTTCGCTTTAGGAGTGACATAGGTCCGAAACAACTTGATGGCGCACAACAGTAACAACATGCCCCAAATCATTTAAGTGGGATTTAATTTTCAAGTGGGGCTGGAATCCTATACCTTCTTACCTCTGAGTACGTTTCACTGAACTTAACGGGGCTTACTTCCGAGTAAAATTGTACTGACAATTGCAATGTCAGTATGGCAAAAGTCACACACCTTCAGCCCAGAAAACCTCATGATTGGTTCACTTTAGGATTGCCATAATTCGGAAACGACATGAAGTCAACACAAAACCAAAAGTCGCAACTTTGGCCCTCTAGCCAAAAGAAAAGGCGGAGTGCGATTCCTCTACACCTTTCAGCACTAAGAGACGGACAGTTCCCCTTTATCCACCTCCCGGCTGGCCAGTCTGTATGTAGACAATAGGGAAAGAGACATACGATGCACCCTTTCCGAACACCCCCGGGAACAAGTTTTTAACCGGTGCGGTTCCATTTTCCGGCTTGGAGCTAGGAAAGGTTTCTTATGTAGCAGCTGAGCCTATTCCGGTGCATATTAACTGAGCAGGGAAATCCCAACGAGTGAGATCGCGCTCACGTAAACTGGCTTAAGAGGATGAGAGCCTGTTACGCCGACGCCCCCCTCCTGTCGATCGTGCCTGCCCACCGGGCTTGAAACCTGCTCAGGACTCTCCTGAGATGCGTTCGCTTCCATCTGGTTCCACCTCGTGATGGGGGAAATTCTCTTTCGCGGATTTGGACGTTATCCGAGGGGGGGAGACTAGTTGGCGCCCCCCCTCCAGCCCCAAGAGTCCCGATCCCTGCCGCCTCCGCCGTCAACTGCTCCTCCTGGCGGAGGCGGACCCGGGCGCCTATAAAGGCGCTCGGCAGGAACGCTAGTCCCGCTTCCGTCCCGAGGGAGCCGCGCTACGCTCGGCGAGGCAGACGGCGGGGCGCTTTTAGGAAGAGACAGCCGAACGCGCCGCCGAGGAAGGGCAGGCGGACCGTCGTGGCCGAGCCAACTTTCCACGCTCCGCGGTTGCCCCTGGAATCCAACTACGCCAGGCGTCGGAGATTGTAGGACGGCCACAGCGCCAGGAAGGAGAGCGCGTGTAGGCTCGAGAGAGAGGCGAGCTGGTGTGCGGACGTAGTTTGCTTCTTGATCTGAACCCACTCCCTTCGGAACGAGGCCGTTCCCTGCTCCCAGTTCCTTACCTCGGAGAAAGTTGATCCCCGTTTCAGCGGGATTTCTCGCCGCCCAAATGCCTGAAGGAGGTGGGTCGACGGAAAGCCGCCTCGACGGCCGTCTCAAGGGTGGCACATTTGCGCCCGTCTTGCCTGGAGGAGGCGCTTTTCCCATTCGGGTGCGTGTCGCCCGCGTAGAGCGGGCTCGACGGGCGTGAGAAGGCAGCGGCACTCGGCTTTCGAAAGGCTCGGAGAAACTGGCAGCCTGCTTGGAGGCTATGCCGCTGAGCTCGGCGGCCACGGCGTGGTTGCCCGGCGGCGAGTGGATCTGGAGCAACCTGACGGCCGACGAGGCGAACGGGAGCTTGGAGGAGGCCTCCCCCTCGGAGCGGCTCCCGTCCTCGCAGGCGCGGGCGATGTCCATCCTCCGCTGCGTGATCCCCTCGCTCTACCTGCTGATCATGGCCGTGGGGCTGCTGGGCAACGCCACCCTCTTGAAGGTCCTCGTGGGCCAGAGCGCGGCGCGGCGCAGCGTCCCCAACATCTTCATCTCCAGCCTGGCCGCCGGCGACCTCCTCCTGCTGCTCACCTGCGTGCCCGTCGACGCCTCCCGCTTCTTCCTCGAGGACTGGCTCTTCGGCGAGGTGGGCTGCAAGCTGATCCCGGCCATCCAGCTCACCTCGGTGGGCGTCTCCGTCTTCACCCTCACCGCCCTCAGCGCCGACAGGTAAGCCCGGCCCAGCCTCCCCGCCGCTCCCGGAGGA
Organism: Ctenosaura bakeri; assembly: GCA_948474755.1. Classification (NCBI taxonomy): domain Eukaryota; kingdom Metazoa; phylum Chordata; class Lepidosauria; order Squamata; family Iguanidae; genus Ctenosaura; species Ctenosaura bakeri. The sequence goes on from CAOLHI010001728.1 coordinate 28,900, forward strand.
GGGGGCCCCTGGCTGCCACTTGGAGGGGAAGCGGGCAGGGAGGGAGGGGAGCGCCTTAAGAAAAGCCCAGAGCAGGAAAGACGCAGGATCGCGCAAAGCACCCAAGAAAAGCTACGGCCACCTCTTGTAGCCACGACACGAGTTCTCATTACTCCTATCCCATTGGTCTGGGTCCCCGGTGCCCTGTCTTTTAATTTTCTCATTTAAGAATTTTGTTTTTTTTTAATATAAGAGAAACAGGTTGTGTGTGGTCACATCTCCTCCATACGCCCCTTCCCCCGCCACATAATCCTAGCGTTTTATTCCACTGTTTTGTCTCTGTAGTTTTGTTTGCTGCAAGTAACTTGTTTGCTGCATGCGTCCCTAAAGCACAACACTGAAATATTCTCATTTTCTCTCTCTCTCTCCCCCTCAATTTGTGTGTGTGTGTGTGCTTGTGTGTCTGCATGTTTTAATTGCTTGGGCTGAAATCAGTCATCTGATGTGGAACCTAAGCACACTACAGCATGCACAATGCACTCTTTCATTAGCTTTGAGTAAAGAGTGGGTTAAGCATGACTTCTCTGGACATATGCTTAATTTTAGCAGCCATCATTCTTAACGGTTTTAGCTGGAAGCCCTTCACACATAAGAAGTAGTCCTTCACGGGAAAAAAAGATTATGTTTCCATTGTTATTGTGTTCTTTTGAATCATTTCTGAGTTAGGTTCACCTCAGGGTGCCCTTATCACAAGGCTTTCTGAAGCTGAGAGTATGTCACTCTGTGGGTTTCCATGACTGAGCAGGGAATCAAAGTCTGGTCTCTAAGGTCATAGTCCAAAACTCAAACCACTGTACCACTTGGGCGCTCATGTTTCCATGCAGCACATAATTAATGTATGTAAATCACTTGCCAAATGAGGAGAATGACAGCCAGTTGACACTGTGGCTTTCAAATGGTTTAAGCAGATCTAGTCAGGACCATGGCTATCAGCCTTGACAGCTGAGCAGAACTCCCATATACAGAAGCAGTATTCCTTGGGATATCAGATCCAAGGAGCAAACAGGAGCATAATATTCGTTTTGTGCTTTCTTGAGAGATTCGAGGATCACCAAGCTGGCAGGACTGACCCCAAAATTTTGTTGCCTGAAGCAAAAGTCAGAATGCTATCCTCTTTCTCCCATTTCATATACAAAAGAGAACTGAAAAGCAGTGGCTTATCTTCCCCCACTGACAGAAAAAGTGAAACAGAATGTGATGAACAATTAACTTTGAGAGAAAGGTCAGAGTTAGGGGAGAATGGTGAAAGTTCAGCAAGAGGAGAGCAAGGATTTCACTACCGGTGATCCATATAGGGGTCATAAACACTGCTGGCATTCCTTATGTTCTTGTCAAAACTGGAGCATCTATAGCTGAGGTGGCAAAAAGGGTACAGCATATATTTGAAGACTGTATCTTTCCTTTTTGCTGTTCTTATTCCCAAATCTTGAAAAAACTTAATTTGGTGACTATAAGTCTCATTCCCTGGCTGGCATGTCCAGTAGTCTCAACAAGTCACATTCCCAAGTCCTGTTACCTTCTTGCCCTACTCCTTCATTTTTGAAGAGACGCCTATCATATTCTGGCTTTGGTTTGAAGTGTCACTATGCATTTCTAATGGGCTGGCACTACCTATAAAATGTGAATTGCTTTGCCTCTATTCTTTTCTTGCTCTATCAAACATTAAAGAGTATGCTGAAAAGACTCTTCTGAAAGACAAAGGGTGTGCCTATAGTATACCTGATTCTCACAAAGAGAGGGAAATGTGTCACATCAACAGTTTCTCATGCAGGATTTCCACTTGGCCTTCAAATCTTCAGCACAGATAATAATGAATGTGCATCTTGGACAAGCCATGTGGCAAGAAATATGCTGGGATAAGCCATAGAATAACACTTTATTTATAGGCAGAATAGGGAATCTACCTCAGTGGTAGATGCTGGAAGGTGGCACCAAGTTGGAGAGGATATCTGTACATGTTACATGGCTTGCCTTGCACCTCTGAGTCCCATGCCTACCTTGAGCTGGGAGGGAGGATACTGTTCTATTGCCAGTGATGAGGAAAGTTTCAGGCTGCCCATCTAAGCAGCTTCTCTACATGGTTTGGTAAAGGCAGTGGCAGCTGGTGGCTCTCACACAAGTGGGAGAACTTCAAAGGGCCTGCTTGAGCCACTGAACCTATTTTGAGGATATTGTTCAGTATCTTAGATGCCTTCTTTAAAGATTAAAATTTAATATGGGTTCACTTGCATACTGACATGGAAGCCATCAGAAGCCACTGGAGGGAGAGTTCCATCTTTTTTGTTTGCCTCTGGTGGCAACATATTTTGGGCTAGCCCTTATTTTCATGTTCTCTGATCTGTGGGTTTCATAATATTACAGCTTAGTAGGCCAATGCTGAACTAAGAATTTTGGATGTAACCATCTGCCATGCCCCATGTTTAGGCATAGCTTTAAAAGCAGCAATAACAACATCAGGCCCCAGATGTGGTATCAGAGATGAAGGCCAAATCTAAGTATAGCAGATACAGTTGCACACACACACACAGAGTGAACACAGAGGGAGGGAATACATGGAATTCAACTCACAGGTCTTCTAATGCTAAGACATGTTTTATGAAGGGCTGTTTAATCAGTATACTTTGGGATGGGCCAAAGGTGGCACTGTGAGATAATCAAGCCATTCTTCCACTGCCGCTGTGTTTCATAGTTTTAAAAGACTTAAACTGGGTGTCAAAGTGGAACTCAGTGACTCTCAGCTCCACCTTCTAATTCTAGCAAACATTTTACCACAGGCTATTTGATAACTGTACACTGGGATGGGACAAGAATATCACTGTGAAATAGTCAAACCATTCTTCTACTGCCACCATGTTTTACTGCTTCAAAACTTTTAAACATTGTAACTCCCTAGCTCCTGCACTTTTTCTTCTGAAACTTTGCTGGCCCTGATACATCTCCAAAATTGCTTCTGCAAAAACATAGAGGAAGAAAGAGGAAGTAATCCATTCTCCACAAATTTTAAGTTTTCACTTAAAGTTTTCAGACCAGATTGCCTTAGAATTGTTAACCACCCCTGCAAATTTCTTCTAATAAGTGATTCTCAAATTGTGAGGCATGACCTTAAGGGTGTGTGTGTGATAGTAGCTCAAGGGGGGCAGAAGAAAAGTCCATGACCAAGGGGGGAGAGTTTGATGCCTGGTCTTCAGACTCATAGTCCAGCCCTAAAACATGTCAGAACATGTGCACAGAGGAGAGCAGATGAGAAAAAAGGGGATGATGGGAAAACCTATTGTAAACATGCACAACCTTGGAAGGAGGAAAACCCCCAAGAAACATGAAGATTTGCCTGGTCAGTCAATGGGAGAGGGCAGAGGTTAGTGGCTAAGCTTGTGCTGCCCTTTGACAAAGTCTTGGAGCAGCTGCTAGGGCGGAGCGTGGGATGATACAGGGACTTTCCTGGGGCTGAGGAGCTGGGGTTGCCAAAGTGACAGGGACACAACATGGTGTGCTGTAAAGTTCTGCCACAGGGAGGGGAGAAGGGATTTTGGTGTTTCAGAAAAGGCCTGTGGCTCCATCCACTTCACTGCCACTCTGCTCAGAGCGAACCTGTGGGAAAAGCTGGCAGAATGTGAACATTAAGGGAGGGGGGCATTTTGGATCACCGCTTGGAGTGATGGGGAAAGAGCTATGCTTGGCTTCATCTTTTGGGGGAGCTGAGAGAAAGGGAGAATGTTTGGGGGAAGGGGTGCATGGTATTGGAGAGGATGGTGAAATCTCTTAGTGCCTCACAAAACAAAATTTGTAGCGAGGAGGGCAGGGTCCATTGCTTAGTTTATTTGGCTCTGTGGATAACAAACGAGCGAGGGGGAGCTGGACCTGGAGGAGGACCAAGGGGCGGTGTTCTGTGTCTTTTTTCTGTTGTAACTGAGTTGATGCATGTGGAGGATATGCAGTTCTTCAAGGGTGGTGGGAAAGAAAGATTAAAGAGTTGCCCCTTGACTTGCTGTCTTCCCCATCTTTCCTGCAAATAACACATGATGTTGCCAGGCATCAAGGCTGTAAACTGGAGAAGGTTCCTGCATTTAATGTATATGCAGAAGAAGAACTTTCCATAGATGTTTGTTACTTGGTTGCATGACGAGATACAGGTGCTGAAATTCCCTTTCCTACCTGACCATTAAAAGTAGAACAGCTATCTCCAATCCTAAAGAATTTGGATTCTGCCCCCCTCCCATCCCTATATTTGTAAACACACAGACACAGCAAGGAGGAGTTACAAGCTGTAGAGTCTGGTTCTCAACTTTGGTGGGAAGAAGATGACAGCAAAAGGACAATTGGTGCTGCCATCACCTCAGGAAAGTGGTTGCAAACAGTGTGAGAAGGAATCCCGAGGCCCAAGTTAAAAGGACATTTGGAGAAAGAAGAGGACCCCCACACAGCTTGAATTCATTCAGAGTTTTTCAGGCTTTGAAAAAAGAGCACAGTTCAATAACATTTTAAAAAGTATTTTTATGAAAACCTTGAAGCATTGAGCTGGATAAAAAGTCTGTTTGAAAATACACCTCGGCCAAGATCATTAAACATGACTGATAAGAACGTATTATTGATCTACAGGCTGATGCTTCTTTAAAAATAAAATTTAAAGAGAGCTCCTTGCCAGAGTTTTGGATTAGTGTTCAACAAAAATACCCAACATTAAATGAAAAGCCTATGAAAGTGCTCTTACTGTTTGCAACTACATACCTTTTTGAAATTGGATTCTCAGCTCTGGTGGCTATGAAGGGTAAATATCATACAAGACTTGATGTCATCGAAGAACTGAGAGTTACTCTTTCTAATATTACTCCTCGTTTTGGTAAACTTTGCACTTAGAGAAAGCACATCCATCACATTAAGTATAAACATTGCTTGAGAAAAGTTACACTAGCATACATTAAAAGCAAGTGATGGTGTTAAGATAGGTACTGAATTTATTTTAAAAAAATTAAAAGTGTTCTAATTTGAACAATGTTATTTCCTTATAAAATATTAAAATATGAATATACATAAATATGAAAATGAAAATACACTAAACAAGCAATATTTTTATTCATGCATTACTCTGAGCAGAGGTGTAATGTCAGCATGTAGATGTAGAGGAGGTCATGGTATAAAAATTTGAGAATTACTTTTCCAATATAACTAAGAAATAGACAGATATCATTGGTGGTGTTCTTTTACAATGACAAATAAAGGCATGTGATGCTGAGTGGGTCCACTACTGCAGATGCAGTGAACTTTCTCTTGATTTTATTGCTGGGTCTCCCACAGCTGCACTGAGTTGTACAAGATTCTCCTGGTGCTGAACTCTGAATGGATTGGGTCCATCAGTGAGACAGCTTCTGTTCAACTCAAAACATGCGAGACTGGATTTACTGTTACTGTGGCAAAGGGTCCACTGGCTGCTCTTGATTTGGCAGGAAAAATATCCCCACATGTGTCTAGAAAATCCATCCACTTAGGACAAAAGTTATAACAACTGTTGGATTGCCAATATGGTCAGTGGGTAGTATGCCAAACTGGCAGAGCTGCTCTGAGCCTTTTTGCTTCTTGAGGTAGAGTAGAAAATGAAACCTCTCCTCCAAGGTCAAAATGCACAGCAGTCACAGCCAATTAAATTAGTGTATCACATCAAATCCCACATCTATCGCCTTTTATTCTTGGTGGTAAAAACAATGACACCAAGGTAAATAACTAACAATCTCCTGCCCTTTGATAACATTTCCTGTCCCAACTTGCTATCTGGGGCAGCTGTCTCATGTTGTATAATTCCTGGGCTGGCCCTGTAAATTGAAAAGATCAGTGTACTCCTACTTACGGTTTCTAAGTAATAGGAATGTCTCCTCAATATTAGGAATGTTTCCTGGGATACAGGAAATGTCTGAACCAATTAATTAGTAAACAAGGACTGAACAAAATGAGCCTGGAAAAAAGTCACTCATAGGATAATTAGCTATGTAATTAAAATGAACATTGACAAAACTAAAATATTTTGCAAATCATTCTGTTTATAGCATTAAATAAATGTCAGCTGTTAACTGAAGACATAGATTCAAACAAGCTTAATATCTAATGAATCTAAATTTTTTTTAGCTGTATCATATTAATATTTTCTAATGTTTTAATATCTGACACCAAATTCGGAGGGGTTGCTAATACGCCAAAGGACAGGATCAAAATTCAAAATGACCTGGACAGATTGGAGAGCTGGGCCAAGGCTAACAAAATGAAATTCAACAGAGAGAAATGTAAGGTCCTACACTTAGGTAGAAAAAATGGAATACAGAAATATAGGATGGGGGACACGTGGCTGGATAGTAGTATGTGTAAAATGAATCTAGGAGTCTTCATAGACCACAAGCTGAACATGAGTCAGCAGTGTGATGCGGCAGCCAAGAAAGCCAATGCAATTCTCGGCTATATCAAGAGGAGTATGGTGTCTAGATCGAGGGAGGTACTGGTACCACTCTACTCTGCTTTGGTTAGACCTCTTCTTGAATACTGTGTCCAGTTCTGGGCACCCCAATTCAAGAAGGACATGGTCAAGCTGGAGCAAGTCCAGAGGAGGGCGACCAAAATGGTGAGGGGCCTGGAAGCCATGCCCTATGAGGATAGACTTAGAGAGCTGGGTATGTTTAGTCTGCGGAAGAGAAGGTTAAGAGGGGACATGATAGCCATGCTTAAATATTTGAAGGGATGCCATGTGGAGGAGGGAGAGGACTTGTTTTCTGCTGCTCCAGAGACCAGGACAAGGAGCAATGGATTCATGCTGCAGGAAAGGAGATTCCACCTGAACCTCAGGAAGAACTTCCTGACAGTCAGGGCTGCCCAGCAGTGGAATGTGCTGCCTCGGAGTGTAGTGGAGTCTCCTTCCTTGGAGGTTTTTAAGCAGAGGCTTGATGGCCATCTGTCGTGAGTGCTTTGAGGGTGTTCCTGCATGGCAGGGGGTTGGACTGATGGCCCCTGTGGTCTCTTCCAACTCTACATTTCTATGATTCTATGATATTATGTATTGGTGGTCATACTGCAAAATTCCTGCTGTTTAAAGATGTTGTGCCAGAAAGTCTATTTATTGGGGGAGAACAGGCATTTTGTAGAAAGTAAACCTGTACCTGAGAGCTGAAATATTAATAAGCATCAGATCTCTTGCTCCTCAAATCAATGGCAAGAGATTTGTTGAATGAAAATACCCTTTCACTCATTTATAGGTATGCACATGTATAGGTATAGTATATATGAACAGATAAGTGAACCTTCAATATAATGTTGCAGCACGGAGTGCTCCTTTTCAGGCTTTCATAGCCAGCCAGCTATATCATCTCCCCAAATCCAGTTTATTTTATCAATCTATCCCTCTTCACCACAACAATTAATCAATCAAATCCACTGCTCTGTGCTCAGTCTTCAGTGAGTTGGGATAAACTGTTCCCTCTAATTGTTTTCCTAAGGTGTTTTCCCCCCTTATTTTTTACTTGTGCTAATCTTGGACTTTCCCTAAGCCTACTCATACTTCCTTTTTCTGCAGTGATGGGTATCACTTTAGCTACAAAACAATTCATGGTCCCAGGGCATTTTCACACTAGCAATTAGAAGGCACTGTGTAGCTATTCTGTCTTTTTCTCCTTAATAGATCTTTCCTGGTAAGAGAGTGGACAGGAGTTATTGAAAAATAATAGAGAATGATGAATGAGGCCCTATAAAATTAAATGTATGAGGTGAGTCAATAACGTCAAACCAGGCATTATTTTGAACCAGTTTCTCTGAGTTTGCCATTAAGATTTCTGATGTGCCATGTCTGAATTTTGCACACCTTTCTTTATATATTATATGTCAAATCTCTCTCTATCTGTCTCTGTCTGAATGAATATGCAGTACTATTGTAGCAGAGACACACTAACAGGAAATGTTGGGGGATGGAAGTGGGAATGAGATTGGGGGGATCTTTCTGTATGTAAATGAGGATTAGATTTAGCTCTCCCCCTTTGAAAAGTGAAATAACAGGGTTTTTTCTCCCTGTTTCTTCTGTACCTTATACCAGCAATGGATCCAATCTGTAAAGCTGAGGAAAAAAATATGTTTGGCAACAAACCTGTTTACAGCTGTGGACTGAGTTAGTAGCATTTTGCAATAACACACTGAGACTTCCTTTCACAGGTTCTCTTTAACCTTTGCATTGGCCTCTGGCTATTTTAAAGTTTACAGAGGAAATAGAGAGCATAGTACCATGCAAGTTAAGGTATTATAAGGATAAATGGTTAAGAAACCATCACCACACTGCCCTCTCCTTTCAGTCATTGGAGAAAAAACTGATATGTGGATTTGACCTTCTTCACTTGTAATTGTGTCTCGAGGAGATAGACATTGATCTTGCTTATCTGAGCATACCTGCCTCAAGAGGCAGCTTCTTGATTCATTTCCTTGCAATTGGAAATGCTTGTGAACACAGTCAACTATATGAAATTGAGATGTTTTTTAAATAATGTTTGGAGAAGGGCTAACACAGTGTACTATTTGATACACTGAAATGGCCTTCCTTTTCCCTTCCTGAAATGTCTCAGCTACATGTGAAAAACCTGTTAACTTACTGACATTCCAAGTAGTAATCTCAGACCATTTCCACACTAGAATGTTATAGTGCTATTATTCCACTTTCAACATCCTGTGGAATCCTGGGGTTTAAAGTAGTTTAATTAAGACAGTTAAAGATTACAATTAAAGATTTCAATTGTGCAGTTGGACCAACCTAGAGTTCTTATGGGTTGGTCCTGAATACATTTCCTTTCCTAAAACTTATAGCAATAGCAGTTACATTTCTATACCACTTATCAGTGCTAAGCACTCCCTAAATGGTTTACAATGTGTTTAGCTAATTGCCTCCAACAAGCTGGGTACTCATTTTACTGACCTACGAAAGGATGAAGGCTGAGTCAACCCGGAGCCCAGCAGGATTGCACCCACAGCCTTGTGGCTGCAGTACTGGCATTTAGCCACTGCACTACCAGGGCTCCTTATACTCTTCTATCTTTTCAAAAAAAATACATATTAACACTCCAGTTGGCTGCAACTTTTACATAGTCACCCCTGACATAGTTACTTCACAAATCCTACATTATTTTTCTCCCTCGTGTCCTAAAAGTTAATTTTTATCTATGCTCTAGCTGAACGTACCAAAAGTCTTCTGCCTTTCCTTATCTTCTAATTCTTAGCTGGCTCTAGCAACATCAGGATCCTTTATCTCTGTTTCTCTTCTGCTAAAAGCACATCTCCCTGGTCATATTTTAACTCCCACATCTTGCTTAAAGGCACATATTCACCTACTAGATATGCTAAATACTTTTCAACTATTTAAAATAATTTCTTATTTTCTATTATTTTCTTATTTTCTATTAATTTCTTATTTTATATTATTCTATTATTTTCTATCAATAGTGCTATAACAGTCTCATGTGGAAATGGCCAGTCATGTAATAGGTCAGCAACATATTGTTCCTGTAATGTAGAGGTCCCTCCAAATAGTAGCTTGGGGCAACTGTTGGGTTACTCATGTGTTGCCACCTGGTAGATGGATTAGGCAGTTCTTTCCACAATATTGCAGATCTTCTTTGTGGGCTGTTTCCAGGAGCACAGACAAAACTGACTCATCTGTGTAACAGACCACTGGGAAGAGCACATCATGGGGTGAGAACAGCCAGAGGGATTAATTTAAATCAATCCTTGTGAAAGTCATATTATAAACTCTTGCTTTTACCTGCTTTCACATTTCAATGGGGCTGGTTACAGTATTTGGGCTTAGTACTGGTGTGTGAAGTTCTGACTGGCACTGAGTTGTAGACCATGGAAACAGAGAAGCAGAGAAAAAGAAGACATACATGGATGACTTTCTTCCCTCAAGGTGCAACCACAGTCCTTGGCTTTCACAGTGTCAGTGGTAACAATCATTTATGGCACTGTGGTTTTCTGAGCGCTGAACAGTGCTGAAGGCATTCTCCACTTTAATTTGCACAACCTTTCAGTGAAAGATAGCAACAGGCTCAAAAGCTTCATGTTTACTTGAACCTAGGCTTCTGTAGTTATAGTTGCTCCAGCCCACTGACTTTCTATTTCCTAATCTATGCTTGCTTTTAACACAGTGGTTAATAACAAGAAATGATCATGGGTACATTGGCTATCACTGTGTACTTGAGTATTTTCCAAGTGGGCAATTAATTCTGATAGTTCAGACATACATGTGTTGCTTTTCCCTTCCATTCCCAGAAATTGGAACTTTCCTCCCATTGCACATTTGTTGCATGTGTGTATGCACTTGTGTGTGTCTGTGGTGGGGATATTTCAGATCACAAACATGCAAGGCACAAAGAATAGTATTTCCAGTCCAGTTGAGCACCAAGGTAGAATATAAGAGACTTTATTGTAGTGTTTTAACTGGAAATGATACTAACGATGATAAGAAAGCACCCAGTTTAATGCTTCCTTTTCTTAATCATTTTGCTAATATTTCATTAGAATTTTATTCGTCCACTTTGTGGTTTTAACATTTTCTATGAATCATCTATAGAATTGTTTCTTATTATATATAGCAGTGGTTCAGTGTGGGTCAAATGATCCATCCCTTTTCCTAACCAAAGGGATGTACGCCCATGAGATTCATCGGTAACTAACAGTTCCATTTAACTGAATCAAAGCATAGTTACTCAGTGTAAGAACTAGTGAGTTGGCCAGATATTCTTGAAGAATAATCATGTTATCCTGAAAAATAACTGTGTGAAACAGCTCTGTCACTATTTTTTTTTAAAAAAATGTTACTGGAAATTCCAATTCTGCTCATTTGCATTCTGCAGTATTTCCATGGTCAATTGAACACCTTTTGTAGTCTCTGGTCTTTTCCGCACGAAGCGATGGAATTGCCCTGTGACGCTATTCACTGGACTTTTGGGCTCCCTGGGCCGGTCCACGCTTCTCTAGAGCAGTCCGTGGCCGCCGCTCCGCACTGCTCCGTGGATGAAAATGGCATCTTCCAGTTGATCGAGGGTCTCAACCAACCACTGAAGCTCACCAGCCTAAAGCCTGCCCCGGCAGATCGCAGGCTCACGCCAATGCGAGCCTGCGAATCTGCATATGGGAGCAGGTTTGCAGGGGCGCGCTCCGTGCTTTTGAAAGACCTGTTTTTAGCGGTCTTTCAAAAGCATGCTGGATTACCACTTGGGGTCATTTGGGAGCGGGCTGGACTGCGGATCTACATTAAGTAGGTCCGACCCAGTCTGGTCCCAGGTGCAGACGTCCTCCCTGGAGGACGCTCTGCCTCATTTAAAAAACCCTGTGTGGAAATGGCCTCTGTTCAAAGAAGTATATACTATTATTTGCATTTGAGCATTTGCTCTACTGTAAAGATGTGCATCAAATTTAGAACTTTGGAAAACTGCCTGCTCTGGTGGTTTGGACTGATTCAGAGCCAGTCAACTTTGCTCTGGGTCTTGAACCACAGCTGAAATTTGGAAATCCAAGATTTGTGCCTCCCATTGACTATCACTGGAAATTTAAGATGTCTGTTTTTTTTTCTTTGATACAATTGGATGAAAACCCCAGGAATACGGTAAACTCCTAGGACCACCACATGGAAATTCTTTCATGCCAAGTCACAGATAAATAGGTGCAGAAATCTTTACAGTGGGCCCCTTCACTTTCATGAGGGCTCAGGGCATGGAACCCTTATGAAAGTGGAAAAACTGCAAGTAACTTCCCCCTCCCATGCTCCTCCTCTCATTCCTTTCTGAGTCTCTTCCTCCCATTCCCTTGCCTTTTGCCTTAGTGCACATTCACTGCACCAGGGTAAAAGGCAAAGGAATGGGAGGGGGAGCTTCAGGGGGGAGAAGAAAGGCACATACATACCTCTCCCCCATTCCCTTACCTTTTGCCCAGGTACACTTGCCTTCCTACTCCATGCCTGGCAAAATGTAAAGGATGGGAGGAGGAGAAGAGGGAGAGGCACATGTGTGCCTCCCAATTAAACAAATTTGCAAAGATAAAACTGGCAAATATGGAGGGAGAACTGTATGCTACATTGCTCTCTCTCTCTCTCTCTCTCTCTCTCTCCCCACATAAATGAAACTGCCAACCATTTAATGCAGCCATGTTATTTTCCTCCTATGATGGAATCAAGGCTACCTTCTTTCAGATGAATAGGTACAGGTAGTTTCCCGCAAAAGCAGCTTTTTCATTTGGACAGTGCCCACAAAAAGATTTACTTATCCCACCAGGGCCCTTGGTGGATCATTGTTTTTAAAATGAAAAAAGGCATAGGGTGGCCCTAGCTTTTAAAAATTCTTGTAATGTTTCAGAGAGGTAGGTGCAGCGGTTTGTGAAAGCAGTCCTACATTTTCAGGGGGATTCACTACTGCTTTCTTCATTAGTGTTTTACTGGGCAATTTCCTCAGAAATTGCGTACATCATAGATGTGTTCTTTGGCAAGAAGGCTGACAAGGTTAGAGAAAATGTAACAGAGTTAGAGTGTTTTCTTTGTTACCACGCCATATATTCCCACTCTGCAGAATGTGCTGTTTTCATAATTGGGCATTTTTATGGTTGAAACACATGTTTGAAAGTGCACTGGCCGTACACATATGCCAGGTCAGGATGATCCCAGACATGACCAGGTCATAAATTCAGAGAAGATTAGGTGGGAAGGCCCAATGCTGATGGGCTTGGGATAATCCTTTCCAAAAACTCTTTGAGTTGCAAGCACTCCCAAAAACAATAGCAGGTTAAACTGCCCAGGCAAAGCAATCAGGAACCCTACTGTGAGCATATTCTACAAAGGCCGTCCCCATTCACACTACACAACCAAAACATAAAAAGATTGTCAGTACTCCCATCAGTGATTTGCCACCTAGAACTAAGAAAATCAGTCCATTCCAGACTCCTTTGTCAACTCTGTGAAAAAGCAATTACCACTTTGTCCAAGCACTTTCCTTCAGGATAGGAAATGGAGTATATAAACCCTGACTTCAGCTCCAGCAAACTGTACTACTTGGACATAATACAAGGTGCCCACACCTCTGTTTGTTCTTGCTACCCTCAGACACTGTCCAAGCCACTCTGCTTCAACCTTCTCCTTCAGAATTGGTAACTTTTTTGTCCAATTTCATCCAATTTCATCCATTTTCACCCAGTTTCTCTCTATCTAACCTTTCACGCTTCACTTTCTAGTAGCCTTGTATGGTTCTTGAGAATATCTGATTCCTTGTGTGTTTCAACAATGCAAATAAAATACTCTGTTTAAATTTTAACTGGAGTCCTCTCTATAGTTAGTACTGGTATACACAGGCAAAAGGATCCTGCCGTTATCCTCCTCTCTCAGGCCTCCTTGGAGCTATAATTCCCCAAATTCTAAGGAGATGCTGACATTGTGAGTAGACCCTCAAAGTCCCCCACTTTTTAGGGTAACACACTGCTTGTCAAGCAGTTAAAATTTTTTTAACAGCAAAGCATGCTGGTGTTGGAAGAATGGCAAACTGCAATACACAGCAGTTGGAGAACTCCCTCATAAAATTTCCACAAGAACAATGCTAAACCATGCCCACACTTGTTTCCTATCCCATGCTTTCCTTAAATTCCAAATCCAGCACAAAACTTTGGCTAGGATCAAGTTTTGGTTCTGTTATCTTTGGAAGGATGCCCAGTTCATCTCAGGATGCCCTGGTTTGACTGAGGCTTTGAGCTTTATCCAGATCTCTATTTTCCAAACTACAGTACACTTCCAATGAGGTTTTCAGCGTCAAACAAATTAATCAGCTATGGTCTAGGCTCTTTTGCTCATTAAAATTAGATTAGTTAAAAACTGCATTAATCTGGCACTTAGTCCCAGGAGCTGTACCCATTCCATATTCAGCTGCACAGATGTCAGCAGTCGTGGATTTATGACAGCTGAGTATATCTCTCTGGACCATACAAGATACAGGAGCCTGTGTTTTTTTCTCTTCCACGGTGCTCTGCATAGAACTGCCTAGATTTACTAGGGGATTTAGGTTTACTAAGGGGATTTCTTAATCTAATCAACATCCTTATTGGTTAACATGATGTTTAATAAAAGGAGCAAATCTGTAGCTTCAAACTCCTGAACACCATTAATCATGGCTGTTCATAAGAAGCTCAAAGGCACTTGACCCCGAAGGCTAAAGACAAATAGTTTTCATTATATTTGCCAGAACGGAGCTGAAAAAAAATGTGTGTGTGTGTGTTTGTGTGTGCATGTGTGCGTGCACGTGTGCATGGGCCACGTCTCTGTAATGTGGAACAGAAATGCAATCTGGATGTCTTTGGGGACCAGTTTAATGATCAGCTGTGGTTAGTTCTTCGTGCAGTACATTTTCAGGCAGGGTTAGTAGGAGATGACTCCATTTCATATTGTGAGGCAAGTCAAACATCAGCAGCCCTACTAGTAGCAGTAGTGGGGAACACAATTTTTAACATCTGTGTTTAAATGATTCATAACACAATCCTATACATGGCTACTCAGTAGGAAGCCTCACTGCTTTATTTCTGAGTAATTGGGTAGTATTAGGATTAATTTTTAAAATAAAAACTGCAGGAGAAAAAGCCTGTTTGAAACTTGTTGCCTGTGATGTGAAAGCCCTGCAGATATGGAAATATGAATGGACACTTTTTCCCAGGCTTTTTGAACAGATGTACATGGACTCAAACCTGTTTCTTATTATATTTGCTGACTTCTCTTCCTAAAGAGTTTGTTTTTGTTGTTGTGGTGGTGGTGATGTGCCTTCGAGTACTTTGTAACTTATGGTAACCTTAAGGTGAACATATCACAGGGTTTTCTGGGACTGATATGGTCACCCAGTGGGATACCATGGCCAAGGGGGAAGTTGAACCCTAGTCCCTAGAGTTGAAGTGCAATGATCAAATCGCTATACCACACTGGCTCTCAAAGGAGCCTAGCTATCTCTTTTCAATAACAGATCGTCGTCTTTGGAAAATAACATTAATCTCCTCTTGCACATTTTCAGGTACAAGGCAATTGTCAATCCAATGGATATTCAAGCACCCAATGCAGTCCTGTGGACCTGTATTAAAGCTATTGCCATCTGGGTAATTTCCATTCTGCTAGCAGTTCCTGAAGCAGTGTTCTCTGAAGTCACACACATCAATGATGCAGACAACGTCAGTTTCACACAGTGTATACGATATCCTTTGAAGGATGATTTGCACCCAAAGATCCATTCAGTGATGATACTTCTGGTATACCTCCTTATCCCACTCACCATCATTAGTATTTATTATTTCCATATTGCAAAGACTTTAATTAAGAGTGCACATAATCTTCCAGGGGAATCCAGTGAACAAACTAAAAGACAGGTAAGTTACCCCATATATAATTGCACAACTGCTTTATGAGAGTAAGAACATCAGTCATCTCACAAACCTTCGGATAGGGTCAGATGTTATATCAAAATGTGAATATGCTAGCACTATTGAAATGTTCCTACTGATACATTTTCCTCCATATATTACTAGGAGGTTTTGTAACCCCACCCAGAAACTGTTATTCAACAAGGTTTACAAAATAGTTGTCTTTGTTATTGTGGCTTGAGAAATAGTTTACATCAGGTTTAATGTTGTCTATGTCAAAGCAAAAAGGTAACTACACTTACCCAAGTTCACCTGAACTGAGCTCCACTCACAGATGTATTGTATTTTTATTGTGTCTTTCTTCCAATATGTGAACCAAGTTGGCTGACAACATAGATTAAAACAAACTATGACTAAAGACCAATCATAATAATAAAATCAGTTAAATAAAGTGTCTTATTAAAACAGTATAAGTGCAAAATAACTTAAAACCATTTAAAACAGAATGATGAGAATGAGAGTATAGTACCAGGGCCTGCTAGAATCCATTGTAGGTTCTGTCTGGTTTTAGATGATGCCTAGTATCTTCAGTTCATCAGTGCAGAATTCTCAAAGTTTAGAAGCACATAAGTGACATCAGTGGTGCGCACCAAGCCTTCTGGACAGACTGTCAGTTATCTGAATTCTCTAGTAGTTTGCTGAACATTGATTGGTTTCAAGATTTATTTTCAGGAATTCAGTCCTGTATTTTTCTTGTTGCGCATATAGTTATATTTCTTTTATTCATGAACGTAGTAGGCGTCAGCAGTAGGTAGCAGAATGTGGTGTACTAACTTACAGTATCTTCTTTGCACAGTTATGTCTCTTTAACACCACATGCGTCTTTCTCTTTATAAGCTTTTGGAGCTGCTTGAGCTGGGGTTGTCATACCACCCAGTGAGGTGGGTTTTCACTTGAATTTTAGTTGTGCTACCCAGTGTACAGTTGGACTCTCATCTAGATTAGATTCTGAGCTTTCATTTTTTTAAATAAAAAAAAGCTCCTATAAGGGTGGAATTATGGGTCAAAATATGCATTTACTCTTCTGTCTAATTATTCTGTGAGAAACAAGCCCACTCTGGGCCATGACTGACAATAGAGTCAGAGAGTTAGATATGGCCCATTCTCTCTCAATAGCAGTTTCTGGTTCCTTGTGTCATTGTTACAACTCTGTGGGAAAGTCTTGGTCACTGTTACCCAAGGTGCCATTTGGAGAGCCATCAACCTCCAGTCAAGTTCATACCCCACAGTAAGTGCCAACTACAAAGGATTCACTTTAACTATCTGCATGCTGGCTAAAAATCCCTACAGGCTGCTTTAAAGTCCGGGTTATTGTAGAATAACTATGAGTTCACCTCCTCCCTTCAGGACTTTCAGACTGGCTCTGACATCAGGGCTTAGTGGAAAGGGAGTATAGAGAAAGAGAGGAGAAGGCAGTGGGCACACATGTGTGTCTATATATGGGATAACAGATCCAAGAGCATGTGAACAGTAACAGGAGCTCACCAGCTGCTTTTTTTGTTTTCTAAAGATGCTGAGAATGAGGAGGAACAATCAATGGTTAAGAAAGAACAAGATAAATGATCCATTTAAGTGGATTCAGAGAAGGCAGGGCATTGGCTAGGAGGCAGAAGAGAACTTGGGAGCAAGTTGTAGCTCTCAATATCAGTCTCCCCTTCTCCCTGAGTCAGCATTAGCAACCAAAACTGATTTCATAAAACAAATCAAGCACATTGGTTTGAACATTTGTCCAATGACTGCTGATGGCTCCCTCCCCGTTCCTCCCTGCTGGTCCTGGGCTGAGGCACAAGAGCAGTGAGTGATCATCCCACTGACTGCTTCTGCTTCAAGGCCAACAACACAAGCAAGCAGCACAGGACCTCAGACAGTGAAGGAACTCCTGCCCTGAAGAAAGCTCACAAAGGCTAGATGCCTCCTTCTTCTCCTTAAGTTTCACAGGTTGTGGGTGTCAAAACATGGAGATCTGGGCTAGCCAGGGTTATGGCAGAACAGGTCTACTTTAATCTCCCTTTCTGGAGAAGCAGCGCCCTTCTATACATTTACCACCCTCTGGCTCCCTGGTCACACTTATATCTCTCTTCTGCCTTCCCTAAACTCACAATTTTTGTGGATATAGGCCAAAGCATTTTCAGGTTTATCCTAGAGAATGTGTCACTGGTAGCATGTGTAACTGATCCAGATCAAAGAGACACTTTGTGATGCTCCTCTTTAGAAAAACATAATAAAATCTTTATTGAAGAAACTGTCAAGGATAAAGGTAGCTGGCAATTAAAGGTTATCAAACAGCCAAACACTTTTAGCTCTTAACAGCAGACACTTCCCCAACTCTCTCACTCTCACTCTCTCACCTCTCAGTCCAAGATAGAGCTATCTTTTCAAAACCTGCTTTCAGTTATTTTTCTGTCAGGCTGATTCTCCTGCCTAGCCCCTCCTTCCGACTAACCTGGGTTTTATCATCAGAAACCAATCAAATTAAATCCCCTTTCTTGCTAGGTTAGCTCTGCAGACCACGCCCCCCCCCACGGTTCCTCATATTAGGTCTCTCTTCCTTGTCCTTAAATGCCCTGTTTAGACTAAGAATGATAGTTACTTCCTTGATGTCTTCTTCTTTGATCAAGTCAACTTGCCCTCTTCTCTCTCTTCCTTCTCTCATTCTTGTGTCAGCATCCTTCGTTTTCTACCTTCTATGTATTTCCCAACTCTTTCCCACAAGAAAAATGTAAAATCACAATTTGTTGGATTTTCAGCATCTGATATTTTTGCATCTGTTAAGTCTGATGGACCTAGCTCCTGGGTAGATATGCCTAGACAGGATTTCCCTATTGGGTGGTATTGCCAGGATGGACTGTGGCTGCAGTTCAGAGAACTAAAGTTGGAAGGGTCAGGGTATCAATATCATCATTCCCCCCTTCAAAATGCATGGTGATTATCAGTAGCGTTATTATGCCCATTTCCGCACTAAATTGTTATAGCGCTATTATTCCACTCGCAACATCCTATGGAATCCTGGGGTTCACAGTTTCAGAAGAGGCTGGCTGGCCCCTCCTGAAACTGGAAACCCCAGGATTCCATAGGATGTTGCAAGTGGAATAATAGCGCTATAACAGTCTAGTGCTGAAATGTCCTATGATAATCTTGAGAGTAGAGGCAATTCTGCAACCACATTTGCATTCCAAACATTGTTAGAAAAATATTGCCTCAGAGGATAACTGATTAATGAGAACAATTCTACTGAATAGCTATTCATATGCATGCATTCAATTTGTATTGTGATTATCTGGAACACAGGTGTAGTGATACATTATGAACTGCAGCTGCTCATCTTGATGTTCCCTGTAGTTCATTCCCAGGTAGAGTCCAAAAAGACAAACAGCTGTGTTGATCCATATGAGCCAACTAATTCTAGAAATTTCTAGAGATCTTTAGTAAAACTAATTGATCATAATTGCTTATTCAGGCACTTTGACTATACATTCATGCTGCTTCTTGAAACAGACCTTTGTGATCCTGGGCCATGATTTTACAAATCCCTATTTGTATTCTCATTTTTATTTGTGAGAAGTTGGAAGGTGTGCGAGTTTCCTAGGAAAAAAAAAAGAAACATCTGGTAATATTATGTTATAAATATTATACCAATTTCTTGTACACTGAGGAAGAACAATTGCTGGTCCCCCACATCAGATAGTTTGGGGAGAACTGTTCTACTTGAAGTCTATTTTGCAGAGTAAAACTGCACAGAATGCAATGGAGCCATTCAAGCAAAGGAACAGGGATGCATCAAAGTAGAGTAAAAACTGCAATATAATAATTTTTTAAAAAAAAGTTTCTGTGGAGTCTGTTGCTTTTTTTTGCCGTTGCCACATCCCCCTCCCCCTCCCCCTCCTCCTCCTCCCCCTCCTCCTCCTCCTCTATATCCTGCATTTTTATGAATCTTTGGACTCAGGCAACTTATACAATATTAAAACTTACAAGAACAAATACATATATAGCTATAATACTGATATTCATGTAAGTTTTAAATCTGTATGGTTTTAAAATTGCGTTAAGTTGCCTTGAATCCAATTTTTTTATATACGTCTAAAATTTTAAAAAGCAATTAAACAATCTGTAGAATTAAAACTGTTTAAAATTTATTTAAAAACAGTCAAAAACACAACATTAAAAGTTCATCACAATCAATTCCTGAAAGCCTGTTGGGATGGAAAAGTTTTCACTTGCTGATAGAAGGAGATCAAAGAGAGTGCCACCCTAGCCTCCTTTGGGAGGAAGGTGGCAGGACTCAGAGAAGGGCCTTTTCCCAAAGTCCAGGCAGGCATATATAGGAAGATGGAAGGTGAAGCAAGCTGGCCAGAGTCGAGGAAGGTTAGGAGATGACAGATGGGTACAATGTGGAAGAGAAGGGAAGTGCAGTAGCACACTTGGATATGGGGAAAGGGGGTAGAGCAAGGGAAGGGAAGGTGAGATATGCAATTGGTGGAATTAAAGAAGTGAGAGAGGAAGACATGGTAGAAACATGAGACGAGACAAGAAAGGGGAAGGGAAGGAAGGGAGAGTGAGAGGTGCAGTGGGAGGATGCAAGGAGCAAATCAAGTATTCATAAGATGACGGAAGGTGCAAGTGAGGGAGAAATGGTGGCACAAAGTGAGACTAAGAGGGAAGGGAGGATGGCAGATACAAGCAGCAGAGTGCAGGAAGGAAGGGAGGGGAGTGTGGTGAAGGTGAAAGATTAGACAAGAAAAGAAGTGCAGCTATGGATTGAGTGATAGATGCATTGTGAATTCATGAAGTGAGTAAAAAGAGATGGAAGAGTGGAAGAAAGGATGAGAAGTACATGGGGGAGAACGTGGAACTAGCAAGAGAAAAAAGCACAAGGTCAGGCACACTTGCAAGGGAATGAGTTATGGTTTATAAGTTTGTTCTTACTTTCCTATTCATTTTCCCTTCCAAAGCAAATAGCAATCACTCCTGGGGTGTTCTCTGATGTTTTCATGGATCAGTACCTTTTTTGCCATCTGTTAAAAAAATGGATTAAAAACCTTATAATGGTCTGATGAGAGTACACTACCATTAGAAGTGGTTATACACAACAAAACTAGCTGTTCTTCTTTACTTTGATAAGAATGCACATGATCACTTAACGTCGTTCCGGTCTTAATATGAATTATCACAGTAATTCTGTAAGTTAGATTTGCTGAGAGGCAGGGGTGGTTGAAAGTCAATAATAGTTACATGACATTTTAAACATTATGGTAGTTCTCTTAGAAGACTGGTTACTCTAAAGAAATGATGCCAATCCTGAAACACAGTGGTTGGAAAAATGGAATGATTAATGTGTCAAATTTGCATAACCAGAATGTATTAATAAAATGCATCACTATAATAATTTCACAATACGCAAATTAGATGCCCAGATCTGAGAAGCTGGAATGTGCCAACTCTAGTTTGAGCCAATGGAAAGCTAGCGTTTTATAGGCAAGAGAATATCAGCAAGGTGATATTCCTTCCCAACAAATCCTTCTCTTGGGAGTTTTTATCAGTTAATAAAGAATTGCCAGATGATCTGGTTCTGTATATTCAGTGATCCTCATTGAATCACTTTTCTGTGTTCACCTGGTAATATAGGGATGGAAAAGGTTGCCTATTAGCTGCATGGAGTCCCAAGTCTACTTTGAGAGCTCCAAGGACTCTTGCTTAAAAAAAAAAATAAAAATAATAATTTTTGCTCAGAATGCCTACTTATACTCTCTAGAAGGCATGGAGGCAAATTATTATTATTTAATTTATTTCCTGCCCTATGTCACAAGATTCTGGGTGGCTTACTGAAAAGTCAGTTCAAAGATTTCAAAAATTTAAAATAATAACAATAATTCATATTTAAATTTAAAATAATATTTTGTAATATAACAATTTAAGTTTTAAAAGCTTAAAACGCTGTACCTGTACCATTTTCACTGAAACCATTAGTTCCCAAAGGCTTTGCTGTCAGAAGGAAACAAGTGATGGCATGGATTGACTTTTGTTTTTGTTGGGAGAGACCTTTTTGAAAGCAGGAAGTAAAGCTAAAGCTCTGTTTTACTCTCTGCTTTGAAAGGCTCTCTCCTGGGCATAGAATAGTCCCACATTGCCTTTCACAATCCTAGATAGTGCAGGAATATTCTGAATATTTTAAAGAAGTTGTTTAAAAATGAGATAGGAGGGTGACTCTATAAGGTCTGACAAAGAGGCCCCAAGACCTTAGCAGGAGATGTGCCTTGATTTGGTGGGTTGGGTGGCTGAGCTCAGTCGAATCTGGACTGCTGTTCTCCTTTCAATAGGGAATCGGTAAAATCTCTACTGTCAATAGAATGCCATGTAGTAATTCATATACCCCAGTGCCATGTGTACAAAGGTTTGTATTGGAAAATGTCTGGATACAAGATAGTGTTGTAGCTTCCCATGCTATTAACTTTTCTGCTTGCATTTGTATGCATTGGGAAAGTGGAAGAAGATAATAATGTCACATATTTTGATCAAGTCTGAACCATGGAACACCTCTGTTTACTGTAACTGATGGCCTGTGCTATTTTTCTCATTATAGATGGAAACTCGAAAGCGTCTGGCTAAAATTGTACTAGTCTTCGTTGGGCTTTTTGCTGTGTGCTGGCTGCCGACCCATGTGCTCTACATGTATCGGTCCTTTAACTACAACAAGATTGACCCCTCACTTGGCCATATGGTTGTTACTTTGGTAGCCCGAGTGCTCAGCTTCTCCAATTCATGTGTTAACCCATTTGCTCTCTATTTTCTCAGTGAGAGTTTCAGGCGGCATTTCAATGGCCAGCTTTGCTGTCAAATGACACCTCATCAACAGAGATCTGCTAGTTACCTGAACAGCACCTCAGTCATTCGAATGACCTCTATGGAAAACAATACCAGGAACACTATTGCCATGACAACACTCCTGAATGGACATAACCCCAAATAAGATATACCATTGTGACTCAATCAGTTTAACATCTGAGCTTGAGATGAATTTGTTTTAACTCTTATTTTTATCGCATACCTGAATTTTTAACAACATAATGTATTAGCATCTCCCAAGCTAGGAAGAAGCATTCATTAATTTATTTTCAAGGGGGTTTGGAAAGAATTAAATATATATCTCATTACTTAGCACCCACTGAGGAATTGTTTCTAAACTTGTTTGGAACTGATGATCTGGGATGAAGATCCGCAACTGTCTGCCTTTCTGGATGAAATAGTGCTGACTTACCTAAATGACAATTTGAAGGTAGAAAATCTGGAAGTTGAATGACTTAATATAATCTTACAAAAGACTGTTGTCTGATTCCAGCAAAGAGGATCTGTACACTCTTGCTAATTTTCACATACATCAGGATGCAAAGTCATGTTTATCCTGGCTCCTCTGACTTTCATGGAGATGTCTGATGAAAATAAAATATTATATGATTTATCTATGAAAATAGAAATACATGCATGCATGTATAAGATGAAAATGGGGAAGGACATTCCTGTCCAAACCATATCTCTGTACAACAAAGCATATTTAGGGCTGTATAAGTCTATATGGGTGCAAATGGGGCACCCGCATAACATATAAGATTTGATTATGAGCAACAATTGGGATTGGATGTCATGCTAGCTTTGTTTAGGTATTCATACAGATGTGTTCTCATTCTATGAGAAGTGAAAACATACCTAGATTCAGGGCTTCCTACTTACTGTTCCATGTGATGGATAGGGAAGGCCTGAAAGAGGGAACCTACACCTCACTTTTGCCCACACAATTTGGGACCCTGCAACACTGATATAACAGAGTGAACTGGGCCAGCAAGCATGCCTTCCCAAATGTAAGTATAAAGGCTCAATCAAGTCTATTGTCTATAGGGCACAGTCTTAATTTGACGCAAACCTGTCATCATAAAAGTCATTAAGTGTGATCCACTGCTCCCAAAACATTATGCAAGAAAATGCATAATGCAAAACATTATGCAAGAAAATGCTATCTGTGTTCAATGTACATCACAATGTGCAGTCGATGAAGCAGTTGTTTTTTCTCTCTCAAGGCTAGAATGCCTGACAGCCACAATGAGTTGCATGAGCATGATGTATCTCCTCAGATTACACACAATTCCCATTGATCTTCTTCACATTTTGCTGCTTAATTTGTGTGGGTTGCCTGCTGAGAATGGTATTATGCCATAAAACTCTTTATTTGTTTTACTGTGCTACATTTTTCATAAAGTGAACTTCCTTTAATAATAGATATTAAATGAAGAATGGTTGGACAAATCAATGGATGGATAAGCCTTTCATGACTACATGACATAACTGTTCAAGATGGTTTACAAATTTCATCTGGTATAAAATGCAGTGAGCTGAACAAATAGTAGGTAAATAGTAATCAGTTGGATAATATGATATCTATATTGCCTCAGCTGCCCTGGCTGCTAGTGCATTTCTGGCCCCAAATTTTACCTGCTTGCTTGGGCCATGAAGCCATAAATGGTTGAGTCCAGACTACCAGCAGGACCAATAGGCTACAGAGACTCTGATGGCAGGACTGGAAAAGCACTTACGCTACTGTGTCTGGGTAACTGGATGGTGGCACTCTGTCTGAAGATCTTGATTCCAGTTGATTTTTACCATTGTTCAACATTATAAGCCTCATAGCGGATTCAAAAATCTTACCTTTTCCTCTTGGGCTGTAATTGAACTAGTTCATTGGGTGTTCATCTATAAATGCTGTTAACCAATTTGAATTACTAATTTTTGATATATCATTCTTGTCAATTTTTAAATAATTTGTTTTAATGAGTTTCACCATTAGAATCTCGTATGCCATCTTTGGCAAGTTTTCCCTAAAAGAAAATGTTTTATTTAGCATAAGCTTTCATTGATTACATCGCACGTCATCAGGTATAAGGGAGCTGTGGTCTCTGAAGGCTGAGGTCAAATAAAACTTTTTGCTTTTGGAATG
The DNA here is from genome assembly GCA_948474755.1 of Ctenosaura bakeri. Taxonomy (NCBI): domain Eukaryota; kingdom Metazoa; phylum Chordata; class Lepidosauria; order Squamata; family Iguanidae; genus Ctenosaura; species Ctenosaura bakeri. The sequence goes on from CAOLHI010001728.1 coordinate 53,357, forward strand.
CAAAAAGACTCTTTGTTATATTTGCTGCAACATATTAACATGTTTATCTTCTTTGAAATTTTCCATATTTTTCAAGTTGTCACATTTTAAGGCCTTTTAAAATCCATCACTATAACACGCTTTCCTATTTTAGCTAATATTAACTTGCCCTTTTTAGCCATGACTATTTTCCCCCAAAGATGGTTATGTACTGCATTGGCCACAAAGGATCGTGGAATGTGACTGTTCTCATGTGAGCTCCCCTCATATGTGCTCTTGTTGTTGTTGTTGTAGTTGTTAAAATAGCTCTCTAAGCTACATTTTCCCTTGGCTAGCTTAACTCTTCAATCACCATTATTTTTCAATTTTCACCCCGACCCAGCTGCTTTTGTCCCTCTAGAGGAAAATATGGATATACTAAAAACAGCTACGGTGGGGAAGAAAATAGCAGAAAGAAGTTCAGATACTGTTCTCATGGGTGGCTGGTGGTTCCATGCCAGGGCTGCAGTGAATGCATTCTGAGTTTTATTACAAACTTCAAAGACACTGTTTATGATAATGAACGTCACTTGGGGAAAGAGTTCAGTATTTTGGGTAGTTCCTTGAAGATCTAGAATAAAATGCAGAGTGTGGATGCACTTCCCTCTTGATATGGAAAGCACCAGCTGCTGTTGGCTCTTAACCAGTTTTGTTAACACCTAACTTCCCATGAAGATGGCTTGCAACCTGGGTAGTTGTTCTACACTGCATGAGTAGAAGGACACCGGAGCTGCTCTGCTTGTCCCACCTGACATTGCACCCTGTCTCCTCGCTATATGCTGCTCATGGGGGTCTGCAAAGGAGCAGTTAAAGGTGGAGGTGCCATGGTATCATAATAGTCTGGAGGATCTACATGCAGGTGATTCCTACATACAAACAAAAGCCACCTCTTTAGAGATGGTTGTTTCCATTCTGAGAAGGTGAAGCCAGTTGACAGCTTGGCATCACTCTGGTTCATTTCTACTTTGTGAAGGGGATTTCACTTTGAAAAGCAATACTGCTTTGAAGTAAAGTATAATTTCAACATCGGGATGTTACAAATCTTCTCTAGTGTGCAATTTGGCTTGTAATAGCAGTATCCCTAAAGGAAAGAAGTGCTTCACTTTAATGTGGCTTCAAGCATGTTTCTAGAGAATTTGCATTTGCTTTGAGACATCTCTCTTACCTCATTCTCTGGGGTGTGAGCAGCATGAGGTCAGCAGCAAACTTTGATCCCAAGAAGAATTTAGGAGTATAAGAGAGGATAGGGTTTTGGAAAGGTGTGAACCTCCATTCTTGGCAGAGGACAAAACAACAACAGTGACAGCAGCAAGTGATCATGTTGTTTTAGCTCCTTTACAGTTCCCTGCAGACAGGAAATGAGTACATCTTGAACATATTGCTTTGCAGACATCTTGTCTGAAGCTCACCATGGGTAAAATAATGGTTTTTCCATGTAGCATGATATTTGTCCATTGTTGCCCTGGAGTCCTGTGGAAACTTCTTAAATGTTGTTTTAGTGCAAATGGGATGGTCGTATTTCCCAAACAGTTTTAATGGTTCTGTTACTGTGGTGTGGTAAACTTTGTAAATATTGAAATTTATGTGTGACACGGCTTTATTTAAAACCAATTAAAAACAAAAGCAGCAGAATATTGCAAAGATGAGTGTTCTCTGTTTGTAAGGTTGCTGTAAAACTCTTTTGACAAATACCAGAGAAAGATATTTGCACAAAGAGCTGAGAACAAAATAGGCATTATGTACAAGTAATGAATATTGGACTGGGCTGCATTGAAATAAATGAAAAAAAACACCCATGTTTCAGAGGCTTATCATATTTACCTCAGAGAAGGCAGGTCTTCAAATCCCATCAAAATATTCCCTTTACTTAGCCCTGGCCACAAACACAGTGCTCCAGCAGGGGCAAGAATGAATTAGGAGGTTTTCCTGTCTTTCTTCTCAGGTGCCTTGCTAGAACAAAAGGGGAAAGCCATCAGTACCTGCTGGGAAATGTTGTGTAAGACCTATGGCTGTGATAGTGCAGTTGGAAAATAAGATGGCCAGGAGAATAATACCAGGAAAATAAGATGGTTTGTGTTCCTTTCCAAAACACCATGAATTGGGACTGAAGGAGGAAAGCAAAGCTTAGAAATGTTATTTTTTGAGACTATAATTCCCAGAATTCTATAGCTAGTATGCAATACAAATTTATCAAGCTTTGCAGGCAAACCACCCATCACATGAAGCAGGTAATAATTTCAGTTGATTCAAATACAGTTTATCTTCTCTATACTACATATGACTTTCAATGTGATATTTCATTTGTAAAAACAGCAACAACAAGAACAAAAACAAACAAGCAAACCAGCAACTAGAAATGTTAATAGCAACTAACATCACATCCTGTGTGTCCCTTCTGGGAAGGGCAAAGACAATGACTGCCTATATGGCACTGGCTATTTAGGTATGTATGCCTGACCACCACCGCCACCACCCCGCCAAACTTAAGAGCCAGCAGATACATCAAGCAAATGTGGTCTGTTTAATTGCTGATGGAGTGCAAGGAAGGTGATATTTCCAACACCCTCCCACCAGCAAGTGAGACCGTGATAAGGAATTGTGACAGGGTTCCGGCTTCTGATTGCTGCAGCCTCACTCACTGGTGGGAGGGCACTGGAAACATTATCACCTTTGTATCCTGAGAAGCAGCTGAACAGACCTTTTCTGGTTGATACAGTTATTGTCTGTTAAAGTGGGCTTGGGGGACCTTTACGTAGTCCTACATCAAGAGTACTTAGCCTTACTGACTACCAAGCAGTTATGTATTTGTAACTCTAGGTTATGAATGCATAACTGCAACACAGAATACTAGCTGGCATCCCTAGTAGTCATTTTTAGAAACTGAGGTAACAACTGACCTGATTAAAATTCTTAGTGTGTCAAATTATATTAGATACAGTATATTTTTAGAAGCAATCATAAGGGGTTGTAATTTATGCATCAAAAATTCATACTATTCTACAAAATAACATTCTGTAAATTTGCAGTATTTTATTATTTGGCTGTGGGAAGCTTCTATTTAGAAAGAAATCTTCTGATTTAACCACATATTTTTAATTGGGTTTCATTTTAGAAAATTAAGATTTTTTTTACCAATAATGTCCTATGAGAAGAACTGTAAATGTCAATTGTTAGAAGTAGCGATCATTTTGAGAACAATTATTTTCCCCACATTTAAAAAAAGCAGAAATATGGCACTTTGATGAAGATATATAATGAAAGAAAAATGCTTCTTTAATTGAAGAAAATGTGTACTGTCTCTAAGAATTGCCTGGAATATTTCCACTACAGTTTTCTAGATGACATTAAAAATGACCCTTTAAAAGTTTGTCTGATCTCATTAAGGCCCATAAAGTGAAGGGCCCATGGAGTGGAGTCAGTGACAGAGCACAAAAAGTTTTATCCCTTGTATGTCTAAGTAAGTTATTCTCAGAGATCTCCCATGGCAACTTCCTTGGTCACAGAAGCAAATTTCTCCTGATTATAAATCAAGGACTTGCCATTGGTGATAACTACAAGGTGTCAGATAAAGATACTAGATTATTGGGGATCAGTATTTATCGCAGTATTCAACCACAGGTTTTGCATACAAAATGGACCAGATTCAACCTATGACATATTTATGGGAAAGTCTCCTTGGAGAATCCTTGAAAACTAGCTTCTAGCCAGCATAGGCAATATTTGCAAGAGGCTCTGATGTTGTGTGTGGGGGAGGGTACTGAATACACTCCTGATTTTCATCTGAACTTTAAAGAGACTATCCAAGGCAATGAACCAATTTCCTTGGATAGCTTGTTTAAGATTTAGACTGTAACCCATAGTAGATAGAATGTCCCCTTGAAACTACCGGTTACCACTGAACGTAGATTGTACTAAGAAAGATGGATCAATGATTTGACTAGGTTTAAATGCAAAACCAGAGTGGAAGGAGTACCACAGATAACCAGAAACACAAGACCTAAAAAGCATGAAGATGAGACTAACTTCTCAAGACTGGCCATAGCTTAGATGACACCATTATCCAATCAGGATCTTTATAGGCTCCATCCTTCTAGCAAATTGGTTCTTTCTTAGCACAGTTGAAAATATTTTCTTGCTAATGAGCAAGACCTTTGAATGTCCAAGGGCCCTTTCACATCTGCAATTATAATACTATGATTCTACTTGAAATGTTTTATCTACATCCTATAGAGTTTCAGGATTTGTAGCTTGATGAGGCACTGGAGCTCTCTGGCCGAGAATACTAAAGGGTCCTCCTTAAACTGCAGATCCTAGGGTTTCATAGGATGTTGTCACGGCATTAAAATGGAGTCATAGCACTATAATTATGTGAAAGGGTCCCAGGTTCCAAGTGTTTTCACTTAACTAGTCTGGCTTCCACTTTAATACTGGGACAAAGACTCCTTAACAGTTTCTCTTCTTACTTACATGTTTCTTTGGAGCAGTTACCATTAGTTTCCCAGATACTTGTACTCTGCTAAACATGCAGTTACTAACAGATGACCATAACCATTGCTATCATTATTTTAGTCTGTTAACTTTGTCCCCTTTGGCTAATATTATGGCACTTTATGAGAAGTCAAAATACCACATGAATAGATTGCACTAAATACTGTGGTCTTTCCATCCTGGTTTCCAGCACATTCTCCCTGCAATGATTCACAAACGATGGGGCAAAATGAACCAATCAATTTCACTAGAAATGCTTATGATGGTTCTTGCAAAAGCCATACCTGCTTTGGACCCAGATGATTTGAACAACTTTTGTCCTGTGGTTAAGATTCCTTTCTTAACTAGAGTGCTTGCTGTTCATCTTTAAGTACTTTGGCATGGCACAGATTTTCTGGATCCATTTCTGGCATGAAAATGATTTGCAGAAAAGGGATGGAAGAAATGTGATCTTGCTTATCTTCCTGGACATTTCATTTCAGCATCATCAACAATGATATTTTTTCTAGAGGTTCTCTGAATTGAGTCTTAGGAGTACTGCTTTTTTAAAATCATTCCTGGAGGAGTAATTCTAGAAGGAGGTGCTAAACCACAGTTCCAGAATAGGTTCAGGACCTTGGATGGATTATTTAAAGTTCAGACTAAAAACCTGAGTAGATTCACTGTATCCTTGACATGTGGGCCACCAGCCACTACTGCCATGAGGATCCTATGATGTTGGGTCCTATCATGTTGGGTCATTGCTAACAATGAAATGCCTGAACTTTAACCAGAAATGTAGTTGTGCTTCTAATTATCATCTTTATTGCTTCCTTTCCTCTTGATGTGATCAGATCATAACTTATTTAGTAAATAATGATACTATTAATTGACAGTGCTTCTCAACAGACAATTCCTCAAACCTGGAATGTTGTTGAAGCCCCCCTTCCTAACATGAAAAACACTACTCCAGCAATTACTACCCCCATTTCCATAAAGCGGTCCTAGCCCCTTGGTTCTTCCGGAGGAAAATCCTTTTGTGAGAAAGCTGGGATAAGTCTGTTTTTGAGAGTAGGTCTCTGGGGAGCCACTCTGTTTAGCTTGGTTTTGATAGTTCCAGCTGTATCTCCATCTTTATGTCTTAACCTCTTTATTTATTCCCAGGTTACAACAGGAATCCACTGACCAAAACTTTGCAACAACAGATATCCTAGTCTCACTTACTTCTTTGAAGAGTGAAGGAATCTTCTTCATTGAGGTCTTGAAATATAGGTTGGATGGCCATCTTTCTACAAATGCTTTAGTTGTATATGATGTTGGCAAGGGATTAGGCTAGCTGGCCCCTATGGTCCCTTCCAGCTCTAGGATTCTATGATTTCCGGCTTCTCCCTTCACTCATTACAACTGATTATGGATGGGTACAATATATAAAATTAGTTTATGAACCTTCAGTCAGAGACGTTCCTGTATTAGTGTATTACATTATTTAATTGCTAAACACAATTATTTTCAATATTCAAAAAGTACACTAAAGAAGTTTTGTAACTGAAGGATAGACACACCATTTTCTGCTAACTTTGATAGAATCAAAGTATTAAAAAAAGGAAAAAATAAATTGGGCATGAGATGGCAATCTGTCAAAAAGAACTTTTATTTCAGAAAGAAGCTAATTTTCTGATATTTTTAGTTAGCACATGCTGTGATTCTATCTGGTCAGTATCTCTGCTGTTCAAAGGACTGTAGGTAGTAATGATGCAATCAATAGCTCTAAAACAGAATTGTGTTCAAGAAACATGGAAGGAAAAAAGCAATGGAGATTACAGTGGGACCATTATCCCACTTTCTGGGAAAAAAATAGCAGAAATCCATGCCAAAGTTTTTTACATAATGACTAAGGAGCATGATATATTCATGATTAATGAACAGCCAAACATGGCAGGAAAAGAAATCTTCTGAAATATTTATTTCATTTGAATCTGAAGTATGATTAGAGGGGAAAATGGATACATTGCCAAAAGGAGCACTTAGGGAGGGGAGTGTAAAATGTAAAATTAAAACCAAAACAAAACATGAATGAGATAAATGGATGAATATATGCTTTATTATTAGGCTAGATTTAAAGCATAGTCTCAACCTTTGTTAAACTGTCAAGAGAAAGGCATTGTGCAATTCTTCAGGAGTCCAAGGAAAATACGAAGAAGTGCACTGAGAGGAAGGTTTTTTTAAAAAAGAAAACAAAAATATGTTATTTTAAAGAAATACATAGAGTGAAACATGCCAGGTGTGAAACATGCAAGGATGCTTGACCATGTCCAGTGAATAACAGGCAAAGCTGAGATTGCTCCAGTTGCTCCTGCACTAGCTCTTCCAGGAAAGCATAGAGCAAAGAGGTATGATCATCGACTTGGATTGGCAAGAGTCCATCAGTCAGTGTGCTGTGCAGAGAGAGGTAATTAATCACTTTGTTGAGTGCCAGCACAAGACTATTGCTTTATGAAGCGCAATTTCCTAACCAGAACAGCTGTTTATGAAGCTAAATCTCCTTATTAGCACACCAGTTTGGCACAAGGTCAAAAATTATTTCCTTTAATTTAATTTCAGTTATTTTTAATATTACCTGCAAGGATGGAACCCTTTAGAGGTAAAAGAAGAATGACTTGGGGGAAGCAGAGCCATGAATCTCTTTCACTGTCCTCCAATGGGGGGTATACAAGTTCTTATGATATAATGGCATAGCACTGCTCACAGAAAACAGGATTCATAAATAAGAAGTACCCATATAACCAATGTCTAACCCCATAGTGCATCAATTTCTACCCTTTTCCAGCTGGCTAGAGTATAAAAATATAACTCATCAGGGGAATAAATCTATATTAAACAAGATTATTGATGAATGTGTCCATGGGGCTATGCATGAAAGGGGGTATGTAGTGTTTCCTGTCTTCAAGAGAAAACCATGTGCTTCAGATTTTTTCTTGCATCTCCTCCCCTCCCCACCAATATGTACCCCTCAACGTGAATAAGGAGAAATGCATATTAAAACAAAACAAAACAAAAAGATGCAAAAAGATGCTTGGATCAATGGCAGAATATGTGTACAGTGTGTATTTTTTTTGGAAACTAAAATTGCAGAAATTTGTGCATGGAAATAGAAAACAGTCTCTCAACCTGATGTGGAACTTGGATGGGAAGAGAAGGTTGGTGCAGTGGGAGAGAATGGCACCCATCTCAATGGGTTGTTGAGCGTATTCTGTCTTTCAATTCAGACTTTAAAGGAGCTGTCCAAGGTGCTAAACCTAGTTTAGTGACAGTGACATTGACAATTAGTGCTAAACCTAGTTTAGTGACATCTTTAAAGTTCAGACTAAAGTACTATGTAGATTAGGCACTGTGCTGACACATAGCTACCAGTAGGTTGAGGGAATTGATGAAAAATGCAACATCAATAAAACTGACAGTTTTTCAGATCCTGAAGCCCAGTATGATGCTAGGCATGCTGTGAACAAAGATTCACAGCTTGTACAGAAAAATGGGTAGCTCTGAGTCATGTGTTCTTGCTCCAGTTTCTATGGAACAACAAATATTGAAGAGTGCATGATGAAAATTGTGATTGGAAACAGTAATGAAAGGGCAAAAAGTACAAAGCAAGAGATTGCTTGCGGAAACAAGAACTAACACCCAAAAACAGAGGAGCAGCACACAGCATTTCGAGAAGGAAATCATACATGTCTCTAAAGTAAGGTATATGAGCCAAGTCTATCAGTGGAATGCACATTTCTCATTAAGGTGGAAGTATGTGCTTTTCCCCTTTGGAAGCTTGAAAATAGGTGGGATAAGTGATGAAGTGAAACATCATGTGATACTGTACTTATGGTAGACTCATCCTGTCTATCTATCTATCTATCTATCTATCTATCTATCTATCTATCTATCTATCTATCTATCTATCTATCTATCTATCTATCATCTATCATCTCTATATATGTATGCATGTGTCTGTGTATATACATATCTGTCTGTCTGTCTGTCTATCTATCTACCTATCTATCTAGTCTTTTGTCCATATCTTTCAGTCTCTCTGTTTGATGATTATATTTCTGGATTAAAGGGCACAGTAGCCAAGATGATAGCTAAGAACAATGATAGTTGCATATTCCAGATAGTGAAATTTTGCCTTCCAGTGCTAAGGTATAATATTCTTCATCTGTGTAACCAAAGTTTTGCCCTTGTTTTCTTTGTTTGTATATCAGATGGCATCATAGATCACACCTGGCAAATCAGAGAGGGTGTTACTATCTGAACTGAAAGGGCTTTGTAGCTGGTACCATTTTTTCCCCATTGAATTTGTGGATTAGTAGTTCCTAAAATATATGGAAAAACAAGTTGTTGTTTATATATTTACTGAATATGGCATCCTGGGCATTTATGTTCTCTGAGATAAATTACATTGCAGGATCTACTGTCCTTTTGTTTGAAATAAGAAAATCTGTCAATTGTAATGTTCTTGAGGGAAGCGTTGTTCCTGAGACAAAGATAAGTATTAATAGCGCATGGATTCACAAAGGTGTGATCTAGAATTATTGATAGGTGGTTTTAGAACAACTCTCATTATTAAGCTGTGTAGATTTGGAGGGTGGCAGGATCCAGTAACATGTGACTTTCTTCTTTCTTTAGCAAGACTTTCAAAGTTGGCTAACAATAGGTACTTTTCTTTGATTTCCTGGTAATAGGAGTTGCTGGCTGGAAATCTACCACAAATGGGATATGTAATTCTTTACTGTTTCACTTATGTGTCTAGAAATCTATTTCAGTAGATAAAATGCAATTTCAGTGGATGTTGCAATCAATGGCAAGTTGAGGGTATCCGTTGTAGTATTTTTAAGTTTGGGTAATTTTCATTATTGATACAAATCCATTCAGTTTTCAGAGCCAACTTGTCGAGAGTGTTCCTCTTACATTTACCCCTCTGTGAGAGGGATAGTTCCAGTTAATCATCTGCTATCCCATTTTTCAGCTATTTTTAAAATGTCCTTTTTTTTCTTTCTTCTTCTCCCACTCCTCTCCTTTGTCATTGGCTTATTTCTATTGATGCAACTTGAGTTCAATGGGCAAGAGTAGTTTGCACTCCACTAACTTTCTGGGGGGGAATAGAAGAGGAGTGGCAGAATCCTGCCCTTTACAATAGGCTCAAGCAGAAGGAAAGTGCTTCAGGCACTCCTTGCTTGTGTGGTCTTCCTCTTTAATACCTTTTGCCATTTTGACCACACTTTGATGTTACATACTTTGATGTTATGTGTCCCAGTTTTCACCTGTATTAGTGTTGGAGGATATGCTCTTAATATACTTAGGATAGCAGGATTTCCAGATTAGGTACATATGGATATTAGTTGTAAAAATCAGAAACCACTTTGTTGCTCTTGATGGAAAAAGGCATGTTTATTGAAAGTAAACTTAATTTTGAGATGAAAAGAATCAATGCAATATCTGACTTATACTACACGAGGAGTGGACAGAGGGTGGACCATGGGTCATATGGAGTCTCAAAGACCATTTGCAAGGACTCAGCCCCTAAAAAAAGATTAAAAAAAAACTCTAAAAATGCCCATTCCTCCTACCAGGGCAGTTGGGACAATTTCCTTATTTTTACTTCTTGGGCTGCTTTTTCCTCAATGCCTTTTTTCATCCAGGAAGTACACTGGAAGTTGATATCTATTTGGTTGGGGGAAAAAGCCTCCCGTAGTCCTAAGGTAATACAAGATGGTAGAATGATCATGATAAGATAACAAAACAACTAGTTGCTTATTCTATCAGCAGTTCAAGTGGTGAGATTCAATAATGCAGTATAAGGAAGTAGGATGTGATGAGATGAGTCTCACTAATTGCATTGTATTTATATTTGTAGATTTTATTTGATGGTGGAAGGGAGTGGGAACAGTCTGGAAAAGAAAAGTTAAGATTCAATGTGCTAGGATGTTATGAGAACATAGTGATGTGGAGATGGGGATAGAGAAGTATGCAAATGTGTCTCCTTGATCAAGAACATGTGGGTCGGTGGCGGGCACCAGGCAGGGAAAGTAGGGGGAGGGGCTGCTGGAGCAAACTTGGACCTTAAAGCGATATGCTTTTTATATATATATATATTTTAAAAATACTATTTTTTTTTCATATGGTCCCTCAGTGTATTTACAATGGGAAATAGGGTCACCAAGACATCACAGATTGGGAGGCAGTTAGTAAGGGCTGGCATTCCGGGTTTGTTTGTTTGTTTATTTATTTATTAATTTGTTCAACTTATACCCTACCTTTCTCCTGCCAAGGGACCCAAGGCAGCTTACAAAACTTAAAAGCTGAGCCAAAAATATACTATTACAAAAGTTAAAATAAAACCCCATTAACTTCAGTTCTAGTAAAAGCATATAATTTTAAAGGTGTAAAATACTTTGAAATATATTTAAAAGAAATTACAAAATAAAAAAAAATTAAAACTGAGCACACCATTTTTAATACTATTCTGCCACATGATTAAAATCTGTCAAAGCCCTGTCTAAAGAAAAAGGTCTTAACTTGCTGGTAAAAAGAGAACTGGGAGGGAACTAACTAGGCCTCCCATGGGAGAATGTTCCACAGTCTAGGAGCAGCCACTCCTGTTCTTACCACCTGCTGCTGGGAAGGTGACAGATCTAAGAACCAAGGATCTCAAAACCTGTAGTTATGATGGTAGTATGGCTTCAAGTTATTTCCAACTTACGCCACCTTAAGGTGAACTGATCACAGGATCTTCTTGTCTTGAGCCATTTCTGCATTGGACCATTATAGCACGATGATTCCACTTGCAACATCCTATGATGTTGCCGGCCCCTCCCAAAACTGCAAACCCCAAGATTCCATAGGATGTCGCCAGTAGAATCATCACGCTATAACTGTCCAGTGCAGAAATGGTTCAGAGGAATGTGCCTTTGCCTTCCTCTTAGAATGTGGGCTGGTTCACATGTGGAGATACAGTATTTTAGACAGTCTGAACTCAAGCTGTGTAGGGAGTTGAAGATCATAACCAGCATTCTGAGTTCTGTCTGGAAATGGACTGGTAGCTAGTGAAGCTCTTTCAACAGAGAAGTTACGTGATCAGCAACCTGAGTGCAACGTTTTGAACTTGTTGGAATTTCCAGTTAGTCTCCAAAGACAGCCCTACACAGAAGGGGTTATTGTTCTTTTTTCAAAGAACATTGTCTCCTATAATTTGGATTCAACCCACCAAACAATTTGGTCTGGATCCAGATGTTGCATTATGTGAATAATGGGGCTCTTTCCTTTTGTGGAAGCCTTTTGATTATCAGAACATTTCTTTATTTCTGTCAGAACAGAAAAGGAGATAATTTTTCCAGTTTTTCCTACTTCTTCCTCCTTACACTCCTGTCTGTTTCAGAGAGAGTGTGGCACTGAGGACTTTAGGAAGCAAAAAGGTAGGGGCTAGATTCTTGTTGGTCTCATGTTCTGTTGTTGTGTGCCTTCAGTCATTTCTGATTTATAGTGACCATAAGGTGAACCTATCATAGAGTTTTCTGGGCTGAGAGTGTGTGATACACCCAGGGTCATCCACAAGGTTTCCATGGTGAGTGTGGAACTGAACCCTGGTTTCCAGGGTTGTAGTCCAATGCTCCAAACCACTATACCACGCTGCCTCTCATTGGTCTCATACATAAGTGTAAAGATGTTCCACATGTTCCACATGTTATTGTACTTTTTGGGCCATTGTGTAATGGAGGTACTCAACTCATAAATGCATGAGCAGAATTTTACAGATGTAACCATTTCAAATGGGCCTAAATCCTATTATTAGTCCAACTAGAGTAGAATCGTTGAATCAACTGGATTTGTGGATTCATTCTACTCCACTTTAGTTAGGACTAATCAAAAAGTTTCAAGTCATTTAATTGTACCTACCTTCAATGTATCGCTTTATTCCTTGGGATTGCAAAAACAGACAATGTGCTATCCCATTGCAAAATGAGACAAGAAGCAGGCACACTGGCAAATATTCACAATTGGTTACACAACGATGGTATTCAGAAGAGTGATATAGTGCAACTACTGTGTAACTATGTTAGTGTAGATTTACACCTTACAAACATGAAGTAGGATCTCTCTTTTCCCCAATTTATTTTCTTAACTTGCAAACAGTTATGTATTTTCAAACAAAAATAATCCAAAATGATTACAGAATTCATTTTAAATTAATTTTTGGATCCAAGACATTAAAAACAAAGGATAATGGTTCTGTCAGAATGTACAGCTGCAAATGTTAGTTATAAAAGCCTTTGGCCTTTATTAATTCATCTTTCAGCCTTTATAAAACTTTTAAATTCAATTGTATTTGTGCAAATGTTTTTCCATTGTTGTTTTCCATTTGCATGAAAAGCCATAATCATCTGTGACATCAAGACAATACCACAATGAGAAGCTGAAACACTACAATGGCTTATCCTTTAATGAAGAGAGGGAAAGAAAGTTCTGCTTGGGAAACAAAAGAATCAAGCATTTCAGTGCCTCTGATATTCATATATGAAGTAGTATATATGATACTGGTAGAAATATCTAGTTGCAGAATTAATCATTGCTGGTAGCCTAATCTTCATGAACACGTTCAGTTTCCCTTTAAAACCTTCAATTTGGCAGCCTTCACTATAATGTATTGTAGAACTGGGAGTAAATCTCACTGTTTGTTTATGGGCAGTGTGAAGAAGCACTTCCTTTTACCCGTCATTAATCTCCCACTACTCAATTTTACTGGGTAACTTCGGATTCTGTCATTATGACAGAGCAAGAAATATCACCTCATCCACTTTCCCCACATTATGTGTAATTTTATGCATTTTTATCATGTCTCTCTTTACTTACTTCTCTTCTAAGCTAAACAGCAGATCACAGTAAGAAACACATTCTTAAAAGGTTCAGGGAAACTGAAATGGGACTGAACAAAATTGGAAGGTCAGCAATAATGTCAGCAAGTGAGAAAAATGTTTTTTAGAAAGTAGCTGCCTTCCAACAAAGGTCTTAAAGTATTATTTTAGACCAATATAACTATTATGGCTTCTCCTTATGAATCCTGAAAAATTATAATTTCATGAGAGTGCTGATAATTCTTTGAAAACCCTAACTGTCATCATGGGAAAAGAGTTCCTGGAAAAGGGGATTATTGTGGCAAACAGAACCCATTGCTGTGACAGCTTAAAGCCATAGGACAGGTGACAGAGCTGGGTTACAGGAATGGGAATATTAATGAACTGAAAAAGTGGTGAATGATGAACATTGTAATCAAAACTGGGACAGAAAACAAAAATTTAGGGTTTTGTTTTGTATGGTTCATGGGTGTGACAGAGATATTTTATGTATACATTAAGTTTGGTTTTCTCCACCTTTCCAGATAGATTGGACTACTATTCCCATCGTTTCAATTGTCTGAAACCAAATTGGAGACTGAAAAACTGATTCCCAGTCTGTTTTTTCATTCAACCCAGATCTGTACTATGCAATTGTGTCACCAATTTACCTCTCAATCCTTTATTCTCTATCAAAACTAAATGGTCTGAACATTATCCAAATGTGGTTATTTGTATTTCGGAAGGCTCTAGTTCTTCTTGGTAGGGAAGGAGCTTTGAATCTGCATTGTGTCCATGTCTCTAGAAACAATCTTGCCCCATGAAGCAGTAAGTGTGTGCCTAAATGTTTGTATGTGGCTGATGTACCTGCAATGTATAGATCTAATCACAGTCTGGTCTCAGTTCATACAAGGCTGACATTCTGTTGGTGACATCCACTGGTGTCGCTGGGAATTACACCTACATGTTACTTTTTTGTATCTTGCGGATGGAGTATCTAGAGTACCTTCTTCCACAAGGCTCCTACCCTGGCACACAACGACAGTGGGGTGGGGTAGGTAGGGGAACAGCTCTGTCTTCCTGGCCACAAATATACTGTGAGGGCCATCCTGGCTTGTTCCAAGGATTGAGCACTGAGGGTGAAAAGAACATTGACGCTGGAGGGGGTTCCTCCATGTACAAGAGCAACCAGAAAAAGCCAGGGTATGCCCTTGCAACTGACCAGTAGGTGGGAAGATAGGGAAAGCAACTAGGTAAAGAAAGAAGAGAGAGCAGCCTCCTCTGCCTCCCATGAGCACCCTGGTGGAGACATTGGCCATTTCTGTACTACCCTGTTATAGTGCCATTATTCCCCTTTCAACATCCTATGGAATCCTGGGACTTGCAGTTTAGGGAGGGACCTTTAGAATTCTCTGCCGGAGAGGTCTTTGGTCTCAGGAAACTACAAACTCCAGAATTCCACAGGAAGTTGAAAGTGGAATAATAGCAATATAACAGTGTAGTGCAGAAATAGCCTCCTGCCAGCCTAAGCATGTAGGGCTCTCTCTCTTCAGTTATGCTTTGACTATTACCCTTTTGTTTAGTATCATGTCCAAATTGTAGGGTACACAACAAACTTTCAGTGATCCTATCTATACTGCAGAAATACTGGTTCTTCTAGACCCAGAAATAAACCGTTGTATCATAATTAATAAAATGGTGCACATCTGCTATACATTTCTTCAAGTACTGTGATCTTGGTGGGCCTGAGGCCCTCTCGGCAGGCCTTTTGTTATACACTCACACATTTTAGTTCAGCTTGCCTTCACACTAATGAGCATATTTGGGGGCTTAGCTTATACTGTTGCGTTGCTAGGTCAGGCTGCCCTGCATGTTGCAGATCTCTGAGAATAGTCAAGGAATGTTAACAAGGGGTACTTCACTCCCTGTGCCATCCAATATGGGGAGGGGAGAGTGAAGCCTGATTAGGGACCGTCTGCTGCCGTCTTGGGCAGGTAATGAGACTTGGCCATGAGCCTATCATGCACCTGGCCCATGGATGCCTCTGTAATTGGCAGATGGGGGGGATAGCTTCCCCCACCCGTCTCAGCATGGTGGGTTGATGGATGGGCACTCTAAAGCCTATACAATCTGTTGAAACAAAGAGAATGCTGCTCCGTTGCCAGCTTTGCCTTTCTGACGGAGTCAGAGTATATGAATGCTTGTGTGCCTTTCATTTTTCTTTTCACTTCTTTGCTTAATAAACTGCATCCTCAAAGGCCAGAACTGGGTTGATTCTTGCCTCCCAGCATCTCATACTTTGAACCTTGCACAGCCACCCAGTCCAGGGAGGGTCGTGTGTGCTACAGATCTATGGCACAGAAATGAGCCAGAGTACAAACCCAATTTCAGTTTTAATTAATCCCATCAAGCTCTCTGGTGTACAGTGTTAGAAAACACAAATGGAAGATGATTAAGCTACTAATTACCAAAGCAGGTTATGGGAGATAGGATTTTATGCCAACCCCAATCAGACAGATGCATCTTCTTGGCAACTGGGATTTTAATTCTTTTCTTTTGGCAAGTTGTGTTCATTGCTAAAAGAACACCCAAATGGAATGGGAGATCCCATCCACCCTCACCCATTTGGAAACATCACACTGAGACCAGATTACACAATTTGTTTGCTTGAGATAAGAAACTGAAAGCTAATTGTTGATGATACACACTCATATCAAGAGACTGCTTATTTGATGGCATGGATCAGTTTAATGTAGTGTGCATCAGATCTTTGAAGTCCATATATGTATAACAATTCATATCAGTTCACTGTTAATCAAGATAATCCCTGTCAAGTCAGGACAGTTGTATGCAGTGTACTGGGGAATCACCCTTCCGTTAATGTGATGGTCTACAGATTAACGTGATGAATTGCTGGTCTATAGTAGGGTTAAATTTCATCTTCAGAAGTTCATGGAACTTCCAAATAATGGGCTTGAGATAACTGACTGACACAGTGGGTGGAAGCCATAGCTAGATTTATGCAACTGGGTTAGTTGAAGCTCACAGAAAATGTCTCTTCTCCATTTGTGGGGATTTTGCACTGTTCCTGCACCACAATCCACTTGCTTTTTTGTTTTTTTTAGTAGGATCCCTCAACTTTCTGCGTAGCATTTTTCTTATGAGGCTGAAGGACTGCTAAGTGGAGCCCAGGAAAGTCTATATGTGCCTAAATCTGGATCCAGCCAAGAGGACTGAATACATGCTGATGTACACCAGGATATGGGTTGCCAAATATATGGCCCATTGTGCTTTTACATTTATTAGAACATATGTGTGGGCTGCCTCCATATCTAAAGACATACAAAAGAATCTAAATTAGGATCTATTTAGTAAAGGATTCTGGAAGTTGCTTTAAAGAAAAAAAAGTAATTCTCCAAGTTTTAAGACATTTTCTGCCTAGTGAAGATCTGGATATCAGCTTTTGCCATCATGCAATCGAGTTCTCTCTGTGCATGGAGGACCACTGAGAGCTAGCAGTGGGCACGGGGCAAGAGGCTAGTTCAAGGGTAACACTTTCAATATAGCAATAAACAATTTAGCCACTTTCTGGGCTGCCTGCATGTCTAATGACACATACTGAGGTGACCCAGCATAAAGAGTAGCACACACAGACATTTCTTGCAGAATAATCTAAACTAGGATCCTACACAGTTTAGGGCTCTGGGAATTGCAGAAATTTTTTTTCTCGAACTCTAAGACATCACATGCCTGGTGAAGATCTAGATGTGCATCTTTACTGTTGTGCTTCAGAGTATTCCTAGTGCATGCAGAGCTTTTGAGAGCTAGCAGTGGACAAAAGGCATGCTCAGGAACCTCATTTTAAATTTACTAATAGACATTCAAGCCACTCTCTGGACTGTTGAGATACTTCCCCCTGCTCCAAATCCCTAAAGGACCCGCTCTTCCTGACATTTAGACTGCAATGGTGCTGCTCCCTGCTTGTGGCCCTTTGCATGTAGAGATCTTACACAAAGGTTGCCTACTTAATTTCAAGGTTTCCAAGGAGCATTGTACTCTGGCTTTGTTCCCTCCCTTGAAATGGTTAGATAGTCCTGCTGGATGACAGAGCGCCTTTAGTACAGCTGGGGTCCTGATCTAATAAGCATTTGCTGGACAGTGACTCATTCTTTAAAAATAGTCATTCACACTGGTCAGACCAAGAGGTAAGTCTTATCAAAATCCAAGTACAGCATTACTCATGATGAACATCAGTGGGAAGTAAATGCAATTAACTTAATCAGAATCTTTTGATACAATGTTTGTCATACACTATAGAAACTATATACTTTATTTCCTCTTTATATTATTAAGAGATGTTTTGTTTTCCACAGACACTTTGCACTTCTCTTTCCTTCAGGAAATCCATCGACTGCTAGTGTGAGATGGAAGTGTGATACTTTCAGGAAATTGAGTCCACAGCTGTAATGGCCTTTTTCATTCATTATTCCTGAATCTAAAGGGGAAAATAACACCTCTATTTGTTGGGCAATGTAATTAGGCAGGTGTGACAGCATCTGCAGAGCAATAGGCGTACGTGGAAGTATACCAAGGTAATCATTTGGCAAAAGAAAAATATGGATGTGTATGTAATTGCTTTCGTTGACAACTAACAAGCTCCACACTGAGGATTAATTTTAGCCTTTCATGATAGAGAGATATTTTTTTTCACAGAGCAAGTTCACACAGATGCTGAGGGAAAGGCCTGTTGGGATTGCTAAGGATGACTCTGGAAGCAAACATCTAATTTCCTCATGAAACATAATTTAGCACAGCTCTCAAATATTTCACCATCAATCTTGAAGCTTTTTTTTTTTTTAAAGATAGTTTAAATAACATGTGTAGCAATCAACATGCGTTTCTGCATACGGTGAGGGATACGTAATATTCTCCAAACAAACATTCAAAGGATACATTTGCCTCTGGTGAATCTAGGCTAATTCTTGCCTGACAGAGTTGTCCAGTCTGATATCAAAGCCACAAGTGTCCAGAGACTCTACGTACTGATTGTTGCCTCAGCACAACATCAGGCCCTAAGTCCTCCCCCCCAAAATTTTTTTACTGATAGAGTTAAAAGCTATTTGAGAAGTTTGCTGATAACATGAAATGTGTGAAACATAATGAATGTTTTCTTCACATCATTTGCCTTTAGCATTCTTCTCTGTTATTATTTAGACATACGGTACTCTGGCATTTTTTTTTTTTTAATTAGGGCATTTTCTTAACATGCTCAAAAATATTTAGTGATAACCAAGCTTAAGTGCAACCAGGAGCTGTCAAGAGTATTTTTATGTGTGTTCAAATCTTTTTTATTGAAAAATATGATAACAATAACAACAAAATTTATCTATACATTATAGGTTACAGACAAATTCATAACATAAACAGGAAAAACAAGAAGATCTAACTTAACCTAAAAAGTCCATATAATAGACATCTAGCTAAGAAATTTCCTATGTCCTTCCTATACGAAATTCCTTCTTTCCTCCTATAAGTGCTTAATTCCTCTTATTTTTTTCATAGGTGATTACACAACATTCATATACATAATTGCATAGTTACACCCTCTTAAAATCTCTTCCCTTATTCTCTTTCCCTCTACACGTTGGTTATTTCCTAGTTCATAATTCCCAACAATAACTAATCCAATATATTTCTTTCAGTAAAGCTCTGCCTGCTTATAATTTATTTGATTCTGTTTTACCATATTTTATATTCTGCCCAAGATCAGCTAATTTTTCCTGATTATTATCACTTACTATAAGTGGTCTCTTTCATTATAATATATATCTTTAATTATCTTATGTTATCTTCTTCTTCATAATTATTCTCTTATAACTCCACACCCTTATTATGTATGTTTTTTCTTTCCTCCCACTTCAATAATTTATTCTTTCTATTCCATCCAATCATTGAACATCATGTCTTACCACCCCATCTCCTTAGAGTTTTTATTGTGGATACCCCTTATTCTTTTATTCCTTTTGTAGCTAGATTCCCCCATTTAGTTTTAAATATTGGTAAAATTGGTTCCCAATCCTTGTTAAATTATTCAGTTTAATTTTTAGATAATATTGTTCTTAATTTATCCATTTCTGTTAGATCATATAGTTTAATTAACCATTCTTCCACTTCTGGTATTTCCTCTTGCTTCCATTTACTTGCATAGACCATTCTAGCTGCTATAATCATGTGGGTTAATAGCTTCCATTGAGATCTTTTTCTTAACAATTTTATTCCTTGGTATATATTCAATAAATATATTTCTGGGTGCATCGGAAACTCTAATTGCAAAATTTTTATTATATTACTGTGAATTCGTATCCAAAACTTTTTGCCTTTTTGCAGGTCCACCATAGATGGTAAAGGGTTCCTTTTAAATTACATTTCCAACATTTATTTTTATTTGTTTTGGTCATTTTTGCTATCTGAACTGGGTTGTAATACCACCTATAAAAATTTTTATAGTAATTCTCCTTTAGGGACACACTTTTCAATAATCTAGACGTCACCTTCCAGGAACTTTCCCAGCTTTCTAATTGTATTGGGCGTCCGATGTTCTGCACCCATTTTATAATGGCTTCCTTTACGGTTTCTTTTTCTAATCCTAAATTCAATAAATTTTTATACGACTTCACAATCAGAGGTTCTGTTCCTGGTTTTATCAGTTTGTCAAAATCATTATTCTTTATTTCTGTTCCCATTATTCTTTGGTCTATCTTAAATTTCTCCGCAAGTTGTCTCTATAATAAGCAATGAGTGGAAAGTCCACTTTTAATCAATTCTTCTTTACTTTTTAATACAATTTTATCTCTTTGACATTTTGCTATATCCTTATATGTAATCCAATTATTTAATTGTGGTTTCTCTTTCCTATAAAAAGCTTCATGTGAGGATACCCATACCAGCAATTTTTGATAGAATTTTCTTTTATACAGTGACCAGATTCGCAATAGGGACTTTCTGATAAAGTGGTTATTAAACTCTCTATTTATTTTAGCTTTCTCATACCATAGGTATGAGTGCCATCCAAAAGGTAGATCTGCCCATTCTAGAGTTAATAACCTTTCATTATCCAGTTTAATCCAAATAGTCAACCATTCGATACAGCAGGCATGGTAATATAACTTTAAGTCTGGTACTCCTAATCCTCCTCTTTCCCTAGTATCTTTAAAGTTGCTCCATTTTATTCAGGTTTTTTTAGCATTCCAAATAAATTTGGACAGATCTTTCCTCCATTGATTGAAAGGTGCATCATTAACTATTATGGCTAGGTTTTCGAATAAAAAAATCATTCTAGGCAAAATATTCATTTTTATTACCGCAATCCTTCCCATTAGTGATATGTCAAGTTTCGTCCATCTTTCTAGATCTTCCTTAATCATCTGCCAAACTTTTTTATAGTTGTTAATATATAGATCTGTGTTATTTTTAGTTAGATTTACTCGCAAATATTTTTTTTTTAATATTTTAAATTGAGATTCTGTTTCCAATTCTATTTCCTCTTGTCTAGTCATATTCTTAGTTGTTATAGTTTTCTTGAATTCACCGTAAGTCCTGATGCCTTTCCGTATTCATGCAATATAGTTTTTAACCGATTTATACTTTTAATTGGGTTATCTAGCAGAATAACCAAATCGTCTGCAAATGCCCTAAGTTTAAATGCTTGACTTTTAATATGTATTCCTTTTATTTTCATATCATTTCTTATTTGTATATTCAATATTTCAATTATGATCAGGAAAATTAGAGGAGATAAGGGGCATCCCTGCCTTGTCCCTTTTTTAATATCAGTTTTAGGTGTTGTTTCCCCATTTATTAATATATTTGCCGATTGGTCTTTATAAATCGTATTTGTCCAATTAATAAATTTTTCACCTATATTTATCTTTTTTAAGGTCTCTTCTATGATTCTCCAATTAATGTTATTGAATGCTTTCTCTGCATCTAGAAAAATCATAGCTAGTTTTTTCTCATTATGTTTCTGATAATATTCTATTATATTTAGCACTATCCTCATATTATCTTTTATTGATCTTCTGGGGAGAAAGCCACTCTGATCCTCATAGACCCATTCGTTTAATGTTTTTTTTTTAGTCTTTCTGATAGAACCATAACAAATATTTTGTAATCAGTATTTAACAATGCAATTGGTCTATAATTTTTAGTGTCCAGATGGTCTTTTTCTTTTTTAGGGATCAAACTGATCAGTGCTTCACCCCAGGAAGCTGGGTGATTCTCGTGATCCGTTTCATTCAATACTTTCTGTAAGGGTCCTACAAGTTGATCCTAAAAGATTTTATAATACCGTGATGTGAAACCATCTGGACCTGGAGCTTTACCTACCTTAAGTTTCTGAATCGCATTTAAGATTTCCATTCTTGTGATTGGCTTATTTAGTTCTAACCTCTGATTTTCATTAATTTGTGGTATTGTTGTTTCTTCCAAATAATTCTTTATGTTTTTACTTATATCTATATGATCCTGATCATCAAAAAGTTTCTGGAAATATTTATGAAACATTGATTTTATTTTATCTTGATGTTGATATACTTCTTTTCCTACTTTGATTTCCAAGATTAATCTTTTCTCTCTTTCTTTTTTCAGCCTATAGGCTAACCATTTTCCTGCCTTATTAGAGTGCTCAAAATATTTTTGTTTTACATATTTTAATTTCTTTTCCAATTCCATTGTGTTTTGAATTGTTATTTGTTTTTGTAATGCTTTTACTTCATATTTGATCTTTCCATTTTGTGGATCTTTTTAAAGCTCATCTTCTTTTTTCTTAAGTTCTTCCATAATTTTTTGTTGATTTTCTTTCCTTTTCTTCTTTTTGTAAATGTCTTGTTCTATAAAGATTCCCCTTATCACCGCTTTGTATACTTTCTGCTAATCCTTTTCCTGAGTTCTCCCTAAAATATTGTTTTAATGCTGTTCTTACTTTAGACACTACTTTTTCATCCCTTAGCAGCTCCTCTTTTAATATCCAATGGCAGTCCCTCTTTCTTTCCTTGATTATCATCGTCACTGGGCTATGATCTGAAAATATCATTGGCAAAACTTCCATCTTTCAACATTTTTAGTTAGAGTTTTGGATGCTAATATCATTTCTATTCTAGACCATGATTTATGGATTTCAGAGTAGTATGTAAATTCTTTTGAGTTTCCATATAGATATCGCCATACATCTAGCAAAGATAAATTTTCCACAAGATTAAAAAATGATTTTGGTAATTTCCTTTGTAATGATTTAACTTTTTCTGATTTGTCAAGAGTATTTTTAACTGCTCCCCCCTCCCAGGAAGTCGGGATGATTCCCACAGACTATATTGCCTTAGTAGCTGCTCTGATATGGTATTATCATAGATTATAATGTGGTGAGTGAGAAGTGGAAGAGAATCTGGGCCAAGCTATTTGGCTGCCTGAGGTGAAAGCAAAAATGGGAGCTGAATCATACTTCAGTAGATGCAGGACATGGACACTGAGTGAAGACCAGCTACTCCAAAAGGCCCTCTGGCCTCCCCTCTCAGACAGGTGGTGCAGCTGCCTTGAATGGCAGATTGCAGAGAGGAGTCCTGCCTTGGCCATAGCTGCATCACCTGTGGGGTTTGCTGCACTCTTTGTACCGCAGGTGGCTGCTTCTCTTTTAATGCTTCCACCTCCCAGGTCTTGAATAAGACATACGAAGGCCCTAAAGTTTGTCACAAATAAAGAGTCCTATAGTATTACCTGAAGGAAAATGTGCATTATTTGATAAAAGATGGAAAAATTCAAATTTAGCATGTGTATCTATTTATCTAGAGAGTCACTGTGGCATAGTGGATTGAGTTCTCCAGCATCCCAGGGTTTGAATCCCTGCCTCAGCCCTGGGAACATATTGGGTGATCTTGGGCAAGTCATACTCTCTCAGCATCAGAGGAAAGCAATGGCAAATTCCCTCTTGCCAATAAAACCTCTTTTAAAGGTAATCTTAAGATTTTGATAAGTTGGAAATGGCTTGAAGGCACACAACAATGACAAAGATAACAACAACAAGAAGAAATCTCTCCATTTATATTTATAGACTTCTCATATTCTAAAACCTAAACTGTGGCTTCCTTCATGGGTATGTATATCTGGCACTGTGCTTTCCCAACCCCCTCAGATTTCCCAGCCAGTCACTGAGCTGGACTGAGTGAGCCAGGGGCGCCTCATTGGCTACTTCCTCTTCTGCTACTGGTATTTTGGCTGGTGAGCAGCAGAAGCCCAGCAGCATGTCACTCAGATTAGGATTGCTGTCTTCAGAATGCAAGCAAGAGAAACCCCAGTGCAGTGGTTGAAAGTAAGATTTTCTCCTAACAGTCTATTTGCACCAAACTTATCTTACTTTTCATATCAATTTGCACCAAGCTTACTTACATCTCACTGGTTGATCAGGTGCTACATCATTTGATTACTGCTACTGTGACCTTGCTCTACTCTGTTCAAACTCCATCATTCTGTAGAATAAGAGACTGAAATAGATAGCAGCTTCTTCCTGCCGACAGTGCACCAAGTTCACAGCTGTTGGTTTTCCACCTTCAAATGTGGAATTTAAGAGAGCAGGGGAAGCTCTAACCTATGGATCCAGTTTCACAGATTTGTACAGTGTATGTACATTTCACAGTTGTACTGGTTGGATACCATCTTAGCTGTTATGGTTTCATCCTATGCACTTTTGGGGTTTGTAATTTGGGGAGAGACTTAGAATTCTTTCTTAGGGAAATCTACTCCAGTTTTTCTCAAATGATCTGATGGTGGAATTGACAAACACTTTTTCCGTGTGCCAGGGACCAGCACCATATTGGTAGCCATTGGTTACAATGATTTCCTTCTTTCCTGGAAAGGACCATCTACCAATCAAAGACTGGCACCAGTCCAGGGATCGCCATGTTAAATATGGGATAGCACTGCTTTGGCTCACTCCCCTGAACTACAGTTCCCAAGAAGGCACTCTGAGCACACGAGGACAGACAGTTAAATCTTGGGAACTGTAGCATAGGTATGGTCCTTATCTTCTCCATTCCCTCAGTTCCTTTACAATTTTCAGCAACCAAGTTCACTGCTTTCTCTACCTTCAGGCTTTTGATTTTGTTTTCCAGCTGTTCTTCTCTCTAAATCTGCTTCTCTGAGCTGCCTTTAAAGAAACAAAAATAAAACCTTGTTTGCTCCCTTTCCTCCATGCTCCCTGCTTTATTTAGACATGCGTCCAAGCCTTTCTCTATTTATCTGTGTCCTCTGCTCTCCTTCTATTTCTCTCCAAATTCCCATTTCTATGAGAACCCTTCCCTCTTGTTGCACCCTCAACTTCTGTCCAGCTCTCCTTTTAGCAATGCATTTGCTTTTATGATTTTATTCATTTTGCTTTCATCTTCTTTTCTTTCCAAACCTGCCTTTGTTTGTCCATTGGATTGCCTCCACCACTGCTGTATTCCTTCTCTTCAATTTTGCATTGCTTTGTGTATTTTTTTGTTTTTCAAATGTTCCTATTTTCTTGCATATTTGGCTGCATGATCTCTCTTACCTGAATTTGGAACATCTCTTTCCCCACCTTGAAGTCTTGATTCTCTTTTAAAAGAACATCACATTCTAGTCTAGGTTAATTCTGTATATATACTAAAAATTTTTTAAAAAGTATAGTCATGAATACAATATACAAGCAATTTAGCACTTCAAACTAGGATTAAAAAAAATTGTGAGATGGCTGT
Organism: Ctenosaura bakeri; assembly: GCA_948474755.1. Classification (NCBI taxonomy): domain Eukaryota; kingdom Metazoa; phylum Chordata; class Lepidosauria; order Squamata; family Iguanidae; genus Ctenosaura; species Ctenosaura bakeri. Next base: position 78,483 of record CAOLHI010001728.1, read on the forward strand.
GCTGTCTTTCTGAAAGAGAAATTTTGAGTTCATAATTATCCAAATGTATTTCTCCAGATGTGTCCATGTAATGTGGGAGGGTGCCAAAGATCGTTTGAAACATGGCTTGCATAACAAATAAAAATAAATCACGTTGCTACAAATGAGTCTGAGTCTTTGTATGTCCCTTGTTGAAAATATTTTGTATTAATTTCTCTGCAAGTGCTAAGTTCCAAAACCAGTGATGCTATTCAAAGACGATGAGGTAATTATGTTCCAACTTTTGGTGGTGGTGGTGGTGATATTTATAATGCCATTTTCACCAAAGGGTGGAAGAGCAACATATACAAAGACTAGGACAATAAAACAAAACACTGTAAACTAAATGAAATCTCCAACTCTCTATCAGTCACTCTTCTCTTCATTGACTTCAGCTACAACTCAGCAATTTAATCTGTCAAATCAAAGAGGAAGGTCCAACACTTTATAAAAATGGGTGAGATCTTCCTCCAGCCAGAAATCTAAAGGAAGGCTGCTCCGCAGACACAGAGCCAGATCTTAAAAGCGTTGCAGCCTTGACTGGGCTGGGTGCTTTGGTGGAACAGACAGTAATTCTTTGCCTATAGATCTTAGATTCCTGGATAGCACATACCATGCTAGTTGAGCCACCAGGTACTGGAAGAGATTAGAGGAGGGAGCTTTAAATACCAGAAACAAAAGCTTGAAATGGCTATTTTTTTTCTGCTAGTAATAAGAAGATGATCAGGGCTTTGTTGGCCAATTATGTCTTTGAAAAATCTTTAAAATAGGAGGATCTTTTTCCAAGTTAATTGTTTTACTGAGAAATATAGTCTGAAATATTTGCAATTCTTCACTTTTTTACTTTGATAAAATACCACTGTTACCATTATTATTGTATTTCTTTTGCTGGAGAGAGGAAGAGGTGTATCTTGGCCATCCTTAGATACTATGCATCTTGAGTTGCACGTGGGGTGGCAATTAGGCATTCTGTTGCAGGCAGCAAAAATTTTCTTGGGATGGTCTAGGGATAAATTGGCCATTATTTCACTAGGCCACACTGGTCCTGCCTGCCTATGTATTTATGTCCTTGTGAAAGATGTGAACCTATTTCATAATGAATGTATAAGTATCATGCCTCAGCTGGTTTCTGTTTAACAATCCTGCCCACCCTTGTTAGATCACCCCCATTTAACATTTCTGGCAATGTGTCTGCTTCAGTCTTCCAGCACACCATCATACTTCATGAATATGGGAATGAAATACAAGGTGCCTGGAAGACAGAGCTCAGAACAGCCTCACTTGCATAATGATAGTACTGAACCTGGCACACATACAAGCTATATCAGCAGCCATGAGCTGTAAGTTATACATCACACCATACCTGTCCTGTTGATTTTCCCCCCTGTTTACTTGTCCTCCTAATTATTTACACTAAAAATGTATACTAGCACAGTGTGCATTCCAGTTTCATGGAATGGAATCATCAACTGTCCCAGGGCAGAGTCCCAGGATTCAGTCTGAAGATATGCATTACAAAAGCCTTGCTGAAGCTAGGTAGATGGATATCTAGTAAGTATCTGTATGGAGACCAGCAATCTCTTGTGTATCCCCTTGAATTATTTGAATTATTTGAAGAAAGGGAGGTAGGGTATTGTTATTGTTTCCTGAACTGTCCTATTGATAGTCGCAGGTAGAGTATACCCATTCAGGCAATGGAATTTACCTATGTGAAGTTAATGTAATGGGACTACTTTAGTTGGTTCTAAGTAATAAAGCCATTTCTGCATGACACCGCTCTTCTGCATCATTGTGCTGCAATTAAGGTCCAGAAGGGAGTGTGTCAGCAATGCTCCCCTCTGCACCTGCTTGCTCCTTGCAGAAGGAAGTGCGATGGCTCCACCTCTTCCTTTCGCAGCAGAGCCGGACACTTGACATTGCTGCGTTGGGGCAAGAAGCGTCACAATCGCACTTCCGTGGCTTCCACACAATTGCAAGTATGGGAGTGCTGAGGGACTGAAAGCACAAAATTGATTTTTTCCATTTTGCAAATGCTGCACAAATGCGAGGATTCAAGATAGGATGGCAGTGGGATGGTGATGATGTGCGGAAGCACGACCTGGCAACTGTTGCCTTTCTGTGGCAGAAGCGGGACAGTGACATCGTGCAGAAAGGGCCTAAGATTCAAGCCTTAGTTAATTTTTTCCACACCTTATCCCCAGCTTTGGGACTTAAAGCAGCTTACAGATACAAATTAAAACAGGTACAGATACAAGAGCTCATAAAAGCATACAAAAATTCAAATTATAATAGCATCAACATTGAATAAAATAGAATTAAAAACAATTAAAAACACATCCATTAAAAAGCAAGAAATAAGACAATATAGCATAGTTATTAAAAGATCTTTCCCCTAAATAAGAAAACATCACCTTAATATATCTCTATGACAGTCTATTATTATAATTGGTTTGTGTAGTATTTGTCAGGATATTCAAGGTGAATGCAGGCATTGTTTTCTAAGTGGACGGCAGAAGTGGAGTGATGTGGCCTTGGGCACAGGTGCAAGGTTGTTATGAATAGCCAGACCCAGAAAGTCTTTTGCCTCATCACCAAGTGAAGGTTGCCAAGGGGGAAAGTGATTGGATCACCCCACAAAGTCTGGGGTGGTAGCAGGCCCTCAAAAAAGCTGGAGTTTGCTCAACGTTTCACCTTTAAGGCTTTTTCCTAACTGGTCATGGAAACTCGTTGAGAGATTTATGATTTGTTGCCTGGCATGCTGCCAGTTTTATTTGCTATATCCTTACTGATTTGCTGCTGTACTAACTGCACTTTGGTATATGGCTGACTGTGTTATCTGAACCTCATTATGCTAAAATAAACTAACAAGCCCTGAGCCTAACTAATGAGCTTTCGGAACTGTTTGTTTGCTCCACTGAAGTTGGCTGGTCGCAGCAAGGCGACACTTCCCTGTCAGCACTCTGTGTAAGCTCTGAGGAGCTGTTTCACACCAATCCTGACAGTATTTTTGTTTTGTGGATAGGATGCATAGAGTATTTCTTCTCCTCATCAAATTCAGGTCTAGTGTTAATTGCCTGAACCTGACTAAATATACAAATTACCGGTAAGTAGGCAAAATTTGCTTAAGAAGTCCTGGATGCGGTTTGGCCCTTTGCCAGCATCTTTACCCTGCTATTTCTCTAGTTACATTGGATCCATATCACATCATCAACACTTCTTGTTTTTCTGCACATTTTAACAGCCCTGGAAGTATATACAATAATGACATTATCTGTAGTAAGGGAAAAGCAATATTATTTTTGCAGACTAGCATAATAACTGCTAATTGTAGTCCTCTTTCCATTTAATGAATAATATTTTTTGTTACTTCTAAAACATTAGGTTGGGGTGAACATTGGAGGTAATTTTTTTTTTGGTAAAAAACAAAACAAAACACAACAGTAGTGGCAAGTGCACTGCTTTGAAAGAAAATTTAACAACCAACATTTAAGACATTATTTTTAAAAACTAACTTTCCAAGCTAAATCCAAGAGGTTCAAACCAAGCTCTCAGATTTGTCTCTGAAAATTAACAACATGAAATTATGGCAAATATTGATTTTTAAAACAAAAAAGAAAGGATCAAAACTGAAATACAGGTGTTAGGAGAAGTTAACTCTGTTAATTAGCATATATGTTCATAGATTTGCATGGTAAGAGTGGCTATTGAATGTTTATTTATTTATTTATTTTGCTCTTTTTGTTTTTTTAAACAAAAGAACTATTTCTTAAATATCATAGAATAATTTTTCCAAATGAAGAAATCTGAAGACAAGAAAGCATGTTTCTTTTGATTGGTCTCAATAGCAGTGATACATGGGACACTGTGCAGAAGGCAGGGGAACATGAGACCAAGACCCTTTCCTCACCACATCATTGTCCCACTTCTGCCACAGGATGACAGCGGTCAGCAGGTTGTGCTTCTGGACAACATTGTTGCCGTCCTGCTTCCATTCTGTTGAGAAGCATTGCATTCACACAGCATTTGCTAAATGGAAAAAATCCATTTTGCACTTCCAATCCTGTAGCACTCCCATACTTAGAATTGTGCAGAAGCCATGGAAGCACAATTGTGATGCCTCCTGCACCAGTGCAGCAATGGCAAGTGCCCAGCTGTGCTGTGGAAGGAAGAGGCAGAGTCATTGTGCTTCCTTCCACAGGAAGCAAGCAGATGCAGAGGGGAGCGTTGCTGACACACTCCCTTCTTGACCTTAATTGTAGTGCAATGACATGGAAGAGCATTGTTGTGCGGAAATGGCCCAAGTTGTCTAAAACCTGATATATGAAAATAAGAACTTTAACATGCTCCAAACATAGAGGAAGTCAACACAGATGTTCATCTCTAGAAACACTCTATGTTTGCATGCATATATGTGCATAGGTATTGTATTTGTATCCACCCTTTCAATTTTTTTTTAAGAGTAGGTTATGCAATGCTCACAAAATAACACTTATAGTATTCAAACATCCAGGGGGAATATGCATATAAAAGAACAAGTTGGCTGGTCACACACATTGATGAAATAGCCAGTAATGGGCTTAAATGGATTACATTGCAATTTAGGTATACTATGCAGAAATGCTATGATTGATTATTATGCAATGGAATGGGCACAAATGCCTGACATGTTCATGGTTTGCAAGGGGATATTCTCTGTAGATTTATAGAATCATAGAATCATAGAAATGTAGAGTTGGAAGAGACCACACGGGCCATCCAGTCCAACTCCCTGTCATGCAGGAACACCCTCAAAGCACTCCCGACAGATGGCCATCAAGCCTCTGCTTAAAAACCTCCAAGGTTGCTTAAAAACCTCCAATTTGGCCCTCCATGTTAGAAAAATGGAAAAATGAACTTTCTTTGCCATAGGATACCTGCTGTATCCATTGTTCACGAGATGAACACTTTTGCACTAGTGCCCTTGTTTCATCTGAGTTACTCTTGATCTGTTTTGATGGCGTTAGCAGCTGTACAGCCCCATGCTTGATATAGTTTTATTGGCATATACTGAAATTGATGTAAAATATAAAATGTACCCTGCTATATCTGTATAGTAGGGCTGGCCAAGCTGGCTGAACATGTGTGTTATGAAATTAGGCCAGAAAAATACCTAGGTGTGTTGAGGTCATAGTCAGGCAATCACCAGGAAACTAGAGAAAATAGACTACTGCTAGTCTTAACATCTCTGCTTTCTTAAACAATAGAGACTGGGAGATTCCCACCAGACTGCTGATTGTCTCAAACCTTCTTTCCTTCACCCTGCTATCTATCCCATTATCCTCAGACCAATTCACAAACATTGAGCTATCAGACAACCATTAGCTGTTGGTTCTTGTGGGTTTTTCGGGCTTTGAGACCATGTTCTGGTTGTATTTTCTCCTGACGTTTCGCCTGGAATGCTTCTGAAGATGCCAACCACAGATGCAGGTGAAACATCAGAAGAAAATATAACCAGAACACGGTCTCAAAGCCCAAAACCCCCACAAGAATCAATGGATTCTGGCTGTGAAAGCCTTCGACTCTACATTAAACCATTAGCTGTGTTGCCACCTAATGCTAAAACTATCAGCTCATTCTGGACCTAATTGTCCACTCTGTGAATTCCATTGTTTACTTGGTGAGAGACCCATTTACACCCATGCCCTCCAGGAAGAAATTGTGTATAAAATCCCTCAGTTTTGAGTGGTTACCTCATAGTACATTGGTTGCTGAATGTCACTCTGATTTCTGATTGTACTGTCCTTAGGTGAAAGTCTAAGCCACATTGCTGCTTCTTTGCTGCTCTTCTGGATCAGTAAATATCACCTGCTCCCTGAAATCTCTCTATCAAACTTTCCTCCCTTTTCCTTTGGTTAGCTTTTTGTGAGTGCATGATTGCTTGGATCGTGTGTGTGTGTGTGTGAGTGAGTGAGAGAGAGAGAGGGAAAGAGAGAGACTGAATTTCCTTCAACAAAACACATTTTAGTTGACTATTGAATCTCTGGCTGGTTTTTCCCCAAAGAAGACCCCATAAACATTAGTGTCAAAGATGTTGTTAGGTTCCTCCCCCCTTCTAACAGGCCTCCTAATTTGAGCTAATAATTTCCCATTTTTGAATGGAGGTACTGGCATCATCGGTGGACTGTTGGGTCACCCATATTTTGGGGTAACAGGGTAGAGCTGATAAGGCCTTTACATCATAAAGATAGGATGGGGAGAATTATAATAAATACAAAACAGCAGGAAATGCAGCAGAAAAATAATGTGTGTTTAGGGCTGAATATTTTTTCCCCTAAAGTATGGGCAAATTCAAAGTTCTCCACAAAGAGATAATCATTTAGGTGTCAGGCCACTCTTCCTAGGGAGAACAGTCCATATATAGAACTTACCACATTTACTATGAGCTCCCAAATAACAGCCTTTGGGAGAACGCTTAGTGTAATCAGCAGACTGATGGGGAGGTATGACTTTTTTCTGGTCCCAAGACATTTATATATCCACAGCACTTTAAACTGTACCTGGTAACAGTCCAGAAGATGGTCCTCTAAACTGGGTTGGGGAGGAACATGCAATGCAGCCCTCTGACTGTTTTTAGACTGCAAGTGTCTGCATTCCTCAGCACTGGTTGTGCTGACTAGGTTTGCCAGGAGTTGCTGTTCAACAACATCCAGAAAGCTGGAGTCTATACCCAAACCCCAACTTAAAGGATGGTGGGATATACTCCCAGGACATGCTTCTGTAGTTTAACCTCAAAACTTTATCGTGAATTCATTGCAATTTCTGGACAGTCTTCAAAGGTAGCCTTACATAAAGCACATAACTGTAGTCTAATCAAGAGGTTCCCTTAGCATGGCTAACAACTGTGATACTGTCTCTGTAACTGTCTCTACCCTAAAGAGGTTGTAGTTGGTACACTAAAGCTGGTGAAAGGCATTACATACTGTAGAGCCTGCTTGGGTTTCCAAGGTATAGAAATTAGTACAAAGACCGAGGAGCATCCTAAAGAATACAGGATACTTAAAGCCCATACAGAACAGATTAATCACCATTGACCATGGAAGAAGAACTTCTTGCCAACAGCATCTCTGTCTTGTCATGGCTTAGCTTTAACTTATAAAACCTTATTCAGGACCTTACTGAATCCAGGTGCAGGTTAATCATTTTCAGTGTTGAATCAAATGCCAATGAGAAGTTTCAATGAGGTTTCATCAACATAGTGGTAATGTGCTCTTACTCAAAATTCCTGAATTACCTCATCACATTTCCATGTAGGTATTAAAAAGCAGAAAAGGCAAGATAAAACCTCCAAAGAACCTAACAGCATAAATGCCAGGATGCTGAACAAGAGTCCTATAGCACCTGTTTTCAAGAATGTATCACTGAAATATGACCAGAACCATGGTAGAATGGTGCCCATGGTTTCCAGCACAGACAGCTTATCTACAAGGATGTATGGGAAATGACTGGAAGACTATTGTATGCTGCTGAAGAGTTTTTGTCACTGTTATGTCTGCTTGGGAAAGTATCTTACAGCATCAGTGGCTACTGCACCAGAGTCTCTCTGCTGTCCTTTCTGGGTTCCTGGGTTCCTGGGCAGCTGAACAGAGCAATCTTGCTTGGTGAGACATCTTTCTGGTAAGACATCTTAGTAGGCATTTCTGGTCTTGGGTGGCTGTTATCTATCCTTTGTTTATGCTACCTGAATGCGTATATCTGCTCATGCTCTTATTGCTTAAACTGCTTGCTGCTTAATAAACTTTAAGGTGTTTCAAACTTCAATTGGTGTTTGTTATTGCTTCCAGATCCAGTAAACAAAATCCCTTGCCTTTGACAAGACACCATGGCTGATAACGTCAAGACCTAAGGAAGTCAAAGAGAATAAGCAGAACTGTCCACCATGCAGCCTGGGCCATTCTGCACTACACTGTTATAGTGCTATTATTCCACTTTCAACATCCTATGGAATCCTGGAGTTTGTAGTTATGGGAGGGGTCAGCTGGCCCCTTCCGTAACTGCAAACCCCAGGATTCCATAGGATGTTGAAAGTGGAATAATAGCGCTATAACAGTGTAGTGCAGAAAGGCTCCTAGTTATCTACAAGGGCAATCAAGAGAGTTTCAATGGGTCTAAAGTCTGATTGAAATTGATTGAGATAATCAGTATTACTCAAGAGATCTTGGAGTTGTTGAGACACCAAACATGTGGACACTTTGCTCAGGAAATAATATGGCAGCATTCTGTGCTCAGTCTGAAGGAATGAGTAACATTTATGCATTATTACATTTTTATGTGTGTGATGCATTTGCAGTCTCTTTTTCATTGTATAACACTAACAGAATAATTACCTGTTAAATGAGTCAATGCAGCAACTCAGGCAGACACCACTAGCTGCCTTGTTATGTTACTATAGCCATTATTTCAGATGTCTCACAATTTTCAGGTGTTTCCTAAGCATTGACAGTCATGAAATAATTCCAGTATGGAAAAAGGGTGAACTGAGATATAGAAATATTTGACTTCATTGTCTGGCACAGTCATAGTTTGTACCCATGTTCATACCCATGGCCATCAGAAACAGAAGAAATTATTCTAAACATGTTGATTTTCATAATGTGCGGCTTACACAGATTAGAGAATATTGATATTATACAGATTAGAGAATCTTGGCACCATTTTGCATTACTTTGGCACAGAATTGAAGAGAGGTGTGCTTTATTTTTTGTAAGACAGAGTACACACTTTCCTCTCAATCTAATCTTTTCAACAAATCATTCTGCTCAGAGGAACTATGCCTGTGTCAAAGTTACCATTGAATTCCTATTACCAGCATGGCAAAAATATGTTATAACACAAAATCCCATAAAAGATGAAAGGGTTAGGAATAAATGATGACCTTCACATATATTAAGGCATAAGCCAGCAGAACTGATTTGTGGTGAATCAACAAACTGACTGAAAGATTCATAAAGTCTGTGCATTTAGAGTTAGAGCTTCGGAAGTAACCAGTGTTAGTTTGAGTTTTGGTTTTGTGTAATGGGCCTAAGTATGATTCAATGTAAATCTGTATAAAATGATTCTATCAGAACAGACATATGGTTCAGAAACAGACCAGGCTGCCAACTGCATGCAATTTTGCTTCTTGCATCTGAGCCTTTTAATGGCCTTTCAAATAACATGGATGATCTGCTTGCTTAGTCAAAATTATTACAGGAAGGCCAAGTGGGAAATTTAGTTAGGAGGCTAAATAACTGTAATCTTTATGCATTATCACATTTTTATGTGTGTGATGCATTTGCAGTCTCTGTTTCATTGTATAATAACACTAACAGAATAATTACCTGTTAAATGAGTCACTACGGCAACTCAGGCAGACACCACTAGCTGCCTTGTTATGTTACTATAGCCATTATTTCAGATGTCTCACAATTTTCAGGTGTTTTCTAAGTGTTGACAGTCATGAAATAATTCCAGTATGGAAAAAAAGGTGAACTGAGATATAGAAATATTTTTAAAGGAATAGTACCTGTGTTAACGCAGCTATGCTACATCTGGTGAGAGCACTAGATATCCTTTGATATCAAATAATTTGGCCTTTGCTTGACCTTTCTCTGCCACTCTACTCCACGTGTTTGCAAGGGCCACCGGACAAGCACGTAACAGGCGTGGCCGTTAATGGTTGTACATTCCAAACCTCATTCAGGCAGGCAACTTAATGCCTCTCTGATGCTTTAGGGACCACTCCTTCTTGCAAACCAGCCTTGCTCAGCACGACTTTACACAAAGATGCCCAGCCGAGTGCCGAGCCATTCCTTTATGTTGGGCCATTTGCATACTGGCCATACTATTGTCATGTGCTAAGCTCATCATGTAAAACCTGACCTTTTCCAATGCCTTTGTCCAGCTACAAATTTCCTTTTTCCTCACCGAGCATGGCTAAAGACCCCCTGATTCCGAGTGCCCCTCGGATCACTTGCTCAGACTGCTTGGATCACCCTGGACTTCCATCCAGCCTTGCTGCCACTCTGTCCAGTGAAGTTGTCCCCTCAGCGAGCTGCGCTGAGCTTTCTTCCCTGCAACTCTCCGTTCTCTCCAGGACTATGAGAAAAGGTGTCATATTACCCATTCCCCCGAACCTCTCCATTTCTATTTCTCAGTTAGTTAGTGTATGTTGTGTCTTTTGTGTTTGTTCCCAATAAAAATATTATTTGTTACATTAGAACTTGTCTAACCGCTCTCTGACCTGACGCTGTAGACAAAGGGTTAAAGATCCCAGCTAAAGTTACCCTGCCTCTTGTTAGCTTAAGAGAGTGCTCGAGTCTAATTTTCCCCATCTTGTGTTTTTATTTGGTAATTTGGGCACCCCTCCCAGAACCCCCAACATACAGGGTAACACCTGCTCCATTACTCCATATGCCCATACTGAGGACAGAACTGCAACATTCTGAAGAAGAGTTTAAAATCAGTGGCTGCAGAAGAGAAGGGTTTGAGAGCTTAAAAAATTGCATAGGAATACCACATAAGGGATAAAGAGCATGCTCTACAATCAGCTCTAACAACAAAATCTAATATGTAAAAGTCAAAGTTTGTGAATTTATCTGTGTCAGGCAGGCAAAGACCTCATATGATTGGCTGTGTCAGGCGAGAAGACCTGATATGATTGGCTGCCTATGAAGATTCTACGGAATCCTGGGGTTTGTAGTTTAGGGAGAGACCTTTAGAATTGTCAGCCAGAGAGCTCTTGGGCCTCAGGCCGACTGCTATGAAGATGAGGACTAGCAGCAAGAAGGAGGAGGCCAGTGTAGTTCCCTTAGGAACTCAACCTGTGTATGTTAATAACTCTGAATATAGACTGGATTGGAAAATGTGGGGAAAAGTTACAGGTACTGGACAGGACAGTTTGGGGAATTAGAGACACAGGATTTCAAATCTTTCTTACAAGTATTATCTATGAGAAAATAAAATCCCAGGCAACACTGGGTACGTATACTAGGTTGCTATAAAGGAAATAACAGAAAACTACAGAAGCCAGAAATGCAACAAGCTGTACATGTGTCCTGGTTTCTCTTTCCTCCTCTCACTTTCCCCTTTTGTCCTCATGCTACTTCAGGTACTGCAAACTGAGTTCAAAGTATAAAAGTTCATTAAGTTGGCCAGAGAGGAAGAACAGGAGGGGGCAAAATCTTTCCCTTCCCAGTAGTTTCAGGGGGAAAAAAAATCTTGCAGTGTCTCTTGGCTTGTGTATTCTTCCTCATAAATAATGTTTGCCCTCGAGATCACACACTGATGCTGTTTGGCCACATATGTCCTGATTTTCATCTGTGAAATGTTAGCATGTATGGGTGGAGCTACCTGCTTCATATAGTACCATAGAGGAAAGGGGAGAGGGAGAAGGAAGCAGAAATTATATTTGAAGACAAGAACTGTGTGAGTAGTGATTTAGATATAATGATTTTGGCAAAAAGGATAGTGTTGATGTTTGGACTTAGCTTCAAGCAGCATCTTTTGTTTTGTTTTTTTGTTTTTGTTTTGCTTCCATCCAGTTTGCAAACATGAACAGCTGTCATTCTTTGATATTAAGATTTCATATTTTGGAACAGGGAATAAGCATAATGGATAAACATAAATGGCTAATATCACTGAAAGTTCTCAAGATAATGAAAATGTGCAGGGCATCAATGATTCAGCAGAATTAACTGTTACACAGATGAAAAAGTTATTAAAGCTGAGTTATGAACACCCTCCCACACTTCATGAAGGGGAAACATATGCAGACAAGGTCTGCAGCTCTGTCTCTGGGTTCAGTGGGGGTGCTACTTGTCTTACCTTGACATCCACCGATGAGGTGGCCACTGGGAACTTCTTTATCTACAGGGCAGTGCTGCTGATACAGGTCTGAACTTTGAAGGCGCTATACAAAGTGTGGAACCGATTTTGAAGAGATGGTTCAGCACTTTGGAGAGTTCCTTAAACAAGTAAAACATGGAGTGGATTCATTCCCACACTAACCAGTCAGCACTGGGATGACATTTATAAGGGAAAGCTGAGATCTGTAGAACTTTCCACACATGGCTTCTCTTGCTTTCTGGAACTCTGGTGAGGTCAGGTTCCAAAATGCAGGGAAAACCTAAGGCTGACAGGTCTACAAAAGAAATGATTTGTGCACTGTAACTGGTGTGGGGTCAGTCATCGCATCATAGCCTTTAAAGACATGATTTCATCTCTGAAATTATTTTTCTTTTTATGCTATGCATATGGGGAGGAAGTAGACAGGCAGCTACAGCAAACAGATTTCTACTTGTGAGGAAGTTACATCTGTATAACTCAATTCAGTATAACCACACCACCTTGGACTGTGTTTCTTTTGTAACGAACAATGTTCTTTTGAAGAAGAGATGCACATATCTTTACAGAACGAAAGGGATCACGTTTGGGGTTTGCTTTATCCTGACACATGCTTGCTGTATAAAGCAGTGCAGAATTCTAATCAAGTGGAAGTCTGCTCAAAAGGCATAGCATACAATCAGTTTAGCACTATATTTCACATTTCTTCCTCCAGAAGAATTCACCTCAATAAACTCTGGTAGTATGAGCCATTCCAATAGGGCAAAGAGGTTACTCACTTTTCCAAGAAAGCTTTAGTGCAACAGACCTGGATTTATATGTGCATCTGTGCTATAGGTCAATGTTTCTTAAACTCTCTGATGTAAGGAAGCAACATGCCTTCCCCACTGTGTCAGGGACTAGTACTGTATTTGTGCCTATCAGCTACAATTGTTTCTTTCTTTTCTGGCAACTCTCCAGAGACTGGCAGCTGATGACTCAGGGACCAACAGTGGTCCATAGATCACTGCTTTGAGTGACACTGTTATAAATAACATTTCTGCAGTCTTCTGTTTCTTTTTCTGTCCACCGGTGCCTAATGAAATATACAATATTACGAGTCTTGGCAAGCAAGCAAAATTCAGACTTCTGTCACTAATGAGGCTCACAGAATGGAATTGAAAAAAATAACAATTTTATGTCAGAACAATTCATAATCATGCTTGAGTGGTTCTCTGGATTCTCTCTTAACAGGAGACAATGAATATAAAGCACTGGTGCCTGCAATTTGCTTGCCATTATTTCTAATGTTCTGATAAATTGGAGCAAGTGCTGTTTAAAGCTGCTGGATAGTTCAGTGCTGAAACTGGACTGATGAGCTAAAACCTTCAGCCTGGTCCTAATAAGGAGATTTTGAATGGCATCTTGCTTTACTTCAGTGATGGTGAAGGGGAAAGATGAGCTGCTGTTATATTGAGTGATGTGATAACACTAATATATGATTCGGTGAAGCCCTGTAATAAAGCTGAACAAAATAATAGGTTTTGTAGTATATTAAATACCATTTTGTGATGTCTGGCATTCGTTCTACCTTGATTTTGGAACAGAGCAAACTACATATAGAAGCCAGTTTCATTCTTAGGTCACTGCTGGATCACATTGACTCTAGCTGTGAAGCACCTCACTTCTTGTCTGTCTGTAAAATCTTTTCAGTGTGGAATCAGCCATCACTGTGTTAAGTCATCAAGGACCTAGTTTTACTCAGATGATTCCATTAGATTCATCCCAACAAGAAGAGGAACACAGGGTTTAAGTTGCCTTTAAGCCACCACCCTTGGTGGAAAGTAAGATATTTTCTCCCTAGAGACCTGCCTTTCACTGTGCCCAGCATTGTGGGGCAGCTGACAGTGACTGAGTCCTATTGGTAGCCCAACTAGAATAGACCATCTGAATCAATGAAATTAATTTAAATGTTGACTCAGCATTTAACAACAGTGGGGAAGTATTAGCTCGAAGGGGAGGCCTGTGAGAGGGAAGTAACCTTGCAAGATCTTTTACACCTGTGTATACCAATACTAATGCAAGAACACCAGCCACAGATTCAAAGAACGTTTGTTTTGTTTGGGGGGGTAACAATCACACGCACACAAGATTCAAGCAGTCTTGCAATCACACACTGCTAGCTGAAGGAAAAGGGAGGAAAAGTTTGGATAGTGAGAGTTTAAGGTGACATGGGTGATACTTACCTAACCAGAAGAGAAGATATTAATTGATGTGGCTCAGGCCAAGGGTCCAAGGGTAGTACAAAACAGGAATTAGAGCAGCAGAGTGACAGGCAGTATGCTAAAGTGCTACAAGCTATCTGGCTCAAAGCCAGGGTTTAAATACTCTTTTCTTGCCCTGAGGGGGAAGGTGTTAATGGCTCTCTGGCAGAGTAAACAATGGTGTTGGCAGGGTAGACAATGGGGTCCGGAATGAGCTAATGGCCTTACCATTAGGTGACAAAGGACTGATAGGAATTATGATAGCTCCTTAATGGCAGGACAGGTGAGGGGACAGAATGAGAGCTTCAGTGGATAAAGGAAGAGGGTTCCAATCCAATCATTTTTATTACAGTCAATAGACCATTAAAACAACTTGTTAAAAACAATTTGTTAAAAACATTTAAAATGATACAAATATAAATAAATATAGTGACTCACACTCACCAGGGAAAATACAGTCAAAGTGATAATGGTAACGTACAATATAGATAAGCAAATATTTCGTTTACATAGACAAGGAAGATCTAGTTAACATAACTAAGTTTAAAAATTTTGCTACTTGAAGAGTAATAAAGGAAGAGGGTTGAAGACAAGCAGTTATTCTGTGGAAGCAGTTTCAGGTGCTATGGTTTCTAAAGGTCAAATTGTTGGGGGACATCTTCAAGTCCATTATCACCAGATTTTCCCTGACTATGACCTAGCCATGCCCTGATATCCCGATCTGACCAAGTTTTGCAATGCACATGAGCAGCCAGTTCCTCTTTGCCAGCAGGCTTCCCAACCATATCAGACTTACATTTATATTTCATGCCAATTAAATATTTGCCAAATGAAAGAGTGGGGGTGCATGGCCTGGTAACATTGGAAGCAGGGTAATATTGAGAAAGGTTGCTGCTACAGGAATAGAAACGTTCTTCTCCCCATCAAGATCTCTTCAAATATTGTACAATACTCAAAGAAGTGCCTGCAACAAGGAGAAAATTGAATGATCTGTTCTCCCATGATGGAATGAATAATTGAGAGAAACACATCCCTACTCACATGCATGCACAACTCATGAGCATCCACATGCACACTGGCACTGCAGAAGCACAACTCCGCCTCTGCAACCACAAGCTGAAACCAGAAGTTCAACATCAGATCAGACTCTCTCTTTCTATTATTCTCTGTCTCCCTCTCTATCCACCCAGCTGCTTCTGTAGGAGAACTTGCAGCTTCATAAGATCCCAACAGGATCCCAACCATTTGTTGTTAATTGGCTGTACTTTTCTGCAGGTGTGATCATAGAACTATATCTCCCTTTTCTAGTATTTTAGTTACTAAACACTTGCAGAGGCACTATAGCCATACAATAGTTAACAGAGCCTCTGACAGTGAAGATCAGTTTTATAAAGTCTTTTTACAACCATGCAGCTTCATTCCTTTTCCACCTCATCCTCTGTCCAGTTGGAAGGTGTTTTCCCCCCTTTTGGTAGCAGCATGAGTATTGGGAAGATGGTAAAAGAGGGCTGGAGAAACACAGGCTATTTCACATCAGGTTTAAGCAAGGCATCTGCAGCAAATAATGCAAGTAATGCCATGATGGTTTTGCTGGGAAAGAATGGGATTCTACTCTAGCCAATCCTGCTGGATCTGTGTGTGCCTGCCTACAACAAGCAAGGTAAATAGCAACTGCCTCCATGTTAAAAAAGCATAGCTCTATAGATTTGGCTATGAAAATCAGGAGAAAGGTGAAGGTAGTTCAAAGACACAGTAATTTCTGGATACATTTTAGAAGAAGCCTTTGAATGGTCTCTAGAGGGTTCAAAATGTTTTTCTTGTCAGGTAAGCCTGGTTGTTTCCTTTCCCATGTGCATGTTGTTAGTTTTGAATATAAGTTATTTAAGCATGTTTGTGGGGTATAGATCCGTCCCTATTTTTTCTCCATACTATTTCTGCTTTTGGTACTGCATTTTTTTCTGCTGAAGAAGACATGTCCAGGAACACATCTGCTTTGTTAGCTGAGGTATGCCTGTATACTGCAGCACTGCTGAAAAAGATATTGCCATCTAAACGCAGTGAGACTTCAAATCTCTGCAGGCAATAAAATGATCTAGGTTGTATTTTCCTCAAGTGGCTTTCTTTAAGAAGTGTTCCCTGAAGCCCAAACATGTGCTTTATGATACTTTCTGTATTATGCTTTCTGTACACATCTAAGATATTTCTTCGTTTTATTTTATATGCCATATTTCTAAGCTATCCTTGAAACTGCCAGGCTTGATTAGAATAACTCACTATATAACAAAATACAAATGGCAATGAAACGGTTCCTAGGAAGAGACAGCCTGAAAAAACAATGAATTGAGAGAGAAAGAGAGAGGGGGCACCAATGTGTGCCCCATATCTCCCGCTATGTAAATCCTAAACAATGAAACAAATTTTCCTAGGTAGCATCGTTAACTATTTTCTCTAATATTTGATCCCTGGATTGCTCTATATTGAGTATTGTTGTTTTAGCTTAATGTCTTTTAAAATAGCTTTTACAATGTATTTTAATTAACAAAGGAACAGTTCTTCCTTTGTTTCTTATTCATTCTGTGGCAGAGGGCAAACCAATTGAGAAGACCACAGATTTTGCAAAGTAATTTGATTACAGACTTAGTTTTTAACTTGTTTTCTAGTGTTAATCATTTTAAATGTTTGCTACTCCATAAATATCAATTTGCTGTAATTAACCATGACATAATGAAACAAGAGGTCTGAAATAGTCTCACCACTGGAAGAATATGATATTCTTCTACTTACATTATAAAATGATGGCACGGGAGCTTGATATTATTTAACACTGAACAATTTGAAAAAGGCTCAGATTGGATGCTGTGCTTTGCTAAGTTTCAAATCTTTGTCAGTATTAAAGGTAATTGTTTTCCCTCCATGCACCCACTCATGGAGTCCCTATTATTACTACAGAGACGATGGGGGTGGTAATGTAATGCTAAACATCATATTAAGCTAGCTTATTTTGTTTCCTTTCAGAACCTATTTAATGACTTAACAGCTGAACATATGAACCTAGAAACAAACAAGGAACAATTATCTTGTAAATTCATTTTTGTGTTTTGTTGGGGTAGGCAAACAGATCTCCTGGGACTGCTTGCTCCTGGGGCTGGTTTTATGGCCTTCAACTCCTTCAGACTCTGTGCACCATACTTTTCAGGCCAAAAATGAGAGACAAATTGCTTCTCCTGAAAGCCTCTGCTTAATATTTTAAAACCCTTAGTTTTGAAAAACCAAAGTGACCGCTTCAGCCCTGCACCTGTGAGCCCCTCAGAAGGGACCCCCATGCCTTACTAATGCCTGGGATAAACCAGTAACCATAATCTTAGATCTAGGACCCATGCTACCACCTAATACAAGTTGTGACAAAGCAGCAAATACACAAATACAACTACATATATCACCTTTCCCATGCCCATGCAAGGGTATCTACCCACCAGGCCTGTACCATGCCCCCTCAAGCACAGGCACACCCTGAAAACTGCTACCATACATGAATCTGCTGAACAAGGGGAGGGATGGCTAGGAGTTGGGAGCATCAGGTAATATATATATGGTATCCAACCTGACTTAAGACTGCTATACAGGCAGCTCAGGTCAGGCCCAGCTCCCTGTAGCTAACAAATTCAAACCAGATGTTTCCATCCCAGGAGGCAGCATGAGGCAGGCTCTGTAAGTCCAGATATTTTTCAGTCTTTTCCATTGAAACGTGTTGTTATTTATAAAATGTAGAGAATTATCTCACAACATTTTCTTACCATCTGAAATCTTTCAGATAATCTTCCTTAGTTTGTAGGCAAGCCATTGTTACCTTGAAATTTTGTGGGTTTCAGAGGAACACCTCAATGTGCTCCTCTTGATGGGGAAGGTAAACTCAACAGAGCACAAACAATAGCAATACGAGAGGCAGGGTAACCTAGCAAGATCTTTTACCCAATTTTTACAGGGTCAGGCCAAGCCAAAAACCACACAAAAAGATCCAATAAATGACTTTATTGAACAGAAGTCTCACGCATCCACGCATCCACTCACACACACATTCAAGCCCTATAGAAAGGCAAAGAGTGGAAATTAGATAGAGGAACTATCAGAGGATTCGTAGTTTGCGTGATACTGCACCTTTTCCTGAAGTCCTTGGTCCGAGAAAGCAGTGAAAGAAGTAAAACTCAGCAAAAGGATGCTGAGGGGATTACTCGGCTCCTGGGAGGAAAGGTCTGTTGGTATGACCAGGAGTTACCCAAAGAACCAGCCAAAAACAGGGAAAATGTACCTTGAGGGCAAATCCTCTCCCGAGGAGAACAAAAGAGGGTAGCAACAGAAAAACAACTGCACACAGGCACTTCTTTTGATATTAGAAGATAACAAGGTGTTACCAAAGTGCCAGGATCTTCCACCACTTTGAGTTGCAGTGTGACTTTACATAGATGGTCCTTGCCTGATAAGATTTTATTGCTACCAGTGCTCAACTTGTGGGAAAGCACCTTAATCCCTACAAGTTGGCTCCTCAAAGGCTGAGGACCTTTTGTCCACTATGGGTAGTGTGATAACTGAAGCCCCTCTCAGAGCTGCTGATGACGAGCAGCAGCTGTTGGTCCCTGTTGCTCAGGGTGGAGATGACAAGCAACAGCTGTTGGTCCCTGTGGCTCTGGCTGGAGATGAATCCTGCAGCTCAAGAGCTCCCCCTGCTGCCATGGACCAAGCAGACTCAGACGTTCTTCTGCCTGCTCCTTTAGGGTAACGAGGATCTGATTCTGAAGATGGTTTGGAGCCTGTGCCAATCAGTCCACAAATAAGGCGGAGACTCAAGAGAGCTGAGCAAAGGGAGGCTTCCTTGATTAAGTTCAAGAAGCAGTGACTAGCCACACCTGTGCCAGTTGCCTGCCTGGAAGCTTTCTTTTGCTTGTGGCAAACTTCTTTCAAGCCCTTCTCTTGCCTGTTCCTTGCTCCCAGGACCCAGTTCCTGCTACCTTGAATTCATCTCTGGACCTTTGGTTTTTGGAACTCTGACTATGCCTTTTGCTTGACACTCTGATAAATGAACTCCCTTGTGTAAAGTGCTTGCTAGTCTCCTCCCGGCTGGACTTTGCTGGCTCTCACACTCCCTTCTCTGGGCTGGCTCACCACCCAGGTCTCTGAACTTGACAGGTTGGCACAGCTTGAGGTTTCCTGTAGCTATGTGATGGGGAAGTTTACTGGCCTGACCTGGTTTTCCGATCATATGACCGTTGCATCCGGGTGACCTCTCTGCTATATTAGATTATATTTTATATCAAAGTTGTAGACCCCGGGACAGAGTTTACCAATGGGGCAACACCATTTTTCTGGTTTATTTGCAAATTCAAAATATTTTTCCTTGACATATCTTGTCTTTCTATTCCATGAACCATTCTTAGAGAAATTTCCCTTTGCAAAATTTTTATTTCCTCTAAAAGGGATGATTTAGATGGGTCCTTCTTTAATTCTTCTTCTTTCTTCTTGATTTTATCCAAAATAATTTGATTCTTCTGATTTCTTTTTTTCTAAATTCAGTATTCTGCATCCCAAACCACTCTAATATCCATACATTTGTTCAAATTGTCCTAAAAATTTGTCTTTGTTACCTTACACAGTACTTCCATGTTCTTTAATAAATTATTTTTTAATCTCCAATTAAATCCACTATCTCTCTTCTTAAAAGTCAAAAGTACTGGATTATGATTTGTAAGTGTCTTTTGTAAAAACTTCCATATCTTTAATAATATTATTCAAAGCTTTATGTGTCAAAAAATATCAATTCTGGAGAAGGATTTACACCTTTCTGGAAAAAAAAGTGTATTCTCTATATATTAACCTCCAAGTATCCAATAATTCTAGATTGGTCATCAATGAAAAAAAGGCTTTTGTCAATTTCTCTTGGGAATGTCTGAAAAAGAAAGAAGACAATATGTCAGTGCAAGAGTTTATTATGCCATTCTAGTTCACATAGGAAAATTCTAAAAAAAAAATTCAAACAATTTTTCAAAGAAGGCAGCTTTATTGTCATGAGGGCAATAAACATCACCTACTAAGATTTTGTGTCCTTGAATTTGTATTTCCACACCTACCAAAAAAAAAAAAGTGCTTCAAAGTTTTTTTTTTCTGGAGCCAATATTAGTCTGCATAAGTCACCAATCACCTTTTCCTCGTCAGAAGACAAAATAAATTCTTTCCCAAATTTGTAATAGATACCTATGATCTTTTCTTCCTAAATATGTGTTTCTTGTAAGTAAATCAGATCCAGTTTTTGTCTCTTCGAACAGTAAAGTCCCATAACTTCTTTTGTAGGGTGATTTGGCAGGGTGAGTTGAAATTTTGATAAAAATTTTAAAGCCATTTTTAAATCTACGCATTAGAGTCCATTTGTGCCAAGGCCTGAAGACTTCCTTTCTGCTTCTGCATTACTAGCTTCTTTGAAATTTGGATCTGTAACTTTTTTTCCTTCCCTCTCTTTTGGGACATCTCTTTCACATTTCTACCAAAACAAAATACAAAAAATCCCAACAACAACAACTTTTTCCTTTGCAATCATATTAAGATCAAATTTTAACTCCTTCCAGATTGGCCCATCAGAAAGGATCCCTTGCTGCTTCAACTTGGTAGTTAAGAAGGCACATCCCTGCTTCCTTCTCAAAACTCAAACAGTTTTGAACATAATTTTATAATTATGACATCTTTATCATAAATCTTCAGCTTGTTTAAGTAGTGTAGCTGAAGAACTTAACCCCTTACTTTACTTCTTATAAAACAAGACAATCATGCCTCTAGGTAAATTTCTTTGTCTAGCAACCCACCTTAGCAAGTTTCCAATATAATTTTTTCTTCTTAATTACAAAAAAAAAATAAAAAAAAATCAGATAGCCCTTCAGTCACTTTTGCATAGATATTTTCATTTTACAACTCTGATATTCTTCTGATTCTAAGACATCTTTGTCTTTTTTTGAGAGCAGGTAAGGCCACTGTATCCAAATTTTGGTCCTGATCCATTGTTAATTTCAGGGTCACCTCCTCCAGTTTTTGTGTCTTTCCTTCCAGTAGTTCAATTTTCTCACTTACTTCTTACATCTCAGATTTTATCTGACCTAGGGAAATTCTTAAATTTGACAGTTCAGCTTTAAAATCCACTCTCATTTTATTCATTTCTCTCATCTAATCTCCTCTAAGATAATTTGATTTGATATAACATCTCTAGGTTGAACAACTGATGTTCTTTGTATATTAGCTCCCTGCACCCGAATCTGTATTCTAGAGAGTATTTACTGTATTAACTGAAATAGTAATTCCTGCTGTAGTTATACACTTTGCCACTAGAAGTCAGTATATTTTACTATTCAGATCAGCACCTGTTCTCCAGGAAGGTTAAACTCAGTTCAGTCTGGATTCAGAAAATCATAAAGCTGGAAGAGACCACAAGGACAGCCAGGTCTAAGCCCCTGCCTTGCATCTAGGTTGACTGCCAATTAACCACTTTTTTACTGCAAAGACTATGACCTTGGGGTTTACCTTTGACCTTCTCTATTTCCTAAAGTCACAGTTTGCTTAAGGTTAAAAAGAAAAAAGCTTTGATTCTAACTTAATTTTGCCAATGTTATGTAAAAGGGCAAAAGTCTCTAAAGCTGCCAGTGTGTTTAAAACCTTTCTTGTTTTTTTCTCTCCTTTTTCCTCAGTTCTATCATGCTGGTCTGTGATTGTGTCTTTTTTTAAAATTTTGTAAATAAGAATTTCCCTTCAAAAAGTACTGCAGAAGTAGTGGTGCTGAAGTTAATTATGGCCATCAGTTGGAAGTCTTCCTTATGTGTCAGATCTTGCTTCAGGGAAGTTGCGAAGGCTGGTTATGTGGCAATGAGTCCATGAAGTGGCAGCTGTGACATAGTAGGGTTCTGGTGATGTCCCTGTCCCATCTGATCCACTTGCACTTCGAGAGACTAATTGTGAGTCTCCTATGTACCAGAATCAGGAATCTGGACAATGTGAGATCTTTTGAATCTAGGGTGCCAGATAGAAAATTTCTGTCAGTTTTTAACACCCCAAACTGACTCCTACTATGTTGAGCACCTTATCCCTTAGCAAAGTTCACAAGGGACAAGGCTTCACAATGCCATTTCCAACATGGAAGTTGTCAGCAGAAGCCAAGCGGAAGCAGGCGGAAGCCAAGCAGAAGCGGGACGAGTGGCTGGGGTTGGATGGCTTTTATTAGAGGGAGTCAGCAAACAGAGGGTTACAGCACCCCTGGAGGTGCTCAGGGCGCAGAGGAGGGTTCTTGCTAATGGGCTAAACAAGTCCTGGAACACACACAGGGTTAGGACCCCAGGCAAACTCAGGGCTGGGTCCTCAAAGCAAACACAGGGTTATGTCACCCAAAATGGAGGCAAGGTCCCCGGTCACCGGGAAGGCTGGTCGCGGTCGCTGGAGAGAGGGGTCGGGTCTGGACACTGGAAGGAAGGGACATGGGCATGGAAGAACGACAGTTGTTGCTCTGTGGTCCCTCCCCACCAGTGTCCACCTTAAGTAGCCCCCAGCCCAGCTGAGGCCGATCGGGAGTCTTTGGGGCAGGGCCCGCAGCTGAGAGCTCACAACCAACTGCCTGGGCTCACAGCTAAGAGCTCTCAGCCTGCAGCCGCTTTTTCATCAGCTGCCTGGACCAGTGGATTGCCTCTTTCACTTGCCACCGCTGCCGGAATGGAGGAGGAGGGGCAGCGGCAATCTCTGGGCTGGAGTCATGGGCTGGCAGAAACTCCGGACTGGAGTCGGGGACCGCCCCCCCCCAAACCTTAAAACTATCTTGATGGAGTCTGGTGTGCCTTTGTATATGTGTATAGCTGTGGATGGTTTCTTGGAAAATGCTTGATTTTCAAGTTCTTCTGCTTTTGCCATGGTGTTCTCCACATATTAATAATCTATTCCTGTCATATTATATTGCTTGTGACTTCTGTGCTAAGAGAACAGAAAAGAAAGAAATACACAAAAATATTAAACTGTATTTCACCCATCATAACTCCATGGCTCCTACATTTAACCTTGTGATGCAGAAGGTCTTAAACAATGGCATCCTCATGATTTATGCCAATGACTCCATATAGAAGGAAGTGAAAGCATTCCCCCTGTTTGAATACTCCCATTTCTATTCACACCTACCCTTCTGAAATTCTTGAGGTTTCTTAACTCAGCTACCCTTAGTCTGTTATTTTATAGCAAACTCCTCCAACCCACAGGGAAATAAGCCCAGCTTTTTTAAAAAATAAATCCCCTAACTTTGAATTCAGCATTTGCAGAAACCTCCCAGTGCCTATTCTTCCAAAAATTTGCAGTCTTGATTTTGGAGAGGACACCTATCTTTGCCAATTTTCTCTAAGGTGTTTATTTACCATACCTATTGTATGATGTCATTGCTAGCCAGCTGCTGTTGTGTTCCCCTGTGTTGCAAATCAGACCTCTTTTCATTGCTGGAAAAAATCTAATAATGGCCTCCTTCCCCACCACAATCCTGTCAGCTGGGTGAGTGTGGTTTCTCAGTAGTGCTTGATAGCATTTCCTGTCATTGCTGATCCAGAAGTGAGCATGGTGTGGGTGTTCCCAGGTTGTCTCTCCCTCAGCTACTCTCATAGTGTCGTAGGCTTGAACTCTATCACCTCATCATGTTTATGTTAAATTTCTCCTTCGTGTTATTTTTTTAAAATACATTTTTAGCATTACAGCGCAAAAACACAATAGTGTACTGGTGTGTCATGATGTTACAATGTTGCTGTACCAGTACAGTTTACCAAAAAGAAAAAAGAAAAAAAAAGTCCCCTAACCAATCAGAAGCTGTGGGGTGGGAAAAAGGCAGGGAAAAGGACTTGCCAATACACTGTAATGTGATGGGAACACCTGGCAATAACACTACTCATCCACTTAAGTCAAAAGGGTACAGTGGAGAGTGTTCAGAACTCAATAGCATCACAGAAATGGCGATGCTGAGATTGAAATGGTGTGGTGAGGTAAAGGCCTAAATTGTGTGCCAAGAAATGAAAACATGAGTAGCATTTCCCCTTGCAAAACACCACAATGTCATTCTGCAGAGCACAACAACCTCTACAACTATTTGTATCAAATTTGGGAAGTATAATCCATTTCTGATATGATCGATGATGACTCTGAGGTCGATGAGCAACTGATTGTGCTAGCAACAGAGTCAGTGATTGGCCAAATCAGCTTGCAAACATCCCCATCAGTTGAAAGACAAGTGGAGACAGAGTTGCCCCAGCCAGCTCCAGAGGGAGAGGGAACCAGCAGTGATTTGGAGGAATTACAGTCCCCTGTGGCCCTCAGCTCCCAATCACGGAGAAGGCTGAAATGGACAGCTCAGAGGGAAGTTGTATTGGATAGATTAAGGAAACAATGACAAGTAACACCTGTTTTCAGTGGCTATTTAAGTCTGTCAGCATGGCTTGCTGTTTGCTTGTATCAAATTACTACACAAGCCTCTTGACCCTTGTGCTCTGGCTCCTTTGACCCCTCTGGACAGCCTTTCGGCTTCCTTGACCTTTTGGATTAGACCTCAACTTAGCTCGGCTCAGTGTTTCCATTAGTTGTGTTGGACACTCCTCACTGCCTCCTCTTCCGTCTAGGGCAAGTAGCTTTGCCTCCCCTTCTTTGCTGGCAGAGAGGCACAGGCAGGGAGTTAGATTCTGACATTTGGGGAACTCTGATCCTGTATCTTTCATCCAATTCTAACTAAAACACAAAACATTACAGCTATTTTTAACCTAATATTGATGCCAATAGGAGGCATGAAGGTTTTGCTTTCAAACCAAGATTTGGACCCATGTCAAATGAAGTCACTTCCAGATCATATCAAACTAAACTAAGCTGTTTTCTGAATCATGAGATCAGGTCTCAAGCTAAATTTTGTGTTCACTACACACCACAGGAAGATAGCTGTTTCTGACCTTTTAAGGAAATGTCTGACAAGATAGTCCTCAACTGTACAGGTTCCTTACCTGATTCCCAGAAGTGATACTCATTTCACCATCTTACAGACATTGCTTGTGAAGGAGTCTCTCATTTCCTGCTTTGCTAATAATTTGACAGAGGGAAATTTGAAAAAAAAAGTATTATTTAGCCTTGAGCAAATATCTCTCCATTATAGGTATAGAGAATTTATTGGAGCTCATTAGTAAAGCATGGTTTCTTTTCCTTTCTTATCGTTAAGGTAGGTCATAGGTGTCTTTGGCTCAGCATCACATTTTGCAACACATTTCCCTGATTATTATGCAAAAGCTCTTCACACCAATTGCTTAATAAGGTGGTTGGAAGCCCTTTTATTAATTCTGTTAGCATGCATGTACACCTTTATGAGCAAGAAGAAATAATTAATTTTGTTCCTGCCCTATTTTTTCCTTAAAAAAAATTGTACTTGTTCCAGGCAAGATTTTGTTCGGTTTCTCTATGGGTTTCTCCAGTTTCTCTACCATTTGTTTAGGATACACAGGACCATAGTCTCCTCACCCTTCCCTCCAAACTATCTGTAAGATTGTTGAATTTGGGCTGAG
This sequence comes from Ctenosaura bakeri, assembly GCA_948474755.1. NCBI lineage: Eukaryota > Metazoa > Chordata > Lepidosauria > Squamata > Iguanidae > Ctenosaura > Ctenosaura bakeri. The sequence continues at coordinate 104,185 of CAOLHI010001728.1, forward strand.
ATCCTAGATTGAGAGACACATTATAAAGTTCTGCATAGGTGGAATTATGACATGCATGCCAGGAAGACTGCTGTATGTCCATCTACAGGAACATGGCTAGATGCTGCTCCACTGATTTCTCTCTACCAGCCAGAAAATGGGCATGTTAGGGGGCAGCTGTAACAGTTTAAAGGGAGTTGTGTAGTCAATAAAGAATTCTGAACTCTACAATGGCTGAAAAAGTGAGTTACAGAGGTATACATTGGGCTTTCACCTTCATAAGTCCCTAACAGGATGTCAGCCGTGATGCTTATAATCCAAGATTAGCTGACAATATGAATCTTTGATTTTAAACATATGCCAGAACAGGGTTGAAAGTGGTGTGCCATGTTTTTATCTTGGATGTTTTTCAAGTATGCTTTAATGTATTTTGAAATGTTTTAACTATCTGCTTTTAATAGTTGTTTTTTTTTAAAAAAAATACATACAAAATTGCATAACATTTTAGCTAACTTCTCTTTTAAAGTATTGTAAGTCAATTGGCAGGAGAAAGGCAGAGCATAAATTGGATGAATGACAGAACAAATACATGAGTATAACAGATAAATGAAAAGGATTTTTTTTATTTAGTAAAATAAAAGCAAAAAGGTACTTTTTCCATTATGGCTATTTACCAGCAAATTTCTGGCCATTGCACGTCGGTAATGTCCAGCATTTTGCATTGTACATTTGAGGTTTTAGATATGTATAAAATTTATTAACATTTTCAGCCTTCGTAATCCTTCAACCAGCATGGTAGGGGATTCTGAGAACTTTAGACCAAGCATAACCTTCCTAGGCTCTGGGTATAAGGATGACTTGTTCTGGTAGAATGGAAGTGCTCTGATTATCAGGTGAGATGTGGAGTCAGGAATCATATTGACATTTTGATGGACAGGTATAAAAAGAGACATGATATTATATCCATAGTCTTTGCTACTATGTGAATTTGGCACACCTTCTGAAAAAGCCTACAGGTCTCCAAAATACTGTGACAAGTACTTTCTAAGTAATTAGGGAGTTATGTGCATATGTGCTGCACACAGAAGCTCTTCTACAACAATTTATGCTGAATGCATGTAAGGGTAAGATGCATAGATGTGATTATGCTCCCCATTTATGTGTGTTCCTTGTGACATTTAGAGAGGGCTTTATGGTTTGATGGCTTTAATAGGTAAAGTTAGACCTTTGACATTGTCAGGTAGCCCTCCATATTTAGTTGGGGAAAAGCATTTATTATGGGATATGTAGTAGAAACATATAGGTAAACATGCAGCTGCTTGCTAGTAACCACACATTTCAGGGAACACCGTTAAGTAAAAAACACTTGGTTCACACCAGATAGAGACAGACTCTGGTCTGCCTCTCAAGGTCAGTTTTAATTGCTTCGTGTGGGAACTAAGGGGAAAGCTATAGCGATTTGCTTCTGCATATTTCCTTCAGTTCGAATCACTGAAGTTTTTGTACCAGCAACTCACTCCTGAATAAAACTTGTTTTGCATGTTTATTCTCTCTGTGTGAAATCAGTTCCTGACAGACATGTTATCTCAGGAAGAGGAAGCATTATTCACCATAGAGTGTCCATTTTCAGTGACCCTTCCATGGGAAACTAATGTGTGTTTCAGGCCTAAGAAGATGTCCCTTTTCTGACTGGCAAATGGTTAAGAAGTTTTCCTTCAGTATCAGTCACAGAATATGCTTTGGTAGCTGACATTAAGCATCTGTATAAACTAAGTAAAAGATTACAAGACATCAGTACTTTTTGTGTGTCTGAGACAGCTGACATTTATCAAGCCCAGAAAGGAAGTCACAATATGGAACTAATATAGCTTTGGGGAAGAAATGTTGCAGTGGCTCTGACAAGAATCTGTGTGGTACTTTATTTTCCTTGCCCATCAGAAGCCCTAATTCTTCTGAGCTGTTCCACCCAAAAAAACAATTAAAACCCTTTCACCTTTCTCAAGACAAAAGAAGATGAACAGCTTCTAGGTCTGGACAGTATTAAAGAAGACTGAGCCACATAACAATACCAGCAGGCATTAAGAATAATAGAAAAGATGCAGTAGCTCACAATGATAGATAGGGCTATTACCACACAGGGTTATCTAGAAATATTTTTTTCCTCCCTCTTCTTAATCAGCTGTGTCCTATGGTTTGCAAAAGTACAAGGAAAAAGGGCAAAAATGCAGAGGTCCGTCTTTATGTATTTGTTAGTGCGATAGATAACCCTATCCCGGGGTCTACAATTTAATATCAAAAATACCTCCATGTGCTTGAGAGGTCCCCTGAACGAGCACATAGGCAGGCACGGTCGAACAGCTGAAAGCAGGAAAAACCCGGTCAGCCTAGTAAATTTATAGTCACATAGCCCCAGGAGACCTCCAGCCAGGTAAAACATAAAATACAAAAGGGGTCCTCAGCCCTGAGAAGCCAGCTTGAAGGGATTAACGCTTCTGACAAACTGCCCATCAAGTGAGGACGATTTGCATACAGCCAAAGCTTTGACAACCCTGGTAAATTCAATCATGTAAAGAATGCTGACATTTTGGAGCTTTGTACCTTTCCCCCCATAAATAGACCCAGTTTTTGAGCGGTTCTTTGGACTGCTCACAGCTTCCAACAGACTGTCACTCCATCCATTGAGCTGTCCCCTCAGCCCTTCACGTGCTGAGTCTCATCTCTCTCTCTCCGCTACTGTCTCAGACCTCAGGACCAGGTGCCGTATTCCCCAGCTGTAACCCTCCAAAGCCCCCTATCCAATTTCCTCTCCTTTATTTCTCGCTAGGTCTTGTGTGAGTGAGTGTGTAAGTGCGAATGTGCACAAGTCTTTATTTTTAATAAAATCATTTTATCAGAGGATTTTGCTTGGTTTTTGGTTTGGCCTGACCCTGTAAAAATTGAGTTAAAAGATCTCGTTAGGTTGCCCTGCCTCTCGTATTGCTATTGCTTGTGCTCTGACTGGTTTCCATTCCCCATCATGTGGAGCACATTGAGGTGTCCCCCAAGGGACCCCAGAAGTCAGGGTAACATATTCTTCCTTATTATGGGCTTGCCATAACTCCTGATAGAATGCTATGAAGTCAGAGACTGAAATGGTTTCCATGAAACTTTTGTTACTCACTAAAAGGTCAATTTCCTCTTATGGTGACCCTATGAAAGAGTGACCTCCAAGAGCCTTGGCCATTATTGCCTTGCTTGGGTCTGGCAAATTTGGAACCATGGCTTCCTTCCTTGAATCAATCCCATCTGTTGTGCTGTATTCATTTTTTCCTACTCTCTTCCACTTCATTAAGTATTATCATCTTCTCCAGTGAGTCATGACACGTTACAGTATATCAAAGAATAACAGCCTCAGTTTTGTCATCATCACTTCTGCTGGAAATCCAGCCTTGTGTTAAGCTGTATCATTGTATCTAAGAGGAAACTGTTTTCCATTGAGCTTTTCTGGGTTGTGATAGAATCTACTGGCCCTGTTGTTGCACGGATTCTGGAGCTGTAGTTTAAATATAATTTTTCAAACCTCCACTCATTAAACATACACAAATGCATTCTAAGAGTGATCCCACTAGTTTTGGTCCTTATGCAGCACCATGGACATATAAGACTAAGGCCATTTCCACACCATACCTCGATAGCAGGTTGTTCTGTTACTATCCCAGCATTGTCATTTCTGTGATGCTATTGGACTAGGAATGGTCTCTTCAGCACCCTTTCACCTTAAGAGGATGAGTAGTGTTATTCCCACTGGTGTTCCTTCTACACTACAGTGTCAATGGCCAATCCCTCTCCCAGGCTTCACCCTGCCCCACAGCTCCTGATTGGTTGTTGGGTTTTATTTTTGTTAAGATGTACTAGTGCAGCCATGTGGTAACCTCATGTCATGCCAGTATACTATTGCATTTTTGCTCGATAATGCTAAAAAAAAAAAAAAACCCTCAAAGGAGAAATTTAAAATAAACAGAGAGAGGTGGTAGATTCCAAACTTGCCATGCCACTGGAGCTGCTGAAGGAGGGACAAGCTGAACACACCCACACCCTGCCCACTCCTGGATCTGCGAGGAGGGGAACTGCAATCAAGCTATATTACAGAACTGCATTGACATGGCTGATAGGAATGCAGGATAGCAGCTGGATGGCAGTGATGTCATTTGGTAGCATGATTCCTGGAGCAGGAACAACCCATTGCTGCTGTGGGATGGCAATGTTGTGCAGAAATGGTCTAAGGCATCAGCAGGCTTGAGAGCTTAAGTTGTGCAAAAGTACACAACTGGTACAGAGATAAACACCCAAAGGATAGGACACCCTTCTTTCCTTCAGCCTTATGATAACTATGATTTTCAGCGACCACAGAGTGGTGACTGGGGTGGGGGTTTGGATGCTGAAAAATGAAGGGTGATGGACTATAATATCTGTGATTCCGAACTCTCTACTGAAATATTTATTTCAGGTCCCAGTTTTAACTTCCCCTTGCCAGGGTTAGTTTAAAACGTACTCTTAAAATAATTTTAAAAAGCAGTTTCAAACTAGTACAATTAAATGCAGTTATAAAAGTACAAACATTATTTAGAAAAATGAAACCTTAAGCAATTCCCCAAAGAGGGCAATGAGTACTGAGCATGCTCAGTGGCCACAAAATGCCAAGAGACAGTTGAAGAGAAAATGGGAGATGGAATGGAATATCTGGGATCCAGAACATCATTACTTTGTCCTATAACATTTTGTTACAGATCCCCTTAGTTCAGTTACAAAAGCAATTAAAGGAGCTCCTCTTTCTAAAATTATTTCATTTGCTTCATTTGTCAAAGTGACCTTTGCATAATAACCTTTGATGATTTCCTTCAGTTTTTATATTAGAAAACAAGTGCCTATCCAATCACTTAAACATGATTGCATCCTTTCACTGTAAAAAGGGTGCAATCATGATGTGTAAGTGATTGGACAGGCACTTGTTTTCTCATTTCCAGGTTCTGAGTGCATACTGTTTCATCTTTGTTTTTAACACTGAGCTATAGTGATGGTAGATAACAATCCAATACAGTAAAGCATCATGGATTAATGAGGTGGTCAACATCAACTCCTTATCATAACAATTCTAGAGTTCAAGAGAAATATTTGATGACATAGATTATTTTCTTATTTGAGAAAAGATTAGCTTGTTTTGCTTTATTTGATACTGTTTTATTTTAAAATGAGAGAGTGAGCATGGTGTAGTGGTTTGAGCCTTGGACTACAGCCTTGCAGACCAGGGTTTGATTCTCATCTCACCCATGGAAACATACTAGGTGACCCTGGATGTGCTCCAGAAAATCCCATGATAGATTCACCTTAGGGTTGCTATAAGTTGGAAACAATTTGAAGGCATATAACAACAACAATTTTTAAATTCTTCAAGAAAAATAAATGCCTGTATATTTACAGGTATAAACCAACAGGGTCCATGGGTCATGGATACTGATAGGCTTCACATTTTCTTGGCTTAAAAAATTATTTACTAAAATATTTATATTTATACTTGACTCTGTGTCAAATAATATCAGAGCAGCAAATAATACAAACCATTTAAACAATTAAAATGTAAAACAATAAAAGACAGGCTAAACATCTCAAAAGCATATTAAACAACATAAAAAGATAAAATATTAAAATATTAAAAGATGAAACACCTTATAATCATGGACACCTATAAATTCAATTAAATAATTTGACTCCAAAAGTATAAGGGAAGTAAAGCTTGTGGGTCACATGCACACCCTGTGGCCTGAGTTTGCAATTCCTTGAAAACCTCCCAAGAATCCTCTGAAGTGCTCCGATTTCCCCACAAGTGTTTTTTCAAAAAACTTAATGTGAAAAACACATACCCTCCAATATTTTGCAGATGAAAACTGGGACAAATGTGGACCTGCAATATCAGTGTGGTTAAGATGGTAAAAATTATTAAGAGGAAGAACGCACAAGCTAGAAGAAGTTATAGCAGTGTGCTTTTGCCTGAGCCTCTCCCTCCACCTTGCTGAGCTGCTAGATTGCAAAAAACTTTTGCATGTTGAGCTTGGTTTGTAGCAATGGAAGTAAGCTGAGGACAAAGGGGAGAAGTGGGAAGTGTTGTAGGTACCAGCTGTCTCTTGCCAGGCAATGGAGTACAGGGCTAGTAGGAGGCTATTTGTAGTCAAATGGAGACACTAATAGTCAGTGCAGCTTGCCTGTTCAGGGTGGAGCAGAAGCATTGTCAAGGGTCAGTGCAACATAGTCAGACAGTCTAGAGGCAGAGAAGCCAGGCAGATAGTGACCAAGGACTAACACACACAAGTTGTTTCTGGCATTGGGCCACCACCTGCTGCCTTCCTTAAAAAGGCTGGAGCCAGCTGGCTCTCATCTCAGCCTGATTAGCTCCTGGTGTTCTTGCATGTGCTTGTTCTCCTTTGAGGCTACTGTTCACCTGGAGAAGCTGACTCTTGGCCCATAAGAAGAAGATGGAACTGAGATAAAAAGTCGGGTGACAGAGGATGAAGTGGGACTATTTCTGTCAAATTGGGACAGTTAGAAGGTATGAAGACAGGAAATCAAAACAACTGAACTGCCAAAAGAGTGATGGTTTGAGTCTCCTTGACCCACGCTAACCTCTTCAGACTCCTATAACTGGCTGTATTTTGGATGCTTTCCAGAATTTGAAGGGATGTGATATCAATTTCAGTCGTTATAGGAGTGACAGTACAACCTTTGGAAGAGGGTGTTCACAGGGGGAGCTCACAGATCCCTCCCTCCACTTCCCCATCCCTGTCTTAAAGAGCCAGGTTTTAATGTAGTGCCAGAATGAAACCAATATTGGTGTCCGGTAGGCCTCTAAGAGGAAGGTATTCAAACAATTGGTGTCCGGTAGCCCTCTAAGGGGAAGGTATTCAAACAACAGAGACCTTCATCCATGTCATTACACAGTGTACTGCCCCCACTAGTGGGACAGCAAGGAAGGCTTCCCCAGATTTGTATTTGTCTTTCTAGGATCCAAAGCAGCCTATAACGTAATTTTTAAAAATACCGATAAAAACACAGTAACATGCAAGTCAATTTAAAAATAGCTTTAAAATGATTCAGTAACAACAAATTGTTATTATGTGCCTTCAAATCATTTTCTACTTATGGCGACCATAAAGGAAAACTATCACAGGGTTTTCTGGGGGCTGAGAGTGTGTAATGCACCCACAGTCACTGAGTAGGTTTCCAGGGATGAGCAGGGAGTTGGACCCTGGTTTCCACAATTGTAGTCCAGTACTCAAACCATTATACTACACTGGCTCTAAAAACAATGGATACTATTTAATTAAAAGTTCAACCACCTTTTAAAACTTTTGCTCTTAAGATAAAGTTCCCTAGTAGTAATCCATATTGAACTCACTGGGGTGAACTTCTGAATAGACTTACATAAGACTGAACTGTAAGAGAGAAACTGGTTCTTAATAAGTGAGGAAAATATATGACATCTTCCAAACAGCATTACATTTATTGTATTCCTTCAAAAACATTGGTCCCACTGAAATTTAAATACAGTCGAAGAAACAAATGCATTCTAGCAAACCATATCGTCCCTCTTAATTTTTCTACAGTGGAAGAAGGAAAGAGTAGAATTCCTAGGATATCAAGAAAATGAAATTATTTGAAGTCTCCCAAAGGCTCCAGCAGCAATAATTCCTGCAATCAATCTTCTCGCTCCATTATTTTCACTGAAATTCTTTTACAGCCTCTCCTTGTCATACATCTGACAAATTTATCTTGGCAGTTGCTGACATCATAAAGAGACAACAGTGGTTCCCTTGAATGCTCAGTTCCTAACAAGATCAGCAGCAACAAAAAATCACAATGGTTATCATGATGAATGAGTTCATAATTTCAATGTCTAACTTTTTACATAATTTAACCTGTTTTAACTCCATGATTGCATGGTAAATAGTGCCTAGTTAACTGAAATGTTGAAATATTTCTAGCAAAGAAAATGGATTTTTAGGAAAAACATGATAGTGTGGTTTGATCTGAAAACTTGTATATAACCATAATCCAATGTGGTATATGCTGTGGCCACTTAAGGAGTTTAAAAAATGATGTTGAAGTTATAGATAGCACTCATAAATGCCACTTTTTTTGGTCTGCAATGCTCAAATTCTGGGATGCTGACTGGGGCAATCTGGAAGTTATAGTGCACACACACACACACACACACACACACAACTTCTCCAGGCTCTGATTATAGGTAGCCTTTCACTTCCATAGGCCAATGGCAATCTGCTTGTGTACTTGGTGTCTTGAGTATGCCCTTACCATGCTAGATATGATCAGGCCTATCTGCGCTGGAATTCTGTATGTCACAGTGTAGTGTGATAATTCTGCATATGGAACTATGTTACAACTGGCCATTCAACAGTCGTGGACTTGCTGTTGAGTTGCTGCAGCCCCCCTGCCCCCAGTGATTCCATGGCTAGTGAAGAGTAGGGGATTGGAGAACTCCTTATGTCCCTATGGCCAGTTGCAAAAAGATTACATTGGCCACTGAGATCTGCTGGGGTTCTCAGCAGATGATGTAATAATTCACATCTTGCTACAGGGACATAGCCAGATGCTTCTTCAGTCCCCCACCACCCTACCAGCCACAGAATGGTAGTGGTGGGGGGATGCAGGGTCTCATTAGTAATTCAGGAGACGGGCTTTGGTTGTGCAATGTGAGAAAGGGAATACCAACCTCCACAACAACAACATATACAGGCACAAAGTAGACTTACACATGCATATGGCACTAACAGGATACAAGCCCTGGTGTGTAATTTAGCCTTGAACCAACAGGAATGCAAGATAGGCCAACAGTTGAACTCCAGCATGTGTTAACTAGTCATTTTGGTTCATGACTCAACTGACAACCCATGCGATTCTTACAGTTCCTGTGCTTTTTAGCCCTGATGACAATGGGTACAGGTTAGAATCCTGCCTCACATAGTATGATGGAAGTACCCCTTCCAACTGTGTGCCTGAGCAGCTTACTGTCTTGTGCTCCTCACAGCCTAAGTGAGCAAAGAATGGAAGACTCATTTATACTTATCTCTGGTAGCAATAAAGTCCCTCTGTTCCATCAGGTCAACTTTCTCAGGACACTCCATTGATGACTAAATCAGGATATGTGGTTGAGATCTTCCACCAACTCCAAACATCAAAGAAACAGAATAAGGGGCAAATGTTTAGACCATACTGAACAACACTAGGGTGGAATGAGTTCTGATAATAAAAAAAGCACATGTATTAACCCAGTAGGGATTGAACACTAGAGGAGTGAGTATGGCAGTTCAAGTCTTCAGGACTGTTGGAGTCATCTTCACCTGTTGAAAAAATGTCTCCCATGAAACTTGCAATGGTGAAGAAGCCTGTGTAGAATATTGGGTAAATGATAGAATGATAGAACTGTAGAGCTGGAAGAATCCCAAGGGTTGTCTGGTCCATCCTCTTCCCAGTGCACGAATCCACAGCTAAAGGTCCCTGACAGATGGCCTTCCAACCTAAGGCCCTTTCCGCACGCGGCTATTAAAGCGGGCCAATGCGTCTTGCCATGGAGGTCTTCTGCACATTGGAGCGGACTAGGTTTGGTTTATTTACCTTCGTTTCAAACATAATTCTGACTAAATACACCTCCCATGTGGCGGTAAAGCACGCTATTTGAAAACCGGAAGAAATTGGTTTTCTAATTTTCCAAATTTATCGGATTTGTACTTTCACAGTGGTACAGACACGTACATTTGCACCAATGCGAATTGGTGGTCAGGGGAGGGCTCATGGGAGGGGCCAGGGGGTAGTGTGGACTTACACACATATACACATATGCATGTATGCAATGACATACTAAACCATGCAAAAAAAGGGCCAATCACAGCCAACAGGGCGGGATGAGGGGAATAGTAGGAGTGGCCATGGCAGAGGCAGTGTGGATTCATGAACTCGCACTCCTCCGAATCAGAATGGAACATACGTGGTAGCTGTGCAGAAGGAAATGAGGGAAAGTCCACCTTGTTTCGAGCCCAGAAAATCTGGTAAGAAACGGCACGAACCAATTCACCAGCCTCGTGCAGAAAGGGCCTAAGTTTAAAAACTCACCAGTGAAGAACAGTTGACCACCTTCCAAGGTAGCCCTTTGCACTGTTGAAGAATTCTCACTATTCTTCCTCATATTTACTTAGAATCTCCTTTCATAGAATTTGTATCTGTTTCTTGAATCTACTCTCCTTTCTTGAAAGACAAACAGAAAACAAATTTGCTCCATCTTCTGTGTGATGTTTGAAGGTTGCTACCATACTCTCAGTCTTCTCTTTTCCAGGATAAACAGGCCCAGTTCCTTGAACTTTTTTTCTTATAGAATTGGTTACCCAAGCTTGTAACATTTTTGTTGCCTTCATCTGGACACATCAATATCTTTCTTAAACTGGATGCAATACTGTGTGAGATCTGACCAAGCAGAATAAATTGATACTATTATTTTTCTTGTGTTGGACATCATACATCTGTTGCTGCAAGCTAGAATTGTGCTAGCTTTCCTGCTCCTGCATTACACTGTTGATATAATATGGGGTCTACTAAGATCCTAGGTTTTTTTTCCACATGTAGTGGTAGGTGTCATCCAACCTATATTTGTGCATCTGATTTTTTTGCCCAAATGTAAAATCTTATATTTATTGCTGTTAAAATCCATGTTGTTCATTTTGGCTCAGTTCTCCAAACTGTTGAGGTAATCTTCTGATTGCCTTTTGAGGTGATAACTACCCCCTTTCTCCAGTGTGATCTCATCTGCAATTTTGATCAGCATCCTTTGTGCTCCTCAATCTGAGTGAGTTATAAAGATAATGAACAATGGCAGGCCCAGGACTGAACTCTACAGCACATCCATTCCACTTTTCTCTGGGATGATGTGGAATCTTTGGGTTTGGTCAACCAGCTACAAGTCATCCTGACAATAGCATTGTTTAACCCATGTTTTACCAGCTTGTCTTCACAAATACAATGGGGGATTTTGTTGTTTTGTTTTACTGAAAACAAGAATATTAAATCCATAAAATTTCTCTGATCTACCAAACTTGTGATTCCATTTTTTTAAAATGATGTGATTAGTCTGCCATGACTTGTTTTTGCAAAACCCAGCTTGCACTTAGTAATAACAGCATTCTTGTCCAAATGCTCACAGACTCAAAGACCATTTCCCCACTACACTGCTATAGTGCTATTATCCCACTTCCAACATCCTGTGGAATTCTGGGGTCTGTAGTTTACTGAGACCAAAGAGCTCTCTGGCTGAGAATTCTAAAGACCCCTCCCTAAACTGCAAACCCCAGGATTCCATAGGATGTTGAAAGTTCATTTTGCAGCTCCCTCAAAATGTTTTCAGACTGAGCACTATTTTCCTTTCAGAGAAGAGAGATGCAAAGTAAGCGCTTGATCTTTTCTGGCTTCTCTCTGTTTTTCCAGTCTTCATCACGCAGTGGAACTACCACTTCCATCTCCTTCTTCCGGTTTCAAACATAGCTACCCCCTTTATTGTTTGTAACCTCTCTTGTAACCCTGAGCTCATCATGAGCTTCAACTCACTTAACTGTCTCCCTAGAAATATTGGTTATTTGTTTATACTCTTCCTTAGCTATTTGCCTGTTTTCTCATTTTTCATTTTTTGCCCCTTTTAATTCCCACAGAGGTAAAACTGTGCTGCACTCTGTACTCTTTTGCCAGTACTGCAGTTTGCCTCTTGACCAGAGTTTGGAAATGTTCCTTTTCTTTTTTCCCCCTAAAGAAGTAAGTCCTTGACTTTCCTCACCAGCATGGCCAGCGATTATGCTGTTTAGATAGTTCACGGAGTTGTACTTAAAAAAAAAAAAATGCAGAGCATCTATGAAGAGCCATACAACTGGCCAAAGTTTTGTTGGGGAATGTTGTGTTGTTTTCTTATTTTTTTTATTTGGTGAGCAGCATGCAGAGAACAAAGCGATGATACAAGAAAAGAAATGAGTAACAATCAGCGACTGTCAATATGTGGTAATACATGACAACAGGATTTATCCTTAATGTATATCTTTTATCAAAAATGTTATATGTAGTCAAATCAATTGTGCACCACAAGAAAGGAAAGGAATCATTAAAAACATTCCCAGTACTTATCAACTCAGACACTTGAATATGAAATATGTACTCTGGCCATATTTGCTATTTTAGCACTGGGCAATCCTTAGCCAAAATTTAGGAAATGCTGAGGTGATTAATTACTTCCTGTGCTCAGATATATTGTTTAAAGGTTAATTTAGCAAACAGATAATTCATTTATATATCACTTCCTCCTCCTCTCCTTCTTTTTAAAAATCAGTATCTGGTCCTGTCTACCAGTGTCTGACACGTGTACACATTGCTGCTGTCAATCCATTTATTATAAAACTGTTTTCTTACCCTCATTTATATCAGGGAATATAGCCAGTAAAATTGTTTCAAACCTTTCCTCAACATCTGTTATGTTATTTCATAAATGGCATCTATAACCATAACCCAGTAATTTCTTAGGTCATGGGGCATAGCAACTTGCTATATACAAAGGCTCAATCTATGCAGACAAATATCAACAGCAGACTGTGTTCAATTTAGATTCCATTTAAATTTGTGACATGAAATGGTACGTAAAGATGATTTTCAACTCATCTTTGTCTTTTGTAGAGATAAAATGAAAATGTATCTGTACTTAGCAGGGTCAAATTGCATTATTCCTCCTTCACCTCAGCTGCAGGAACTCTTGGTGGTGTTGTGTTTGAACTACGCTATTGCTAATAAGATATTATACTTCCCTTTTTGTTTTCTCTTGAGGGAAGATCTGTTTTTCATATTTTGTCTTATTATTTTGAAGCAAGATCACCACTGAAAAGATGGTCTAATTTAAAAATACTGAAATGGTATGTGTGTGTGTGCATGTGACTGAACTACTTCATCACATCACGTAACACAAGAGGGATTGCTTACAACACAGTTTTTATTTTATAATGTGAAAGGCAGTGGGGGATGTTTTTCTTTCAAAGTGGCTTCATGTTTGCATCAAAGCACTGTGAATAGCAACAGCCAAAAATGGATAGAGCTGTCTTTGTTCAGAATATAATGGGAGGAAAAGATATTTACATCCAGGCAGTCTCTTTCCTAAATGTATGAAAGGTGTGATGCAGAACTGTGTATAAGAATGAATCCCCAGACAATCCCTGTTATCCAGTAGTAATTATAGCTTTCTACCTGCAAAACGATATGCTCCCTACGGATTTTTCTTATTGACAATAGGTATTCTTACACAGAAGATTCTTTCAATATACTGTTGCCTAGTATACAAACAGGTTGCTGTGCTGTTCATCTCAGAATGGTGTATAAGGCTATACAAATCTTGGTTGGCTTACTGTTAGGTGAAATATTGTTTATGGGTAAAATGGCCCTCAAATACTGGTTATAAATGTATGTAAGCTTGATGGATTCACATTTTTATTTTTAATGTAAAATAAAATAATAAAAGTCTTCAGGCACAGAGAACTAGAACATTTACTAGGAAAAATGTACAGGAACAATGAAGAGGCTGAGAACTCTTTGGATGAACTGGAAGACAGGGAGAAGATAAGGGACAAATGAGGAAGAAGCCAAAAGGAAGGCCAAATACTCTAATTTTGTGAACAAAGACCAGGTTCTCATATTATGCTAATCCATGGTTTAATGTTACATATAGTGGCCTTAGGCTCGAGCGCTCTTCACTTCTTCCCCAGTGTCCTTGCCTGCTCTGGTGAAACCTGGATGAGAATCTTTCACTCCTGTTTTTAACTCATTATGGTTATTTGCTATGCCCAAACTGTGGTTTATTTTTACTGTACTTGAGGGAAACAGGCAAACTTCAAACCGTTTTTAACTACCTTGGCCTGTCTCCCAAAATCATAGCTAAGACTAACTGTATTACATCTGGGCTGGAATATAGCAATTGATTGAAAATGGAATCAAAAGTCACTGATCTTCTTTGCATGACCTTGTCTTAGGAGACAGATGAACTGCATCCCTCATACTCCTGCATATAGTGCTAAGCTATGGTAATAAGTATCAGTGAAGCCACTATCTGCAGATGAGACATTTACAGTGCAAGTTGATCTACATTTTTGTTTCCTGAGTTTATTACATTTCCAGTGGCCTTATAGAAAGTATGCATAGCAACTGAATTTGCCTCCACCCCATGCCACAATTTTCACAAACAAAACAGTTATGCTCAACTTGACATACTCATGCTCATTTCATAATGTATAAGTCCTCCTTTCCATTTAAAAAAATTGTGCATTAATTATGTACTCATTCCAGAGAAGTGACAGGCTAAAATATTTGTACCTTGTGTTTTCCTTACTCTGTGCATTTTCCCTCCTTTTACCACCATGGAAGCTGGTCCAAATTATTTCCACCTATTAACCTTTTAAGTTTTCAGTAAGCAAGATGACAGATTTGAAGATAAATCAAGTTATTTTTTAAATGTCCTCTGAGTATTTAGCTTAGAGCTCAGTGAAAATGCCTGTTGAGATAGATAATCTGCTTGTCAGAAAAGGTTTCTTGGGCAAATCTGCCTATTGAAACAGACTTTTCATACTCCATATGCTTACTGATAATTGTTTGAGTTGTCTTACAAAATTTTGAAAAAGGAGAAGAACAAAAGTTTAAAATTTTTTAAAAAGGAGTTATCTGAAAATGTAGCTTCTGTGGTGCTTTATAAGAAAAAACAAACACTTAGCATTTCCTTTCCTTAAGCATGGTTTGGAAACTGAAATCTTGTAAGTATGTTGAATTCCAACTTAGAAATATTCATATTAATATTCTGTCTGCCTCTCCCACCCTCCTCCTCTCTCTCTCTCAGATATATACACACACATACTCAATGTGGATGCACAAAATTTCCTTGTTTTGACAACATCACTGGCTACTGGTTTGTTTCTAGGTACAGTTCCAAGTGGTGGTTATGACTTTTAAAACCCTTTAAGGCTTGGCTCAAGGCCCCTATCTGACATATGTGCTTGCCAATGTTCAGATGTTTTTGAGGGTGGTCTTGGCCCTGCTATTCTTACAGTTTTGTCTGATAGGTGGCTCATTCACACTGCAGAATTATTGTACTTTGTTTCTTCTTTAACTGCCATGGTTTTGTCCTTTGGAATCCTGGGATTCAGTTTAGGGAGTGGCATCAGAACACTCTGGTGCCTCACCAGACTACCAGTCCCAGGATCCTACAGTATAGAACCATGGTGGCTAAAGCAGAATAACAGTGCTATAATTGTATGGTATAAAAAGTTGTTTCTTACTTAGATCAACTGCGATCCAGTGTGAATGGGCCCAGGGATATGAGAGTCTTCTCAGTGACTACTTCCAGGCTATGGAACTCCCATCCATATAGGAGGGCTTGGCAGGCAAAGACCTTTTGCTTTAGACTGCTTTTGGCCACTGTCTGGCTAAAGAAGAAGAGGCTTTTAATGGATTGCTGAAACATTTGTTTTATTGATGTGTTTTAAAATATCTTTTAAATTAATTAGTGTTTTATTGTAAGCCAACCAGAGGTCTTATGCAATTGGGCAGGGAACAAATATTTTACAAAATAAACAAAAAGAGGAATATAATTTGTTTCAGTTGTTTTTGTCATTATAACTTTTTGCCTCTTTTTATTTGTTTTTATCTTAATTGATTTATTTCTTTTAGCCTTGTTGGGCAAGTTGACTTTAGTCCTAGTTCTAGGGGGATGGTAAGACATAAGTCAAAATAAAAACAATTTATAGTCTTCGGCCTACTCCCTGCCCACATTCTTAATGTAATAGAAAATGGCAGGAGGAGCAGCTTTTCCTGTACTTCTCCCAAACTGCAAAAGTTTATACTGGTATTCAGCACCAGATAGGGCTTCTTTATTTTCAATACTTGGAGAAAGTCAAGTGAAAGATCCCCCCTCCCCCTGCTACTAAGTTCTGCTCTCTTTATGAATTCAGGTCATATCCTTTGCATTCACAGCAGGAGCACTGTCAGACTGAAAACTCAGTTTAAAGATGACTAAAGAATGGACACACGATAACAATATTGTGTCACCAAGAGGCAAAAGAAAAGGAGGCGAGAGAAAAAGCTTACAATGGTGCAGCCTAAATACAAAATGTATCTTTCAAAGAAAATGGCTAGTTACCTCTCAACCCAGAAAGATTCCCATGAGAAAAAAAATTCCTTTTCTTCCCTGACAGATTAAATTCTATAAATCCCCCCAAAACACCTTCTAGTCTTTTCTTTACCTGTGCCTATGGGGAATTCCTCTTGGCAATATAGACACCTTATGGACACAACTCTTTTTCTTCATTCAAGAGTTGTTAATAACAAGCTGCCAATGCAGGTGCAGAGTGCAACATGTCTTCCAATGAAAGGGATGACATATATTCTCTTTGCTACTGGCTTCCACTTACTACATTTCATTTTCTTCCATAGGATAAATACTCTATGGCCACTTCCACGCTAGATTTAGTGCTATTACTCCACCTTCAATATCCTTTGGAATCTGGAGTTTGCAGTTTAGGCCTTTGAGGCCCCTCTCTAAACTGCAAACCCCAGGATTCCATGGGATGTTGAAAGTGGAATAATAGCACTATAACAGTCTAGTGCAGAAATGACCTATATGTGTGTGAGTGTACCCAATAGGGTTTAGTGGAGGATATGGCCGGGACAGGAACTGGAGCCAAGATCCAATTGTGTACTTATATTTGTGCAAACTTCAATTATGCAAATTCCTTTTGAAAAATCATACAAGGAAGAATCTTGCATGTCCTTGTGCATATGATCCTTTGTAGTCTGGTAAAACATGGTGATTGGATGCAGCTCTACCCTCTCCCAAACCAAATCAGTGATCACAATCAGAAGCTCCTGGATGGCTCTGTGGATTAGTCACCATCATTGACTGCCTCGCCATGATTCAGCTTTTCCACATAATTGGCCAAGGAGTGTGTGGAGTGCTACAGGTAGTTGGTCAGCTGTGGACAGTGGAATTGGTACTGGTGGTAATGCAATCGCCTATGCATTATAATGTGGGCTTAGAGCAGTCACAGCACTGTTACTCCCAAGGGGCTTATCTACAGTGGTTTTATAGGGATTTAAGTATGCAACATCCTGTCAGTAGTTGGTACAATTCACTTTCTTATGAGGCTATTCCTGATGGGGAATGGGTGTTTCCCTTAGAGCATCATTTGTTGCAGTCTGCTAAGGATAAGATACAGAGAGGTGAAAATGGGTGTTTTCATTCTTTTCATCAGGAACTGGAGAAAAATTGTGGCTGTTCAGGTCTGGACAGAGGAGTTGGATAAGTCCATTGTTCATTTCTGGTGTAATAATATGGCCATGATGCAGGTCATCAGTTCCTTGTCTTCTAGGTCCTCATGAGTCATGCATTTGATTAGAAACTTTACACTGCAGCATCTTTGGTATAAAATACCTTTCATGGCATTCCATGAAGCTGGTTTGGACAAAGAGCTTGCCAGTGCACTTTCCTACCAATAGATGGAGTGCTTTAGACAGTGTAAAGGCTCTAGATATGGAGGTCCATTTGGATCTGATTCTGGCAGACTTGTGGTGGCTTGGAGGTGTGAGCTTGTTAGGGCATGTACCCTCTTTTTTAGCTTTCAGTATCAGGTGATGTTATAAATAGGATGGTTACGAGTTTGAGGTTAGAAGTCTGATGAGGGACTTTGGGTTCTTTGCCCAATCCCTGTTTCCCACACTTCACAGTTCTGTGTAACATTAGGGGTGGGGATTTAGCTCTTCTGTCCATTCAGGCTAGGTTATCAGCATTGGCCTTTGTCTCCAGGGTGCAGGGATACCAGGAGGACACAAGTGACTTCAGAATTGATGAAGCACTAGAAGGATAGTCTTGGGAGCAGGATAAATCATCTGACACATGCAAACCTCTATCACTTGTTATCCTTAAGGGTTTGGGGTGTGCTTGATCAACTGATTCCTCCTCTGATTACAAGGCCACTTTTCTTCATGAAGCTTCTTTGATTGCCTTTTCTGGTGCCTTGTGGAATAATGAGCTGGTCATGTTGTCTAGAGCATGAGGTAGAACACTGGAGATGAGGGATTTAATTCTTTCTGAATGACAAGGCTATATTGGTGATTCATACCTCTAAGAAGGATTCAGGGTGGGGGTAGGGGTTAAGGTAACATCTGGTCTTTGTCAGGATCTAGCTTTATGCCCTGTGTGGGCATTGAAGAATTTATGTAAGGGTTGGGGCCTAGATTTAGTTCTTATTTTGCTATGCTGACCTTCCTTTCCCTCCCACATATCAATTTTGGGCTGTTACTTGCAAGGCATTACAGTGCTTGGGTCTGCAAGGGGTTAAATTGGGACCCATTATTTTGGACTAGGGCTACTTCTATAGCTTTTGCCATGGGCCTGGGTGTGGCATCAGTCCAGTGTATTGGGCCCAGGAGTTCCTTCAATACAAGGGATATGTCTGTCCACTCAGATTTTGAACTTTATACCTCTGTTTACTAATGTGCTTGTTTTTTTCCAGGTTTTTGGTTTTGTTGAAGAGGCAGTGGGTCCTCATCTTCAGCCATGGTATGGTTTACTGGGTGGCATGTCAGGCCTGGAACTGTAATTTTGATGCTCACCTGGGTTGAGCAACCAGTCAACAGTGGAGTGACTTAGGAAAAGAGTCTTACATTGGCGTGGTTTGTTGCACCTGTTGTTTGGTACTGCAAAAGGCTCTTCCTCACATCATGGTGTGGGAATGACTTAGGTTTGTGGAAGAGTGAGGCTCTTATCTTTCAGGCTTTGCATAATCTTCAGGTTATACAGAACAGAGGCTGGGAATAATACTGATGTGGTCACTTGCCAGATTTGGTGGACTGAGAGTGATTCCTGATGCATTGATACAGCCTGTAGAAGGGTCAATAGGGATGTCTGATATGTCCTAAATAGAGGGTTGAGTAACTTTCTTCCCCATCCCACTATAATTTTTTTTAACAGAGCATCCATTTTGTTACAATAAGGAAGTGTTGTTCCTGGGGTATTTGCAACAGGGAGTGAGGGTTCTGTTGGACAGCATAGTGAGAGAAAATGATTAAGCACATGCATATCCCTTGTCTGTGCTGGGTGGGAGAGGGAGAAAGTAAATGGTGAACACCTTGGCATCTTTTGGTGAAGGGGAGGTCTCTGGAATTTCTTCTTCAAGTCCTGAGACATGGGGGTGGGATGGTATAGTGAAGGAAGCTAACCATGGGGCTGGACTGGGAGCTTTACCCTCAATTTACGTACTGTGATTTGGGCAGGGTTTCCTTGGATCTGCCAGTTGATGGTCAAACAAGGAGCAACCCAGCTATTGGGCTGTACTGTGGGGTCAGGTGGTTCATCCAGGGAAAGGCCAAGGAGGAAGTCAAGGAGTGATACCTGCCTCAGCTGAGGCAGGTATCACTCCTTGACTTCCTCCTGTTGACTAATAGTGACTCCATGAATTTCATAGAGTTTTCTTTGGAAAAAGAAAATACTCAGATGTGGTTTTTCCAGTTCTTTCATCTGAAATATAGTCTACAGTACCTGATTTTTGTTGGTGGTCTCCCATCCCATCCAAGTAATAGCCAGGGCTGACCCTGCTTAGCTTCCAAGTCATAAGGGATCTGGTACCTTTGTGCACCCTTCCAGGGAATCATAACAACATATTTCTCTCTTCATCTAGTTGAGAGATTGTTGGTTAACTTGGCATATCCTTGCTTTCCAAAGTATGTATCTCAATATGTCAGAATGAGCAGTTTTGCAATCCTATGTCTGTCTGCCAAGAGAACCCATTAAATTTAATGTAACTTGGTCAGGAAACATAGATGATTGTGTTGCAGTCTATGGCCTTTCCTGCACTACAGTCTTACAGCGTGATGATTCCACTTTCAACATCCTATGGAATCCTGGGGTTTGCAGTTTCGGGAGGGGCCATGTGGCCCCTTCCGAAACTGCAAGCCCCAGGATTCCATAGGATGTTGAAAGTGGAATCATTGCGTTATAAGAGTGTAGTGCGGAAAAGGCCTATGAATCTCTAATACAAGGATGCTTTGGGCTAATTAAGGTCAAGCCTCTTTACCCAGTAATGATATTGTCAATCAGAAAATCGTGTCAACTATACTGGCCCAAAGAATGTTTCAGCTATGTGACACCTGAGAAAGATAAAAATGCCTGCAGAAAAAAGTAATCTAAGAATTGCTAGAAGCATAAAGAACAGATCTTGTGTCATGTTCAATGAGAAAAGGCACAGTCCTCATCTGTTAGCTGTAGTTACAGTTGAAATGAAAGATTAAAGCTTTACTGTCTGAATCTAGAGTGAATAATCATTTACCTGAACTTCTAAAGAAGGTGAATGATTGCTCAGATACATATTTATACATATTTATTTGATGTATATCCTGCCTTTCTTCCTATTCAGGATCCAAGTCGACCTACAGCATTTTTAGAAAGGCTACAGATAAAGCATTCTTTATACAAAATTTTAAGAAGAATTAAATAGGAGTTCAATTAAAAGCAGATGATTAAAACAATGTAAAAACACAGATCACACAAGATAATAATAACAATAATAACAAAATAACAAACACAACTGCACCAAAAAGCCTTCTTGTTATATAGATTTTCAATCAAAGGCCTGCCTGAATTAGAAGGTCTTAGTCTGGTGGCAAAAGGAACAGAGAGAGAGAGGACCAGCTGAACTTCCCACAGGAGGGAATTTCAGAATCTGAGAGCAGCTGCTGAGAAGACTTTCTCCTGGGCCCTCACCAAACATGCCTGTGATGATGGTAGGCCTGAGAGAAAGCCTTCCCATGAAGATCTTAAAACTCAAGCAGACATGTGCCCTTTTCACACGGGCTTTCTGTTGCACAACAGCCCCATGAGCCTCGCGGGAGTGGGAGCGTCGCTCTGCACGACGCACTCCCACTTTCGCCGCTCTCACGGGGCTGACGCTGCGCGAGCGCGTATTTTTTGATTTTCGCCTCAAAGCGAAAATCACCTGCGCTCACGCAGCGCTCCCAGCGCCCACACACACTTACCTCCTGTGCAGAGCGTCGGGGAGGCGGCCGGGTCGCACTTCCTTCCCTCTGCCCCTGCGGAAGGAAGGGGCGGGGAGCTAGCGCGATGGACGCGACACCTCCTGCTTGGCGCGTGCGCGGGGGGGACGGACATGACACTTCCTGCTTGGCACGTGCGCGGGGGGACGGACGCGACACCTCCTGCTTGGCGCGCGTGCGCGGGGGGGATGGACGCGACACCTCCTGCTTGTCGTGCGCGCGGGGGGGACGGATGCGACAGCCTCATTTCTTGCGCGTGCGCGGGGGGACGGATGCGCGAGCCTCCTGCTTTGCGGGGGGGCGGATGCGCGAGCTGCCGCCGCCTCCGGGAGGCTGCCGCTTCCCCGCTCGTTCCTTCGCCTGCGGAAGGAAAGAAGGGGGAAACGGCAGCCTCCCGGAGAAGGCTTCTTGCGTGAGCCGCCCTCCCCCGCTTGCACTAGAAGACTTAATGCGAAAAGGGGTATGGTCTTTCAAAGAGTGTAGAGTCAAGTCATACATGGCTTTAAAGGTTATAACCAACACTTTGAATTCTGCCTAGAAATTGACTGGTAGCCAATGAAGCTTTTTCAACATGGGGTGCTATATGTGAAAGTATTCTCAAGTCTGTGGGAAATGTATCTGGACCTATCCCAACTGGGAGATTGTAAAATGGTACATGAAAGATACATATTTGTTTTTTACAACTTGCTTTCTGGAGGTCTTTTTTTCCTAATATTTTCAGTTACTATTTTATACAACCTTTGGAATACTCACTGAAAAGCAATATACAGAATTTTGAATATAAAGAAAAATATATGTTCCAATGCACACACTGATCTATAGCTGAGAGATTTGGTATGCATTTTGAATGATGCTCAGAAAAGAATGATTCTAAAATGTTTCTAAAGCCTGTCCGATGATTATTTGGTAGCTATTCACTTGTAGAAAACAAAATGTGTATAATTAGAATTTGGCAAATATTAAAAGTGTGGGATTTAAGTACTCGAAATAAATACATAAATGAATAAAATATCCTAACTAGATTTGTGAAGAATGGGTGATTCTAGCCAACCTGTGCATCCTCCCTAAATCTGTCTAGTAACTTTTAATTGAGAAAGATGAGTGATGTGACTGTCAAGGTTGTTGCCAGGCAGGCAAAGTTTTCCTATGAGTGGATGGCAGAGAGAAGAGGCGGTGTGACCAGACAGCCGGGTGCAAGCCAAGAAGGATTGTTATGGCTATGTCTTGTGTATTAGAGAAGGCCACACACCAGAGCACTGATTGGGTCACCCCACTTGTTCCAGGGTGACAAGGTAGCATAAAAAGGCTGGTGTTTGCCCTGACCAGCTGCCAGTTAGACTCCCTAGCTGGACCTGCCATGCCATTGGCAGTATACTGTGTGTAAGGGGAGATGCTGCCTGATTTTTTGCTGTTATCTTCTGTTTTTTCTCTTTGTCTAGTTGCTGGAAAGCTAGCATGTTTTTGCTAAGCCTTATTTGAGAGTGTGGCAATAAATCAATACTCCTAACCTAACTAATGAGCCTCTGGAATTTTTTCGGCTTCATTGGGACTCTCTGCTGCAGTGAAGCCTTGCTTCACAGATAGCACTCTGCTCATGCTCAGAGGAGCCAAATCCTGCCAACCCTGACAGGTTCTGGGCCCAGCCTCATGCTCCTGATGCGCCAGAGGGTCAAGTGGACCAAGTGAAGTGCCAGTTCCAGTCTGCAGCTGCCTGCTGAGAGCCTGCTCGAGGATGGTCTCTGGTAAGTGAGAGTCCTGGCAAAGGAGGGGCCTGGAAGGTGAGAGAGGCTGCAGGGATGGCATCCACGAGGAGTGAGAGTCTGCCCCTGGATAGATTGAATGAGAGGAACTATCTCACTTGGGCAGTGAAGATGAAGATGTATCTGCAGAGAGAGGGGTTGTGGGAGGCTGTTGCTGATCCCCCAAGGCCTCCCCTCAGTGCTGCAGTGCAGCAGATACCAGGATGGAGGAGAAATCCATCAGTAACATTTTTCTGGCTTTAGAAGATAGCCAGGTAAACCATGTCAGGCACCACGGGCGTGTTGGGATGCTTTGTGGGCCATGTACATCTGCCCTACAGCTTGGAGTAAGCTGTCCCTGTTAAAGAGGCTCTACAGGGCACAGCTGCAGCCTGGTGAGTGCATGCGGGACCATCTCCAGCATTTGACCTCCCTGTCTGTTGCCTTACAAGAGAGGAGGAAGGAGATCTCCGAGCCTGACAGTCTATTGCATACTGTGCTCCCTAGATGCAAGCTGGGACGTGTTCGTGGTTACCATTGAAGGCATGCTGGAGCATCCTCCTCACTGTGCAGTATATTTCTGGGAATCTGTACAAGGAGGAGAAAAGGTGTACTGAGAGGAGCTGGCAAAAGCTTATCAACAGAAGCAGCAGCAGCAGTGGCAGCAGGAAGAATGCCAAGGACACTGACTTTCCCCGGACTGAGTCTGAGTCTACCGAGAGGGTGAATGTTGTGAAAAGGTGTTTTTGGTGTGGATTCACGAAGCATCTGCTAAAGGACTGGCTGGACAGCAGAGGCAGTGTGCCAAAGACTCAGGGCAGGAGATCCAAGCAAAGAGGGAGTTGCCGGTTGGCTTCAGCCATGGTTAGTCTTTGCTAAACCTTATCTTAGAGTGCGGCAATAAATCAGTACTCTAGGCTTAACTAATGAGCCTCTGGAATTTTTTCTGCTTCACTGGGACTCTCTGCTGTGGCAAAGCCTTGCTTTACAGATAGCTCTCTGCTCATGCTCAGAGGAGCCAGATCCTACCAACCCTGACAGTGACATCATTCTGTTCAATTTCCTACCACCTCTCCATATCACTGGCTGCTACTTTGCAGCAAGTGGAAAGCATTTGAGTATGATGACATCATATGACATTTATTTCTAAACTAAATGCTGCCAGGGAACATGGGAAGAAGACTTGGGTTTGATGTTTTGGTTTAACTATGCATTCATTAAGTGCAATTTGGCTTTCAACTGGCTACACTGTCAAGTGTAGTCTGGCCCTCAGGGGGCTATTATGCTACAGGTCCATCCAATTCCGAAAGCAAAAACATATAATCACTTTTAGACTTCCAGTGATAGAAGGAGGCACAAACCTTCAGACTGCCAAGCTGTGCCTCTGATTTGGGACTCAAATTAGAGAAAACTGTCTCTG
Organism: Ctenosaura bakeri; assembly: GCA_948474755.1. Lineage (NCBI taxonomy): Eukaryota > Metazoa > Chordata > Lepidosauria > Squamata > Iguanidae > Ctenosaura > Ctenosaura bakeri. Next base: position 128,473 of record CAOLHI010001728.1, read on the forward strand.
AATTGATTGAGTAGAAACAGACCATTTTCTGAAATGCCAAATCAATTCAGTCTTTGGATTGGGGGTCATTGTTGTTGTTGTGTGTCTTCAAGTCATTTCCAAATTATAGCAACCTCAATGTGAACCTATCATGTGGTTTTCTGGGGCTGAGTGTGTATGCCATGCCCAAAGTCATTCATTGGGTTTCCCTGGGTGAGCGGGGAACTGAACCCTCATCTCCAGAGTCATAGTCTGATGCTCAAATCACTACTTTGGCAGTCTACTGGTGGTCATACATAAGTAAAGAAATGTGTTGATATAAAACCCCAGCAAAAACATCTTCATTTATGCTCTGCTGTAGCTGCAAGACTCTCAGCTCATGTCATGTAATTTTGAGAGTGCTATCAAACTGGGGCCCTTGATCACAATTCTTTATTATGACCTTCTAACTGGAGTCAATCAGTATAACATCCTTATATAAAAAAACTCATCTTATCTGAGTCATTCAGCCCCCACCCCCAAATGACCCAGCTTTATCCCTATGCAAGAACATTTGCCACCAGGCACATCCGTATTTTCTTTCCCTGATATTCTGTTGAGGGAGGAGAGTTAGTAGCAACTGGTTCTTCAGCAATTTTGTATTTCCTTTGGATCAGTTGTCACCCACATCTCTACTATAAGATGCATAATTCATTATGCATAGGAATTTTCAGACCTATTTTCCTTATCTCCCCTGAACTGCTCAAGTGTTTAGCAGGCATGAATCACAGATCAGGAATGAACTGCACAGGAGTATAATCAAGTGTGACTTAGAGCTGTTGCATCAGAACCTCCAAGCCAGCGATGGGTAATACTGGCCCTTTCAATCCTGTTGGACTTCCCCTCTCATTACCCATTACTATTAGTTATGCTGGCTAAATCTGATGAGAATTGCAACCTATCAATATTTAGAGGGATACAGTTGTCTGCTCCCACTTCTGGGTTTGGGTAAAAAACCTGGAGCCTCCCAGATGTTTTGGACTCCAGTTCCATGAACCCAGCCGACATGACCAATGGTCAGAAGTAATGGGAGTTATTCTCCAATATGTTGGGTCAGGAGCCCAGCAATGAGCCCAGTGTAAAATAAAACAAAGTACAGACTTCAGGAGAAAAATGATCTTTGCAGTGACAACGTTTGGTTCAAGGGAAAGACAGATCCATGGAAGATACTATGAGTGGCAAGAATCCTACTTTAAAAAGTCCATAGAACATAGAATCATAGAATCATAGATATTCAGAGTTGGAAGAGACCACACAGGCCATCCAGTCCAACCCCCTGCCATGCAGGAACACCCTCAAATCAATCCCGACAGATGGCCATCAAGCCTCTGCTTAAAAACTTCCAAGGAAGGAGACTCCACTACACTCTGAGGCAGCAGATTCCACTGCCGGACAGCCCTGACCGTCAGGAAGTTCTTCCTGAGGTTCAGGTGGAATCTCCTTTCCTGCAGTTTGAATCCATTGCTCCTTGTCCTGGTCTCTGGAGCAGCAGAAAACAAGTCCCCTCCTTCCTCTACGTGGCATCCCTTCAAATATTTAAACATGGCTATCATGTCCCCTCTTAACCTCCTCTTCTGCAGACTAAACATACCCAGCTCTCTAAGTCTATCCTCATAGGGCATGGCTTCCAGGCCTCTCACCATTTTGGTCGCCCTCCTCTGGACTTGCTCCAGCTTGGCAATATCCTTCTTGAATTGGGGTGCCCAGAACTGGACACAGTATTCAAGATGGGGTCTAACCAAAGCAGAGTAGAGTGGTACCAGTACCTCCCTCGATCTAGACACCATACATCTATTGATGCAGCCAAGAATTGCATTGGCTTTCTTGGCTGCCACATCACACTGCTGACTCATGTTCAGCTTGTGGTCTATGAAGACTCCTAGATCCCTTTCACACGTACTGCTATCCAGCCACGTGTCCCCCATCCTATATTTGTGGATTCCATTATTTCTGCCTAAGTGTAGGACCTTACATTTCTCTCTGTTGAATTTCATTTTGTTCGCCCTGGCCCAGCTCTCCAATCTATCCAGGTCATTTTGAATTTTGATCCTGTCCTCTGGCATATTAGCAACCCCTCCCAATTTGGTGTCATCTGCAAATTTGATCAGCATGCCCTCTATTCCTTCATCCAAGTCATTGATAAAAATATTGAACAGCACTGGGCCTAGGACAGAACCCTGTGGCACCCCGCTAGTCACTTCTCTCCAGGACGAAAAGCAGCCATTCGTGATCACCCTTTGGGTTCGGTCGGTCAACCAATTACAAATCCAACTAACGGTAGCCCTGTCCAGCCCACATTTTACTAGCTTCGCTGCAAGAATGTCATGGGGAACTTTGTCAAAGGCCTTACTGAAATCGAGATATGCTACATCCACAGCACTCCCTTCATCTATCAAGCTAGTAACTCTATCATAAAAAGAGATAAGATTAGTCTGGCATGACTTATTTTTGAGAAATCCATGTTGACTTCTCGTGATTACCGCGTTGCTTTCTAAATGATTAGAAACTGACTGCTTAATGATCTGCTCCAGGATCTTTCCGGGTACTGATGTCAGGCTGACTGGGCGATAATTATTTGGGTCCTCTTTTTTTCCCTTCTTGAAGATGGGGATAACATTTGCTCTCCTCCAATCTGCTGGAACTTCTCCTGTCCTCCAAGATTTCTCAAAAATTATAGCAAGCCGTTCCGAAATGACCTCTGCCAGCTCTTTTAATATCCTAGGATGCAATTCATCTGGCCCTGGAGACTTGAATTCATCCAATGCGGCCAGGTATTCCTGTACCACCTCTCTACTTATTATGTGCCTCATTTCCTCTGCTTCCTCCCCTGCTCCCCAACCGCCAGGTTGAGTGCTTGTATACATAAAAGTCCATAAAACATAAAACACAATAAACACCAGTCCAGATGACTAAAATCAGTTTTGTACAATACGGTCAACAGGAGGAGTTTTTAAAAATCATTACAAAATTAGAGAGAGCTTGGAAGTAATTAGTTACAGACAGTTGAATTGTGTGTGTTAATTCCTTTCCAAATCACAAAAGTATAACAAAATTGCATTTTACTTGTAACTAGTGAGGGACAACATAATCTCTGTTATGTAACTATATTTTTTTGGTAATTCTAGCTAAATGATGAAGAAGAATATCAGATGTTCAAAGGGTGTTTCATACACCTGCATTCAGTAAGTAAATCAGAGAATAGACCAAAACATTACTTCTTAAAGCCGTAACTATAACAACAATTACTTTGTGCCTTGGAACTATAACTATTTTACTTTTAAAAGGTATCTCCCCAAGAGGATGGATAAAATACTGATTCATGCTTTCTCTTTCATCCAACCCTCTCCACCTTGTATCCCTTGACTAAGGAAAAAAGGGAGCGAGGACCATAACTTGGGTGATGCAATAGAAAAAGCAAGCTGAGTTATGGTACTTACAATTGTAATCCCTATCCACAACACAAACCCAAGCTCTCCCAGACCATATAGCCACAGAATGTCAGAAGATGCATCATATATTTCCAGGATAATATCTGTATTTATGAATGTTTTGCTTTTGCAATTGATTGTCTAAGAAAAAGAAAAAGCAATCAATTATTTGCTTTAGAACAAGCTGAGGTTGTTTCATATCTGTTCATTTGTATTAGAAAATGATACTTCCTCGTATTCAGTGAGAGTCATTTCGAACAGTCTGATGCAATTAATTTGTTCTTCAATCAACCATTCAGCAAATACATGAATAGTACTGAATGAATAATATAGAAAGCAGAGTCATAGTTGCAAAGGATGTGGACATTTGAACGCTTTGTTTGTGAGATGGTGGGAAGCTCATTCGCTACTATTTTCCAGTAATTGCAATTCATAAAGGTATGAGCTTTTCTTTTCTTTTTTTTAAAATCCATGGCAAGCAAACAAAGCAGGGTGTTTTATTTCTCAAGCCAGTTTTAGAATGTCAGAAATGGGAAGTTTTCTTGAACAACTCAATGTGCACCATATTTCACTTTCAGAACTATTACGTTGGTTAGATTTACAGGGAATATGGTTATACGTCTACATTTTCATACTAAATACATATCATGTACTGTAGAACTCAGGTGTTTTGTTGATTTGTTGTTCCGTAAAATGTAAACTGTTCAATCTGAGAAGCAAGATCACTGTTCAGGCTCTTGGACTCAAATGACCTTAGAGAGGCAGTCTTACACTATTACTTGTAGTGCTGTAAAGCAGTAGTTTTCAGTCTTTGATCTTCCAGATGTTTTGGACTTCATCTTCCCTGACCATTGGCCAAGTTTGTTGAGTCTTCTGGGGTTTGAAGCCCAAACCACTTAGAGAACCAAAGGTTGAAAACCATTGCTGTAAAGCTATAACACTAGGTCAGTGTAGACAGCTTGTTACATAGGATGACTGCTAGGCCATCTGTCTGCCAGCTACTAGCCTTCCTTCCTACTAGCATGCTGCTTACCTGAGTGAAAGATCCAAGTGTTCTTCATCAGATGCATGGAGTGAAGTGGTCTGGAACATACCTTTATAGCTATGAATGAGCTGGCTGTATGTGTGAATAGGAATAGAAATGCAAAACTTGAGGTGACAAGTTCAATTTTACCTATGGCTGTTGAGGGACAAAGGTAAGACGTTGCCTAAGCCAAGATGGATAGATAAACATAATGAATGGTGGGGGAGTTATTGGAACATAGTGTGGTGCTGGTCAGAAATCAGAAAGGAGGTGTGATAAACTGAGTAAGAGAACCCTTATGAGACTGGTATTCTGATATTTGCAGTTTTTCCACTTTTGAGGGGACTCTGCACTCCTAACCCTAGTGAATGTGAAAGGCCAATTGTACCTTGTTTTAATCTATAGTGTAAACTGCCTTGGGCTACACATCATGGGAAAAGTAGAGTGTAAAGCAAACAAAGATAAAAACAAACAATTGCTTCAGTGCCCGATATTCCCTGGGACTTCAAGGCAGAAGATTGCCCATTTTGCCGAGTATCAGCTAAGTATGAGGGATGGGTTTCTGGGAACATCTCCTGATTCAGAAGTGAATTAGAAATCTTCTGATCAACATATGTATATCAGCGATTCCCACATTACTTGCTGGAACCACTTACAATGAAGAATTCATCTCCTGTACCAAAGTGTCAGTATAAAGCAACATCAGGCAATAAGCTAATATTTTAACAATCAGAGGAAATTATGTGATAAATGTCATAGTGCCTTCAGAGAACTATAGATGTGACAGCTTCATCCTAAAAAAGAAATCTGCTGTTACAGTTCAATTTTGAAGCCCTCTTTTTATTAATATGAAACTTTTAAAAAGTACGGCAGGTTGTTTTGTGACCTACACCATACAAAATGGACCTCGTATTTGATAACAACACAATATCTATATGATGCATCAGTTATACAGCCTATTCAGTTGAATTCACTCATGATCTATGTGATGAAATTATTTTCTAAAGGAAGCTGAATATAAAAGCTGTGATTGTGAATTCCAGTTAATTTCCTCTTGTCTGTTGACCAACTAAAAAAACTGTTATAAGGGAGAATGGCACCCATGTTTACTTTCCCCAATGTTTGTCCCTTGGAAGTAATGCTTTACTACTAATGTGTTGCTTTCTAAGTAACAGTATTACCAGCATAATTACATTTTAATTTTCAAGCACAAGTATGGGACATTTTAGTCCTCTAGAGTCTTGTTTTGTTGCCAGATTCAAACACAACTAGATCTATCATGTAGACATTCTGCAGCATGGCCTTCTGAACAATGGGAAATAATAATCTCAAATTTCAGCCATTTCACATGTACTGTTATTTTACAAACAAAACTCAACCAGGACTAAAAACGATTGTGAGATCAATTGCTTTTTGCCATTGGAGTTTTGTGCCAAAGTCAATATAATTTATCAGGGAAACAAAAATCCCATGTTGATTTTCAGCACAGCATGACACATAGAAGTAGATGTGTAGTGTGATGGCTGCCACTAGGTTGGTTCCATTTGGGGTGTAGTGAGGTTTTGGGATTTTCATTGGATCTAGGAAATATATGAACCCTAACCAAACCCTATGTAAGCATAACCCTAACACCAGTTCTCAACTCCTTGGAATTCTCATTGGAGTGAGAATTTATTTTATGGTTCATTTTTTTCCTGTTCTTAAAATATATTGTTGTAGAAAAATTAACTAAAAATGAAACATGTTAGAAAGGGGTACTCTAAAAAGTATCAAGCAACATCTAATGTACCTTTTTGAAAAAGCAGTGTCTGACACCATGAAATCTTACTATATATAAAAAAAGTTCTAAACAAGAGATTGCCTGAGACCAACAAGAAAGCAAGCAGATTACCACCTCAGGAGGAGGAATGGAGGGTTGCAAATTATGGTTTCTAAACTGATTATGTGTCTTTAATGGCAGACAGCCATCACTGCAAACAGCAGCATCTGTGAATGGAGATGACATTTTCACAGAACATCTCTTTTCACTTAGATGATCTCCTGTGGTTCTTTCTTCCTCCAAGAAGACACATCTTACAAAAATGTGTGGAAGTCTTTCACTGTACCAAAATGACAGAAGATTTACCAGAAATTTAATCTCTAAATCATTTTTCTATGACACTTCTTTTCCTTGAGTAACTCATTGGGCTTCAGTTTGTGGAAAGCTCTTAGCCTTCTATTAAATTATCCCCTTCTCTTTTTTTTTTCTGTTTGAACATACAGATATGGTATTAAGCAGCAAAATGATAGTAATCTTGTGTCAAAATGATAGTAATCTTGGTTTTCGTAGGCAAAGATGGAATGTAGGTACTGGAGTAGTTTCTAAAGGCTACAGTATCCAGACTCATAAATAATCCTGTTGACTCATCCCAGTAAATCTAATGGGAGATATTAGCTTTACGATTGAAGGTCTGTTTTCCTGGTGAGTCATTCAGTCATCTCTGAAAGGTATCCAGAATTCAATAGTGTTTATGAAGACTTAGCAAATATTCCAGTGTTCTCATATCTATATTGGTTTCTGCATGTGCATGACACATATCCATGTACACATCTTTTCTGTGAAATTGTTATGATCAAATCCACTTGCAATGAAGACTGTGCATACTGAAGTACTAGTGTTGCCAGTCAAAGGTCATCCCAGGACCTGAGATTTCTGCACCAAAACCTGGGATCTAGGAATGACCTCAGTGATGTCATTAAGTATTATGCATTAAATATGAACCACAGTTACTTACAGCTTGGCCAAACACACACACACCATATGTTCTTGCTTGAAAATTAAGACTGAAATCTTAGCTAAAGGGACTTTCCCCAAATCATGGTGACATGAGAAAATCAGACCTTCTCACTAATTTAGGGAGATAGGATAAGGAACATTTTGTCTAGCTTATGTGATTCTAGCCAGAAGTTGCATACAGAACAGAGTTTGATCCTTGGCACCACAATGACTGGCACAGAAGGAAGAAGCTAACTAAGTGAATACAGATACCTCCTGAAGAGTCTTTGCAGTTGCAAGGACAATCAATTAAATCCCACAAAGAGGTTCTGTCACCTGAGCTGGAGGTTTGCATGCAGTCTTTTCCTCTTGCCTGCAGATGAGTCCATGGCCCTTTCCGCACCTTATCTTCTTCCAGTACTGGGATGTGGGGACTGTGTGAGCAGCCTCCAGCTAGAGGCTCTCGCATCTGGGGTCCTTCGGCTCCACACGAGCTGCCTGCTTGCGCAAGAGCCCTGCATCTTCCTTCCGCAGCACAACCTAGGAGTTTCCCAGGCTGCACTGGGGCAGGAAGCACAATCAACAGGGCTCCGGAGGCTCTGCACACCAGGTAAGTGTGCGGGGGGCCTGGGAGCAATGCGCGATCATGCACCATTTTCGGCTTCTAGACGAAAATGAAAAGGTGTGCGATCGGCGCCTACTGGCCCCTGGAGTGTCACGCAATTGTGAGTGCGTTGTGCAGATTGCTCCTCACAATCGCATGATGCTCCAGGCCCTCTTTCACATGGAAAATGCCATGCAAAAAGGGCCCACAAGAACTGGGGAAATTGCACCTTTGTCTCCCACCTGAAGATGATCCATGAAAATGGGAGAGTTAGGGCCAACCTCAGAGATCTGGCAGTCTCATTAATTATCTTTGGTGGAAACTTGCAACATATATTGAAAAGCTTTTTGGCAGGGTGTTGTTCTAGGCCAATTGCAAGAAACAGTCATAAAACTGCTTCTAAATGACTGAAGCAATGGAGGTTGATGTTGTTTAGAAAATATAAGGTAGCTTTGCTAAACTGGTTGATAAGATTATTATTATTTTTGCTAAAATAGTTAATAGGAGCTTTGCTGAAATAGTCAATGCTGAAACTACAAAGATGGGTTCATAGGAAGGACATGTAGAAAGCAAAGAAGCCAAGAACTAGCTAAAGAGCTAATGAGCTGTAACTGCCACTTGGAAAAGTTAATGAGCCAAGGAAGTAGATGAGGTTTTGACTAACTAAGGGATAGATAATACCTAAATGAGGAACATCAAAAAGTTCTTATTAAGTGGGAGCCAAATTGATATGACTAAGAAAGGAAGTCAAAGTGTCCGTATGACCTGGGAACATGTTACAGGCATGAACTAAGAAGGGTGAGCCAAAGGTAATGAGGTAACTTACTAGTGTTTTGACCAATCAGGTTGAGTTTTAAAGAACTTATCAAGTAACAGATCCTAACCTTGTAACCAATCAAATGCTAGAAAAAATGTATTGTAAACTCTGTCTGGGTTCTGGATTTGCCTTAGAGCCCACACCCCTTACTGTGCTGTAAACCAATAAAAGCTTCTCTTGGAAGACACTTGACTGGTGGTCAGTCTTTTGAGCATGCCAGGCATGAACTCAGAAGAGTCTTAGCTTGCTTGGTGTGACAGGATGGCGAAACTTCATGAGTTGCAGGAGTGCTACAGGCTATATTCTAACCATTTAGGTTAGGCTGGTGCAATTACCTGTGGTTAAGTACCTCTTGATGCTCCAATATGGGCCAGGTTATATAGACCTGTGTGTCTCTATGCAAGTGTACAAAGATGCATATAGGTTATATAGATTCCATTATATGATTATAGTGTTTATGTTCCTACTCCAACTTCTAAGAGAACATCCTCATGAGAACATCTCAGTGCTCTGGCTGAGAGTTCTAAACACCCTTCCCTATACTATCAGTCCCAGGATTCCTCAGGAGTTAAAGTGGAATCATAGTGCTATAATTTTGTGATGTAAAAGAGCCCCAGGAATTTCCTAAATGTGGTGCTGAGAGTCACTCATGGGAGCTCTCACTTAAACATACAGTTTTCATATTATTTTTAGCATTGACATGGAAATATTTAGAAAGGTTGCTTTAAGTTCTGGAGGGAGTTGCTCCTAGCATGTTGTTAGCACCAGGCTTTATTTTTCATCGCAGTCAAGTGTAATTGTCATATGTTTCACCACCTGAGGAATGGGCTGGATAAGGATGAATAAACATAACCGAATCCAGATGGAATTGTAGATATTGTGTTCACATAAACCTGAAGAAGTGATAGAATTGCTGGTTTGGATAGGAAGCCACTTCTTCTAAAGCTTGGGAATGGTTGTGGTTCTGATAATATAGTATAAGAGTAAAGGATCTGGACCTATTTTCATTTATTCTGGTAATTATTGAGATTTGGTAGGTTTTGCAAAGGTTGGCCCTTATTCCACTGATAAGGGAAAAGAATGAATGAGTGAAGAAAGTTGCTGGTGGCAAAAAAAGTGGGTTTGTGCATGTCTGGAAACCTAGAACTGGATGTGAGTAAGAAACTGCTGACTTTTGTCCAAGGGTCCATTATCACTGTACAATTATAACACTATGATTCCACTTTAACTGTCATGGTTGTGTTCTGTGTAATCCTGGGGTTTGTAGTGTGGGCAGAGGCACTAGAGGAACTCTCTGGCTGAGAATTCTAAATAACCCTTCCTAAACTACAAGTACCAGGATTCCATAGGATGCATCCATGGCAGTTAAAGTAGAAGCATAGGTCTATATTTATACAGTGTGAAAGGCCCTGAAAGCAATCAGATCATTGGCTGCATAATATTGTGGGGTTCATGCATCACTCTTGGTTGGAAAAATAAACTGATCTTTAATCCCTATACTCTGATGTATCTTTCTCTTGTGATGGTGAGCCAACAAGCCAACGGACGTCCACTTCTGAAAATAAGGACTGAGAGGCTCAAGCTTGGAAGATGCATAGAAAACTAAGACAATTCTCCTACATACTGTTGTTCTTATTGTAAGTTAAGGTCAAATGAAGGGTAATGATGTCTGATTATTGTGGGCTATTTCTTTATTATATAATCTAACCCATCATTATGGAGATGATTAGGCTTCTTTATTCTGGAAAGAAAACAATTGGATATGGATTATCTAACACTGGCTCAAGAAAATAAGAGCATGGAACATTATGGTACTTCGTGTTGCTATAGGATTATCGAGCACAAACAAGCTATTACATTGACCTAACAGTTACCCACAGAAGTGTGCGATGGAACTCTTGTTGATTTTTTCAACAGGAAGACATAGAAATATAAAACTTTCATTGGACACAGCTAACTTTTTGAGTGTTTCAGCAAAAATAAGCTAGGATTTAATAGTACTTCAATTTCTATTTCTAAAATGTAAAACACTATAGACAAGTCAAATGCTGTCTTTTAACGCTGAAATACATTTGATTTCCCAGGCTTCCATTTTTCCAGGGTTATACTTGGTTTTGAACTTGTGAACGATGTGGAGGCTTCTGCTTCTTTTCCATCCAGTCCTGATCCCACACCTCAGTACTGATCCAGCATCTGTCCATGATGTAGGAATCCAGTCTAATGACTGGAGACAACTTGGGCAAAGCTATGGTAATAATGGTTATGCTCCCTTCACTAGATCTGTCTAATGAAAAGTCTATTATCTTTTTCTTTTAAAATCTGTTCAGGACTTGGCATTCATGAATCATGTTTTGTGAGCTTGACACTGGACTACTTCAATGTGCTTTTAATGGAGCTGTCATTGTTCAGAAGCCTCAGTTGGTGCAAAGTGTAGCATTGTTTTTCTTGATGGGCTGAATTACTTGAGGGCACCTTATGCAGAAGTTGTTGATCCCAAATGTGCACCCTCTCTCTCGAGACATAATTCAAAACACTGATTTGACTTCATAAACAGTTTGGGCTGATGCATTCTTTTAAGAATGACAGAAATTGGCTAAATGTGGGATTTTACCATACACAACTTGAACATTTCCCCCCCCTGATTTAGAGGCCCTGAGAGAGAAAAAAAGATTTTTAACCTTTTCAGATTTGAGTGTTCAGGGAAAAACCAGCAGTGCTGGGTATTTCTTGAACAGTGCTCATAACATCACTAGAGTAAGATGCCATCAGTCTTTGGAAGAGTTTTGCAAATGCTTTTAGTATCTTTGGGATGTGAAGGAAAAAGGTGAACAGATATTCATGTCAGTGTCTATGGGCTTCTGTTTTTAACTGGACAGCCTGTGTTGCTATATGGAAGATGTGGCAAGATTGATTAACTGCAGGTAGACCTCAATTAATGAAGTAGATGCATTCCTGGACATTATTTCTGTTACAGAAAATTTGGCACCAAAGGGAGAACTAACATGAAAAGAATAGAGATAGGTTCCTGCCCCACAAAGAAGGAAACCAATCCAACACGTGTCAGCAAACTTTTATTCAAAACTGAGAGTATGCCCATGTGAAATGAACCAACCAGGTCAGGTTCTAGAGACCCTTTGAAAGCTTATTCTATAGTACAGTATGACCCCCATATCCACAGATTCATAATCCACGGATTCAGTTATCCGTAGTTGAAAACAGCGGGTAGCGCGGGATCGTGCTGCCCTCTGTTTCCTCGCTTCCAGCTGCAGGCCCAGGGCCTGATTGCCATGGCGCCCAGTGGGAAAACAGCGGGTAGCATGGAATCACACTGCTCACTGTTTCCCCTGCTCCAGCCACAGGCCCAGGGCCCAATCCCCATGGCATTCAGTACTATCCACGGATTCCTGTATCTGCGAGGGGGCTCGAAACCAATCCCCTGTGGATACAAGGGTCATACTGTATATAGAATATTTTTCTTCTTTCATGAAGTTCCACTTTTCTTATAATTTTCATTTTGGTGGCCATACTTACATATCTATGCCCTTTGGTGGAGGTAGCTGTTGAGGCAAGCTAATTTGCTTTCCTCCTTTCTCTCTATTTTGATTTTCATGCATATTCAGTAAAGAAGGGACTCCACAGAAAGCTGCTATTCAGCTTACCTGTCATAGGTGGGCACATACAGCTAGAAGAGGATCATTTCAGATGAATCCTGTTCTTTCCCAGCTCAAGCTTTATTGCTCCATTTACTGCTGACAAGCTGCTGTAACCCCGCACTGAAAGTGTGTATTTCTCTAGAAGTCCTATCCCACCCTCTAAAAAGCTGTGGTGAAAAAAACCCCTTCCAGTTAGATAGAGGATAAGGAGGGAAAAAGATAAGGCTGGGTGGGCAGAAATACAATGGAGCTTGTAAAAGGCCCTGTTAACTGATTCATGCCTGTATTCCACCATTTGACTTGCCAGTATGGAGCAACTTACTTGTAAAACAGCTTAAGAAACCAGGTTCATGGTGCAATTAAAGAGTCCATTGTGGCAACTTCTACTATAAAGAATTCTGTTGCTGTCTTCTCCTTTACACTAAATTGCTCTTGAGGTTACTATCATCCTTGTATTCCAGCTAATAACTGAAAATCCTCTCTTCATTTAATCATTCTCGTGCCACATCAACAGAAGGATATGTAGACAGGGATAGTTTGTGACTTCTGCAGAGTTGTGAAATTCCCTATGGTTGATCTTAAATCCTTTAAAAGCCAGGGCTGAGCAGATGTTGGATATTTGTAGCAGGCTTTTAGATTAAAATGATACCATTTCTGCCAGCCTCAGAGTAAATAAAAATAGGAACAAACAACATAAGCACAATATGTGAAAGACGTTTACACACAACTTATAATTTTGTAAAGGGTACATTAAAAGAAAATAAACACAAATGCTGGATTTGTCCCAGGCTGTATCATCATGTTAGAACTAGGAAATTCATAAGCATATCACATCCAATATTTTATCCGGAGGTGATTCTGTTTCCTACAGGAAGATTTATTGCATAGTTATATACATATGATATTTAGCAGAGACCATAAATTAGTCTGGTGTTACAATAATTAAAACACAAGAAGGTAATAATCCCTTATTATACCCAAGTAGAATTAGAATAATTATACATGGAAGTAATTATATCACAAGTATAATTGCAGTTTGAGTTTTGTCTTGAAAGATTCATATTACAGTCTTCAAGTTACAGATGGCAGCAGACTGATATATTTATGGGAGTAATCATGGTGAAATGTGATAACAGCTATGAAAACACACCACATTGTAGTTATTCTGAGTACATGGGATCAGTACCAAAGAATGTATCACAGTACATAGCGATCTCAATCTAACCATGTAAAGGTAAATATTTTAATGTCTTGTGCTTTCTAAATAGTAATGTGCCAAATTGTTTATCAATACATCTGATTTATTTGGAAAGGGAACTTGAAGGAATAAATGCCAATTATCTTAACTTTTTGCTCACACTGAAATAGTGGTTTAAGGTATGCTTCTTTTTTTAAAAAAATATTTTTATTAAAACTTCTAAAAGAAAGTATAAAATGGGAACATTTCTTCTAAATATTCCCCCCTCCAAATCCCATAACCAGTTTTCTTCTCCAGTTTTGCCCAGCTGAATCAAACAAAAAATACAATACAATACAATACAATACAATACAAGGAGTCCAATCTTCTCCAGTTTTGCCCAGCTGAATCTTTCTCATAACAATCATAATTTATCTTTTAACCAGTCAGTATATTTTTACCTTTTTTATCAAATTATATCATTATAATTATTAGCTTTACAATTGTAGCCACTCTATTATTTTGCTCCATTCTCTATCAAATTGTTGAATGGATTTGTTCTTTAATGCATTTGTAAATTTTTCCATCTCCATCATATCCATAACCTTTAATTTCCATTCATTTAAATTTATTTTAATATCTTGTTTCCAATATTGAACATAGGTTAATCTAGCCTCTGTAACTAGGTATAACATTGTTTTTTATGCTTTCTAATTTCTGCCTTTGGTTTTGTTATATTCAATAAATCTAATTCAGGTATCATTTCAAAATTCATTTTGAATATTTTTTGAATTTCATCATGTATTTCTTTCCAAAATTTCTTCACCTGTTTGCTTCTAATGAGACATTCAGGTGGCAGCCCTATGCATACTTACCTGGAAGTAAGTGATTGACTTTTGAGCAGTTTAGGTCTGAATAGAGATGTACACAACTTTCCAAGTATGAAATACATGTCTACTGCACTGGTTAAGACTATTGATTGTGTCTCTATGTTATGGTCTCCCCCTCACACCAAAACGACAACAACAACAACAATGGGTGGTCAAAAGGATTGGATCAGATATTCCAACTCACGTGTTTGAAAAGCAAAAGGTATTACTGACGGATACACTTCTCTTCATAATGTATTTGAATTCTAACAGTTGGATGTAGGATTCATGGATGTTTTCTAAAGGTTCAGAGACACAGAGATAGCATAGAATATAAATTCTTTGTCTCCTCTTTCAAATCCAGAGGAATTCCAATGAAATACCAAAAGGACATAAAAGCATGAAAAAACAAAGGTATTGTTATCACACCATACACCTCCACTCTGCCAGATGTGCTATTTTCATAATTGGACAAATTTATGGCTGAAACCCGTGTTTGAAAGCTCACTGACTGTAAGCATGTTGCCAGGTCAGGATGACCTCAGACATGATCATGTCACAAGTTCAGAGAGGATTAGATGGGAAAGCCCAATACTAATGGACTTGTATAATCCCTTCAAGATAGCAAGCTATGAGTACTCCCCAGAACAATAGAAGGTGAAACTGCCTAGGTGAAGCAATCAGGGACCTTACTGTGAGCATATTTCACAGACACTTTTTTTATTATTTATTTGTATCCCGCCTCTCCATATGGATACATTTCTATACATACCCCCAACAAGCTGGGTACTCATTTTACTGACCTGCGGAAGGATGGAAGGCTGAGTCAACCTTGGAGCCCGGCAGGATCGAACTCACAACCTTGTGGCTTGCAGAACTGGCATTTAACCACTGCACCACCTTATTCACCCTACCTGACCAAGACATTAAGAGCTTACCTTCGTCTGGCACGGTCACACGGGGATCACATTAGCAACCTCATACCCCCTCTGCTCCAGCTCCACAGGAGCTGCCTGCCAGCTGGCAGGCAAAATAAGGGCTCTGCGTATTCCTTCCATAGTGCAGCCGGGTATTTTCCCAGGCTGCGCTAGGGGAGGAAGTGTGAGGGTCGCGGCTCCGGAGGTTCCGCACGGACAGTAACTGCATGTGGAGCCCTGGAGTGATGCACGATCACGCTAAAAGCCGAAAATGATATAGTGTGCAATTGGCACCTGCTAGCCCTGGCAGCGTTGCGCAATTGTGAGGACGTCATCTGAAACACTCCTCACAATTGTGTGAAGCTCGGAGGCCCTTTCTCATGACAAATGCCATGAGAAAAGGGCCAATGTTTTGTCACCTAGAGTTAAGACAATCAGCCCATTCTGGACTCCTTTGTCAACCTTGTGAGAAATCCATTACATTTTGTCCACATGCCCTCTTTCAGGGCAGGAAAGGGTATAAAACCCCCAGCTCCAGTTCCAGTAAATTGTAGCACATTAGACTTAGTACATTGGGTGTATTATGCTGCATGTGGTAACCCAGACTCCCATTCCTCCGTGCTACCCTCAGATTGCTGTTTGAGCCACTCTGCTTTGATAATCTGCTTCAGGACTGGGAATGATCATGCTTTCTACCCAATTTCTCTCTATCCAGCCCTTCTTGCTCTACTTTCTGATTGCCCTCTATTGTTCTTAAGAGTGTCTAATTTCTTGTGTGTTTGTTAATTCCAAATAAGGTTCTCTGTTTAATTCTACAATTAGCACTAGTATACACAGGTGAAAAGATCCTGCCATTACCCTCCTCTTGCAGGCCTTGTTTGAGCTATAATTCCTCAGATTCTAAGGAGACACTGACATTGCAGGTGGACCTCAAAGTCCCCCACCTCTTAAGATAATAGGCCATTCCAGTCTACTATTCCGTTCACATGCAGAATGTGAGTGCCACAGCTGAGAAAGATGGAGTCCACATCACTGAATAATACATTGACAAGCCATTCTTCCTGGGCAGGATCTATGTATAGTGAACCACTGTGTACAAGATGTTGGTGTGTGGATAGGCCACCAGCAGGAGTCTGAAGCAAATGTATTTATCTATGGCATTGATGGGGTTTTATATTCAGTTTGAGAACTGCAGAAAACTTTTCAGTTCTTTCTAGAGTATGCAGACAGAAGGGGGTTGGCAGAAGTTGATTTCCCTGAAAGCCTTTTCAGTAGCTCTGAAATTTCACAATCCCCTCTCAGCTTCCCCAGCTCCCCCTTATTCAGGAGGTTCCCCAAACATTTAAGATGAAGATGGGGCTATAATGGGGAGTAAAAAAGAAAAAATGTTTCTTTTACCATCCTTCTTCTACCAAAATTTCTTTGGATCATAGCCATAATCTCTAAAGCCTGACTCCCGAAACAGAAATATTATTTCTCTTTTAGTTGTCCAAAATGTTGCATTTTATTTAAACATCCTCACCTTTTGCCATTTTGCTTCTTCATGTTAGTTACCTCCTTGCCCTTTAGAAAGCTCTTGGTTTGATGTCTGTGCTATGAAGCAGCTGGAAGCAACAGATCTTTAGTTTTGCTGGTTCTTCACATCACAAATGCTTCAGGGGAAATAACAGCTTCTGAAGGGAAAGAATCACTTTCATTCCTTTCTGTTTCAGACATTTTGTGTTGTTAAGTTGGGCCTTTCTGTGATGCTTCCAGACACTGATGTATTCTGTGGTATTGTATCTTTATTAAGACTCTGTCATCACCAGTAAATAAAATCACCAATGGCTAAAAACATTTTTCAGTAAAATCTACCACAGAATCTAATGGTACCTGATCTTCCTTGTTCCGAAGGGGCACCCGGCCCATGGTACCAGATTGCCCTGTCTCAGTAGAATCTCTGGCTGGGTGGAAAAGATCCCCTGCGCTCATTGTTTACACAGATATTTACACATATGTTTCAGTACTTTAGAAAGTGATGGGCAATGATAAAAAGATGCAAATTAAAAACAAGGGAGATTTTTTTGTACAAGTGGCTTCATATTAATGCACCTTGTGGGAAAAATGTGTATTATTTTGCATATTATTTCCCACCCCTCAGTGTGGAAAAAAATATTTGGAAACTGTGCCCTATGGATGATGGAGGATACAAAACCACCTGACCTGCTTGAAACACATAGAGGACAGATTGCGTTTGATTTGTACATCTCTGCTCCTGTCTTACAGGCATTGCAGCTATTGTTCTCTGTGGATCTAATACTCATTTTTAACAAGATAAAATAATGAAAGGACAGACCACTTGTTCATTAAATTGGTGATCTTCTGCGTGTGGTGTGGGATCAAGATGACTCCTTCATATACATGGACTTATAGGAAACCATCAATAATTCAAACAACACTATAATAATTGACTTCCTGAATCGCACCAGAGCTAAATATTCAATCAACTTTTTCAAATATTCCCAACATCATCTCTGCTCTGCTGTATTCATAGCCCAGGTGCAAAGACACTAAAGCTCTAGGCAGAAGAAAAAAACAAAGGACAAGAAATAAAAGGATAACATTTCAAATTTTTACATTGTTTCAATCTGTGTTTCTATGATTGCTTCCAGCTTATCTGACCTGTGATGTATTTGATATATGTGCGATACCAAAAAATAAAATAAGGACAAACCAATATGGAAAAACCTGGCTTTGCTCACTGCTGATGTAGATGCAAAGATTCTATAATAACCTCAAATTACTTTTTAGATAACAACAAGAATTTTTGCAGTGAATATCCTACTTTCTAGACAGGTGAGCAGTACCATTATTTGCTCCAAGATAATAGTAAAAACAAGTTACACTTTCCTCCTCCTCCTCCTCCTCCTCCTCCTCCTCCTCCTCCTCCTCCGTATTGCTGATTAATGTAAATATTTTGGATCTGAGTAAAAAACAAATCCCTGATAAATTAGATTTTGCTATTCTCCTAGAGCTTTATTTACTTTTATGGCCGCATCCCTTTACATTACTTGCTGTAGTACAGCATTACCTTTAAAAATGTAGCCTTTAAAAAATTCCCAGGTATATTTTTGGGGAATAAACACTTTAATTGCATGTTTTTTTAAAAAAAATTATAAATGCAAGGGAGAGGAAAAAGAAAAAAAAGAAGAGAAAGAAAATAATGGGAGACTATAGGTGTGAATGTGGCTTATGTATATATACATTAATATCATTTTTCTTGAATTTTTCTTGAAGCTGATGTTTAAGATAAATGTTCATGCATGGCTTATGCCGCAGGACTTTATGACCATTGGACAATGGATGACAAATCTTTATCTTTCCAGTCTTCAGGTAGAACTCATTTAGTTACAATAAAAACACACGAGAGCTGAACATATGGATCACCAGTAAAATTACAAATCATTGTAATATAACTTCAGTATGTATGTGTATGATACATCAAGGAAGTTTCTGATACAGCACTGTAGTAAACTCAACCTGAGGGGGGTACTGACCACATAAACATTGTGAGAAAAGTGTTTTGAAGGCATAAGAATAAGAGAAACCAGGTATGCAATCAGAGAGGGCTTCATGAATAACAGTGGCATGTCATGCCTGGGCAACTGGAAGGATGGAGGCCAGAGCCACCATGGATCAGTGGAGGTGGAACCAAGGGATCACTGAAGGGAGACCCAGAGCATCACCTGTCATTTTCTCTCTTCCCAACATATAAAAGAAACAGGAAGTTTATTTCAACTGTTTGATGTGGTAACACACTGCAACAGAGTCTCCTCTCTTGGCTCCATAGGGCTGCATTCTCTTTTTTATTGTGCTAGGAGAAAAGGTATGTGGCCTCCATCACTCTTCACAGCCAACCCTATTGCCTACTTAGAAGTGCCCAGAATGGGGAAGTGATAAGGACAAAATAGCACATGAGCTAAATTTTAGAAGTGAATTGAACACTGATGAAAAGATTTAGCAAGCCAGGAAAAAAATTCTTGTCCAAATGAATTCTGGAAACTTGATATCTAGAAAGCAAGTGAAGTACGGCTTTTGAGAGGCTGGTGAAGTTAAACCCTATGTAGACCATTATGAATATCTGGTGGTTCCTTATAGTTTTCCCTATCTTCCACTTTGAAACAATGCCCTGGAAACACAGGGCCAGTAACTGGTTTGAATATGGCATTATGATCCTGGAGATCAGGGTTCAATTCTCTATTTGATCATATAAACCCACTGGGTGACCTTGGATGTATCACGCACTCTCAGCCCCAGAAAACCCCATGATAGGGTGTTTACCTTAGGGTCTCCATAAGTCAGAAATGACCTGAACACACACAGCACCACCAACATATGGCTTTGTTATTCTTCCAGGAATTGCTGTTCCTTATTTAGTTTGTAGGTTCTGAAAAGTGGTATGTCCTTCTGAAACTTGTTTCATTCAGCTGATGGAGACTATTGAAATGACTCCAAAACTCCTGAAGAGAAATGTCTTCCATAGATTTTCTATTGACTGTATTCTTGAGGATTTCAGGAAGAAATTTCCTCAGCATGTATTTTTTTGTGAGCTTTAGCTGGAAATTTTGTCTCTACAGCCTGTATTTGACTATATTGTTGATACTTTTCAATTAAGTCTCTTATTTTCCCTGTTAATTTATACTGTTATTGATGTGTTTTTCAATTTAGTCTCTTTCTGAGAATTTTCCAGTTGACTTAGCTCCTTAATTGTGTTGGTTACATAACAAAATTTCTTATTGGTGATTAGTATAATTTTTTTAGCAAAATTACTGTGTGTGTGTGTGTGTGTACACAAGGTATCACCAAATTGATCTCATTCTATTGCTTGTTTGCTTCTTTTGTGGTTTGATTGCTGGTCTTTTGGTTGGGTTTTCTATACAGTCTGTGCTGAGCTGGGTTTTCTGAAGTGTACTTCTGGTCAAGTTTTCTTTTCTTCTAGTCATCATTTTCCATGCCTTATTTGGTCTTCATGGCCATATAAGCCTATATTGACTCTTTTCTAAAGAAATTGTATCAAAAACAGTTCATAGATGTCCCTAAAAATTTCACAAAATTAATAGTAACGTGTCTGAAAGGTGCTGGGAAAGTGTGGTCCAAGGGGAGATACTTGAACATATGTGGATTTTCTGTCCCAAAATGAATCCTGAAAATGGTTTCCGGCTGAAAAGCAGGAAGTAATCAAATGCTTAAGTAAAATAATAGTAATTGTAAAATGTATGGGTTTTTTTCACTATTTAATGAGGAAAATGACATGATTGTGATATAAAGAACTGTTTGCAATCTTTGGCCATTTCCGCACGGGGTGAGGGAATCGCCCTGTGACACTACTCACCAGACTTTTGGGCTCCCTGGTTCGGTCCATGCTTCTCCGGAGCAGTGCATGGCTGCCGCTCTGCACTGCTCCGGGGACGAAAATGGTGGCTTCCGGTTGGTTGAGAGTCTTGACGAACTGCTGAAGCTTGCCAGCCTGAAGCTTGCCAGCCTAAATCCCGCCCCCGGCAGATTGCAGGCTCGCACCAATGCAAGCCTGTGAATCTGCATAAGGGAGCAGGCTCGCAGTGGCGTGCACCGCACTTTTGAAAGACCTGTTTTTAGCGATCTTTCAAAAGCACGCTGGACGACCACTTGGGGTCATTCTGGAGCGGGCTGGGGTGCGGATCTATGTTAAGTAGGTCCGGCCCAGTCCACTCCCAGGTGCAGACGTCCTCCCTGGAGGACGCTCTGCCCTATGCTAAAAACCCCTTGTGGAAATGGCCTTTGAAAGAACTGCAAGAGATGAGATTGTTCTCCAGAACTTGGAAAAATGTGTGTCATTTCATACTGTAATAAACTATGGTCAGTAACAATTGCAGAATAACTGGCCAGCTGTTTTGACATCATGACAGGAGAAATCAAGAAAGACAACTTTTTAACAACTTTTAAATGGTGAACAGGATTGTGATCTGAAAAAGTTTAGGTAAGGTCTTCAGCTTACAAATCTTACTCAAGAAAGTCTTAGAAATCCAAATCATGTCAATTCTCTAGAAAGATCTATACTTCTCAGAAAAACAAGTAAATAAGTCACTCTTGTTTCCATTTTTTGAATCTCCATGTATCTATCATATCCAGATCTGAGCAGAGCTATTAATCACAGGGTGCCTCGGAGGTCCCTCATTTGTCCAGTCACTGTAAGTCAAAGCTGAGTTGATGGCAATTAACAACAACAATAAAGTTGTTACAACATTGCTTGGAGATCAGAAATTCAATGAAGTCATCACTTTTATTTAAACACAAGTACAAGTTGTTACCCTGTTTTCTGGGGGTCCCAGGAGGGACACCTAAATGCGCTCTGAATTCTATAAGTTGGGGAAATTAGCCAAGAGCACAAGCTAGCAATACGAGAGGCAGGGCAACAGAGCGAGATCTTTTACCCAACATCTATGGGATCAGGCCAAGCCAAGGAGCAAACAGGATTGAAATAATAATTGTGGTTTTTATTAAACTACAATCAAACAGTGTATGCAACGCACTCACACAGATAACTATAGAAATAAAGGTTGGAGTGAGATAGAGGGATTTTTAAGAGGAGTTGTTGGTTTGGGTAATACTACACCTGTCCTGAAGCCCGGGTAGTCTGCAGCAGAAGTTTGGAGGTATGGAGTCTCAGTACGTGGGACTGAGGGGAAGGCTCGCCAAGCAAAATGGCAGCAAAGCGGGATGGAAGTTGGGAGCGATCTGAGCAATCCAAAGAAGTCAGGGGTTTTTATAGGGGAAAATGTGGCCACAGGCTAGTCCGTACTTGGGGAAAACAAAGAGTTTCGGGCTGGAGACAAAGCCTCCAAAAGGTCAGAATTTAGCATGATTGAGTTAAGTCCGAATTATCAATAGAGTAGCCAGTATGCAAACGCAGAGTGCTTGACAGTTGAGTATCCTTCTAATCAAGCTGCCTGCTTGGGGCAGGGAGTTCTTTGTAAGTAGCGCACATACATAATAGAGTACTTGCCTTTGAGGTCTCCTGAAGCAGCAGGATGGCTATTTCTGGCCTGCCTGTATTGTTTGGAATATTACAGCGATTAGCGGCCATGCCTGTCTGCAAGCTTGTCGGGGGGACCTCACAGCACGTGGAGAGGAATGGGTAGAGAAGACTAAATTATTGATATCAAAGTGATATCTAATAACCCCCAAGTCCGGGCTAGAAACTGCAGTAACAATGTATAAATAATATCTGATGTTCTTCTTTTCTTACTTTATGGATAAACCTTGTCTACAGTTTTTTAAACCAATCACACTCATTTTATATGAAACGAATAAGACTTATTTTAAGTGTTAAAAAAGAATTTTGTAAAAATAGGCATATATTTATGAAATGTAATTTCAATCAAATGTATTACATGTTGAATTCTTTCCCACAATGCTATTAATTTAACTAAGTTAGAAGCTGATGCTTTTCTTCAAAACAATGTAAGATTAAACACCATTTGAGAACTGTTTGGCATTCAACTATTTCTATTTGAAGGGCTGTAGACAGTGATAATGAGTTTTCATTCATAATAGATGGTTAGTTCTCTGTTCTCTGATTTGCCATACGATAGCTCAGTGAAGCAAATGCAATCTATCATTTTTATGAAATCTTATTTTCACTTACACTGTACCACATCAGAATATGTGATATGTGCTAGAATGTGATTTTGCTCAATACACAAGCCCATTTACACAATTAAGAATCAATTAAGAGGAATTTCAGCAGTTTTGCATTGCTTTTTCTTTGTCTTGTCAATATGTTTTGATTAAGTGACAATTACATTGGCAATGGTTAGATAAAGCACCTGTTCAGCTGACAGTCATTTGTTCAGACATTTGTTCATCAAAATTCTACTTCTGATCTGCAACCATACTGGAAACTCCCATTTTAATTTCAGTGTTTTTGGATATGGCTTTTGTGAGCCACAGAGTGTAAAGCACACATAGAACTCATTAGAGCTTAATTCTAAGAAAATATTTTTACTAATCCCTAAAATTACATTTCAGATCAGGCTGTAAGACACTGTTTGCTGTGTTCATATACCACACAGTCTTCATGCTGTAAAGAAAGCCAGGTATATCAATCTTCATTTGACAAATATTGCAAGGTACGGTGGCTAAGATTAAGTGTCAAGTCTGGTACAGGCTGATTCTGAAATGTACTTGAACTGATGATAGCCATTTTATAAATATGGGATGAAACCAAGTACATGTATCTCAAGTTCACTGTCTAAGAAAAAGTGGGCCAGACCTAGACTTAGTCTAGACTCCCTGGAATCAATAAACCTTTTGTTATTCATGCTGGCTTAAGTTCCATCGATTTCAGTGAGTCTGTTCTATGACTTAAGTCTGAATTCAACTTGATATAGCTGTGCATTAATTAGGAAAAAACAATTTGATTCCTGTCTTATATCTCTTTCAAACTATATGCAGAGGCATGTTTGTGCTGGAAATATTTACAGAGGGCTATTTTGGCAACTGATGACATAAATGTCATGGGGTGCTACCAAAATGCTATGTTCTGCATTCTTATACATGGTGACTGACATTTTTCAATAAGGATTTTGAAAACCTAAACATTAGAATCCCATCTTCATACAAGTGTTTCACTACAGATGAGATGAATGGAATCAGATAGACAGCTATAATGAGCTCAGATACAATTCACATCAAATGTGCTGCAGTTTGTCATTGTTATTATGTTTTGAATGCCTTTTAAACTGGTTTAACATGATTTTTAAAAATGTTGTATTATTCATTCTTTCAACTCTTATTATATTTTAATTATATTGCTATCTTCCTGGGGTCCCATAATGGAGGAAAGATGGGATATAAATTAAATAAAGATAAATAAACAAGTTCTTCATAGAGAACATGCATGCTTCAAGGAACTACTTAGATAGATTCCTTTCCCACAAAACATGGGTCTCCAAATGTTGTTGGACTTCAGCTCCCAGAACACTTGGCCATTAGTCATGGTGGCTAGACCTTCTGGAAGCTGAAGGCCAACAACATCTGGAGATCCAGTTTGGGAGTCACTATGATATAACAAAATAGTGCTTTGGATGCTAGGTGAGTGAACATATTTTAAGCACTTGCCCATGTAAGGATATTTTGAGTCTAAGAACACTTCTGCACTACACTGTTATAGTGCTATTATTCCACTTTCAACATCCTATGGAATCCTGGGGTTTGCATTTTAGGGAGGGGCATTTAGAGGGCCCCAGTAAACTTCAAACCCCAGAATATTTCTCCTTCGTGCATTAGTGTTACACCAACACAGGGACTAAAATCTGGTGAAACATTCAGAATATGTTCTCTGTTCATGAAATGCTATCGATAGTCAACCATGAAATAATGGGGTTTAACAAGGGCTAGCTTTATTTGACCTGACCTATTTAAATTGCATTGGCCTGAAATAGATCAAGTGGGGGGAGCAATCTGAAGTGGGTCCAGCTGAGGCCAGATGTCACTGTGACAACCTCTCCAGCCTTCCTGTGGATGAAAAACATCTCAGCACCAAGGTCAATCCAAATTTGGTTGCTCCCTGGTCTGGCATCGCTGGAAGGTAACCCAGGGAACTCCTACCCAAGCCACAGGGCCCTACAAGTAAGAACCCTATAACCCCAGGTTAACTTCAGGGATTCTTCCCCATTCCTTCCCTGCCCCTGGAACAAAGGGCCGTAGTTCCAGACTCCTACTCTACACTAAAAGAGTGCCTAGAGGTGATGAACAAAGTCTCATTCTCCTCTGCTCCCTGCCAATTTGAGACCTATCTAAGGATGGCACCCTCAGCCAATTTTCCAAGTTCATCAAATATACTATGGGACAGGCAAAAAGCCCCCAGGTATTCTTATCCAGGCCCAAAGCCACCAGATGACTTTCCCACTCATTGAGGGTGGATGGATGGATCGAGCTGATGGTCCACAAGGACATGTGAAAATGTGAGCTGGCTTAAATAGCCTTTAGGTCATCCCAGTCATGTGATGTGATCTGGCACTGTGGTCTCTTCCATGGAGACCATAAAAAGATTGCCCTCCCCTGCTGCATCAATTGCCATGCAGGTCTGGGTAAGTATTCTTTCCAAAGTTCTACCACCTCAACCATTCATGCCTAGATATAATACTACATACTGGATCAAGTTATGGAAAATAGTCTTGAAATAACAGAATATACTAAAGAGCATCTGATCATAAACTTCCTTTCTAGTCCTGAAAATCTGAACAGATGTCTTTTGTGGCTTGACCAACACGTCACAGATGGAACAAAAATCTCTGCTGATATAGTTGCATGGAGTCAGGCAGACAGAGGGAGAGGAGCATCCAGCTGGCATAGCAGGCAGTCTTAGAGTTTAGTGGCAGCTCATGGAGAGAGACACAATGCTTGATCTCTTGACTGACAACTGTTGTACCCTTAGAGTCTTCACAAGAGCCAGGAACCACCACAAATTGTGAACAGGGAAGTCTGGGATGCCTTCTTGCATGAGTGAGGAGAATGTACAGCTGTACACACAACTGGGGCATTGCACACAAATAGAATCCAGGCCTTTCTTGGAAATTGTGTAGGGAGGGATCCAAAGTAGAACATTTTCTATAATGAGACTTATCCTTGTGCATTTGTTCTACCACACATTCACACAGTCCTTTAAACATGAGCTGTTATCACATTGGCTAAATTGCAACGGTCTTGATTATAACTGTAGATACAGTTCTTCATTGTGGTTTTTATTGCTTGAAACAATATTTTGTTTTGGCTTTTTTACACAGCCACAGTCTCTTTTACTAAATAATCTACCTCTTTGTATTGGCATTTCAATCTTTCTCTCTTTTTGCAGTTGTTCACTTTACTGTCATGTGGATAAAATGGTTTAGGGATTGTGATATTAAGGATCCTGCCTCAGTGTATGTTTCTGGGTTTCCTTGTGTGCTTATAACTGAACAAATTACAAGTGCAATAACATAAAAAACACCTTAATAAACCCAACTAGATGTGATGGATGGCATGACTTATTGCTAATTTACTGCAAAACTATATGATGTTTTTCTAAGAAAGGGTGATATTAAGTGGTATCATTCCACTAGCACAAAGCCTCCACCACTTGCAGCCAGAAACTGTATATGCGTATGCAGGTATTTATGGTATTCATGAATCACTTCTCAGCTGACCAGAGACCATGGGGTTTTGTACAATAGAGAAAAAACATTAAAAATATTAAACACATAGATAAAAACTTTTGAAACAAACTAAAAACATTTCTCAGAATTAATTTAAATCCAGAGAGATAAAACAACCAGAAAATTTCCAAGGACTGAAGGCCACCACTATCTTAGCTGACTGCTAGAAACTTAGAAGAGACAGAACAAGCCTAATGTTCTTTGTCAGGGAGTTCCACAGCCAGTGTTGTTATAGTGTGTTCACAGCAACTTAGCTTCATGAGGATTTGGGATATTTAGGTTTAGGTTCTTTCTGGGCATGTGCTTGTGTAAGTCATTAGGAGCTGCTTGCACTGGTAACACCAGTTTTTTTTATTGCTAACATGGCCTGCCTGGTTTCTAGTAAAGCACGCAACTGTTATCAGAACAGCATCCATTGTACTTCTTCTGCTAGTAGTATATTAGAGACAATCCATTCCTGTTACACCTTGGATGGGTTATAGACTTCTGGGTGTTTGTGGACTGCAACTCTGAGCAGTTCTTAGCATTGACTCTGCTCTGCAAGATTGTCGTTCTTGTGTTACATTAATTATGTTATTAGACTCTTCAGAATATTCTCACCCTGCATATCTTTCTGAACCTACAAGTAATCATTCTCTCTCTCTCTCTCTCTTCCTTACCTCATTCATAAAATGATTCTCTATAGTCAGTAAGTTTTGTAATCATTAAAGTCCTTTGATTCCCAAAAAGTTACCAACCTTGAGAAGGTCAGGCGCACCACACAAACAAAGTTAAAAAAGAAAAGAAAAGAGGAAGGGTTTCTCTTAGGGAATGTTCCACTGTTGTTTAAAAATTGTTTTTAATTGGGGTGTAATTTAACATTTGAATGGCTTTAAATGTGTTTGATATTGTGCTTTTATTTGTACCTGGTTTTTAATCTCATTGTGAGCCAGACTGAACTCCCCTCTGAGAGAAGGGCAGGATATAAATCAAACCAACAATTCTTCTGATCACAGTAGGTTGAAAACTGTTCTTTAAATTATGAAATGTTACTCTCTAATTTCTATTACTTCCTTATGGCAGCTTCTGGGACAAAATTCTGGTGCTTTGCCCTCATGTAACAGATTTGACAAGATCAAAAGAACAAAAGGGTTCTGTGATACCTTACAAACTAACAGATTTATTATGGTTTTAGCATTCAACTACTGAATTCACAAGGTTATCCCAAATAACAATCTGACTGTATTCTGTGACCTGGACGCCATGGATCATGTTGCTGTTTTCTGCATATGGTATAATAGATTAATTGTCCTCAACCTTTTCAGATCTGTGATTCCAGCCTAGAAACTGTGGCCATGATCCTGCATCATCAATGTAATTATGATGATGGAGCTCTATCACTATAGTTATGTCTGATGATGCCACACCCCTTTTAGATCTACCTTTATAGCCTGGCAACACTCTGATCAAAATATTTCTCAGGTAATGCAGATCTAGGTGCTGAAATATGACATCTGCGACACTCTTCTGGTCACAGAATGCCTTGAGAATAGGCATCTAGAGATAAGATCTTGCCACAACTGCTTCATCCCAAGAAAACCAAAGACCAGAGACAGAGCACTGAAGACATCACTATCCAGTGCCTCAGAAGGTCTTTGGTCAGTGCATTGCCAGGCTGCAAATTTAGGGTTTTGGGGTCAGCTTTGGTCATTTATGACTATAAAGTTAAGTGCCCAGCAGTTATGATGTTGTAAGTCCAGTCTACCATCTCATAACTGCTGAACAGGCTAACAACCTTTATACTCCCTAGATCACTTGAAGCAAACAAGGGGAAGAATGCTATATTTTTAAGTTCTGTTGAGAATGTAACACATACACTATTGGAGTATAAACACTTCAGTTCTTCCTAGTACTGTACTCCATGAGTCTTTTCATAGTATGCAATTATAGCATTCTAATTCCACTTTAACTGCCATGGCATCACCATATGGAATCCAGGGATTGGTGAGGAGTTTAGAATTCTTAGACAGGGAGCTCTAGTGTCTCATTAATTGCAAGTCCCAGGATTCTCAGCATAGGTTTTTGCCATGGCAGATAAAATGGCTCATAGTGCTATAACTGTGTAATGTGAAAAGGTCTATGATTTATGTGTTATTTTTAAATTAAACTGCAGCAACTGGCAAGAACAGAGTCATCTTGTTTATGCAATGCAATTAATACAATTCTATGGTAATCACTGTTTTTTACTAGGGACAGTCTGTATATTTTGTATGCATTTCAGCATATCTAGAAGTGTTACAGATGGTCAGTCTTGCATTTCATAGTCTATAAAATATTTTCCATCTACATCTGTATCCATCTGTCTGCTACCTGTGGCAACAATAATAATCCATAGATAGTTAGAAAAATAAATAAGTCATATGTCCGAAATGCTAGGTTCTTGAAATCTTATGTCACAATCGACCAATTGGTGTTAAAATGTCACAGCACAGGTGCGAGTTAGTGGGTTATTTTCCCCTGTGCTAAACACATCCCAGTAGTAATAAATTATTTCACCATTTTTCATCAAGTTTATATGTATTTTGAATACAGATATCCTGAGGAACAGAGATAAAAGAAAAGAAAAACCTGAGCACCTCTGTTCAATTTTTCATGAGCAGATTCTTCTGCAGTAAAAATGGCCTTGAAGAACATTTCTTTTCCATGATGGATGCTGGGATTTGTGGTCATAGTCCTTGGCAGGAAAGAACCTGCCACCATTGCCTTCTTCTCCTGCTCCAGGTAAGTGGGAGAGGCAGGTGGCTTCAGGGACTTCAAATATCCATGAGTATTTCTACATGCACCAATCTTTTTTTGTACCTATTACAGGTGTACCTTGAAAACAGTGCTCCTAAAAATATTAAGAGAAATAGTATGAATTTTAATGTGACTACTGTAAGTATGATTAAATATGGATCAAACCCAATGAGATAAACACTGTAGTTTAAGATACTTTCACTTCAAAAGAATTTAGCTCTGTTTCCATTGACCACAGATACAGACTACAAATATTGCACACACTGGTAAGTGTTACACTGTATTGTATTTCTGTATTATTTCTGAAGTTTCTATAGTCATAGTTGATCTTTTGCAGATAATCCAGAAGACTCTTGTCCAGCTTCAAAGGGCACAGATAGACCTTTCACTGAATGCTAGAGGTTTTGGATTCCCACAGTCATTTCTAATAACTGAAAAGTTATTCCAGAAAGCTATGAGGTCTTCAATGCAGCACAAGAAAGATAAAAAGAGTCTTGGTGTGTGCAGAGATTACAGCATGGAAAAGTTAACTTTTTAGAATATAGCTCTCAGAATGTATACTAGCTGGGGGATTTTAGGAACTGTGATCCAAAAAGGTATTGTTTCCAAGCTGTAGAACAATTGGGCACAGGCAGCAAGTCCCTGGATACCAGTCAATGGAGTCCTAATCTGGGCTGAAAACCAACACCACATATGGGAATATTATCTCCACTTATTCCTTCTTGCAGGAGCCCAGTTTGAGGCCATTCTCACGATCTGATATGACCTGTTCTGTATACTTTGTGAAGCATAGTTGAACTAGAATGGACTGATTTAACAACAGCTACTTTGGGACTTAATTGGAAATCCTGTCACTTTCTAATTATATTTCATCAAATATTCATTCTAAGCTTTGGGTTTGTGTTATTATCTCACTGCTCATTTTCACTTGCCTTGTTGGCCTCAATTTCTACTGCTTGCTAGTGCTGTTTCTAATTGTTACTTGGCACTCTGGTTCTTAAAAATCAAATCCAATAACTGGATATGTCTAATGAACAGATGGGATTGTCTAATTGCAAAATAGGGTGCAGTCCTCGACATGTTAAGATGTTCCAGATCCATTCTATTGTGATACCAGGAAACAACTTTCAGGAACTGATGATTGTGTATTCAGTAGCCCTTTGTAGTGATCCTGTTAACTTCAGGTGGCATGTTTAGTGAAGTTCTTTCAGGTTTAGAATGACTCACCCACCCAGGCTAGGGTTTAGTTTGATTCCATCCAGCCAGGCTTCAGGAGAATGAGTAGAAGATTGGATTTTCCTGGAGAGGAATGAGTAGAAGAAGGTTGCTTCTTCCAGCTGAACTTTGAGCATCAAGGTCCTCCTATGCTCTGGTGTGTCCTGTGCTCTTGGTTATCTTTTGGTTCTGGCTGAATCCTGCCAACTAGTTTGTTCTGTTGTCTTGCCTTGTTCTTTGGCATTGACTTCTGGCTTAGTCCTTGTTCATACTTCCTGGTTTGCTCTCTGTGTTTGATATATATTGCAGCTCTGACTAGTGGCTAGTCCTTTGCTTCCTGGGTTCTGTTTCATCCCAGAGTGTTGCCCTACATTTCATAACAAGAGAAGAAGGGAGGGGATGTGGACAAAGGGGTAGACAGGGAAGCCATTTTGAAGCTGATTTAGTGCACATTTTTAAGATAGATAAAACATTGATCACCATGACATTGCCCTTACAAGTTATTAACATGACTACAACAGACCATGGGAGCTCTGAATTAAGCAAGGGTGGATAATACGATTTCTACATATTTTGAAAGACACAATCAAGCTGTTTTGTGTTGTAGACAGAACCTAGCAAATCATACCAGTGTTGCTTTAACTCTCCTCAGCAATTTTAGAGAATTTAGCCTCAGGAATGGTATTTCATTTTGTCTGAAATTCCAAACATCTGATAAATAGCTTGTCAAGTAACAGCTAATCTCATCTATTGCCTAGATTTTTTTTAAAAAAATCTGTTATCAAGAAAACATGATCTCTGTCCACAATTAGATAGCAACTGTGAAGAAAATAGGGGGAAAAGCTAGTAAATGGTTAATGTCACAGAACTGAGGAAGACAGGAAACCACAAAATCACAACTGTCCAACTTGTTCAGTATTGTCTGCTCTTGTTTGTCAGTAGCTGCCAAAAGTTTCAGGAAGGGGCTTTTCTCATTGCCTACTTCCTAATCCTTTTAGCTGAAGATTGATTCTGGGACTTATTCCCTGCAAAACCTGTGTTCTGCATACAAATACATATAAGCAGTTTGTTCGTGGCAGAGTTTCATGCAGAGTTAATGGTTAGCACTAAAGAATTCCTAGGACCACACTAACCAAGTAGCTACTTTTGGATGCTCAGTTCCTTCAGCACTGATTGTTGCTACAGAATCTCCATTAATATTTAGCACTGGAGAGAAATTTTTCAGGGAAATGTGATTAAATTAATAACAATATAGAAAAAATCTTACAAGTTGGACAAACAATGCATCAAAACTCAAAGGTTTACAAGGTCGCTTTCTTCTCTCTTGATTCTTCTGAACAAATTCTCTATAAATTTCTCCCTTTTAAAATAATAAACCAATGCAGGTTTTGTGACTACTAATCATTGTGCTGTAGTTCTTAGTACCATTAAACACACGATAATGCCAGTGGCAGATTAGACTACATATAACTGGAAACAAGGGCTGCATTATGGCATTACATTGCTGTCTGGATGTCTGCTGCATGGCAAATCTCACATCAGCTAGTAGGAATTATGATGCATGGAATAATAAGTTGGATTTGCCAGTAAATTAAAACCGACATACTTCCTGAATAATCTTCCACTACTCTGGAATTCTGCCTAGCTTTGTTGGGAGTTGTCTATTATAAACAATAGATATGCTTTTTGCAAGAAGTTATAGGTTACTGGCTTATAAACATTGCTCCTGAATTTACTGTAGGATAAAATGCATTGTGAAATTTGCATATATAGCTTTTATTTCCATAATGATTCACTCCATCTCTTCACTGTGGTATTCAATCATTATGGAAGAATGATCTTTAACTTTAGGGGAATTACTTCGCCTCTGGGCATTCTGAAAGGATACTGTAAAACCTTTCTATTTATTTTAAAGGGAAAATCATTATTCTCCTCTGAAGTAGTGATTCAATAGAGACAATTAGGCCATTTCCACACAGGGTAATAAAAACGGTGCAGTGCATCCTCCACGGAAGACATCTGCAGCTTGGAGTGGACTGGGTCCGGACTACTTACTGTAGAGCTGTACCTCAGTCTGCTCCAGAACGACCCCAAGTGGTCCGCCAGTGTGCTTTTGAAAGACCTGATTTTTCCGGTCTTTCAAAAGCATGGAGTGCACCACTGTGAGCCTGCTCCCTTGTGCAGATTTGCAGGCTCGCACCAAGGGCAGGCTTTAGGCTGGTGAGCTTCAGTGGTTGGTCGAGACCCATGACCAACTGGAAGCTGCCATTTTGGACAGATCGACGACCACGCACTGCTCTGGAGCAGCCTGGACTGGACCAGGGAGCCAGAAGATCCGGTAAGTAGCGGCTTGGGGCGATTCCCTCGCCCTGTGTGGAAATGGCCTTAGACTGCAGAGAAATGTTGTATGCCTTCAGGTATTTTAATAAGAATTTAGGTACTTAGACAACACAGAATTTAAATTGTAACTTAAGTACTTCACAACACTCTGCTGAAGGAAAGGAACAAACTAAAAATAGTTTGCTACAGTTATTTTTAGGACCCAGAAATGAATTTAATTTTATTTAGGTCTGCAATAAAGACAAATTGAAAAAGTAAAGTTATAATGATTCTTAAAAAAAAAAAAGCATTTATTTTAAAATCCTGTGATTCATATCTGGACATATATTAAGGCTTATGAATATCCATTCTGCTTTTCCTGCTAAGATAGACATGGACTTCATATATTTTAGGAAATACTTACATTATTAATCTCAAGAAATCCAACAGAAAATAGTTTTCATAGTTACTGCTTCCACAGATCCTAGAAAAAAGTATGTGTATAATTACTTTTTTTTAAAAAAAAGTAGATTCCAAAAGAAAACAAGGATAATATGAAATCCTAGAGTCTAGAATTTCCTACCAATGTAGCCAGCCATTCTAGCTAGAGGATTCTGAGAGATGACCCCAAATCCAATATCTCCAGAAGCTGCTTCTCATCTTATGCAGACTCTCATGGAATGAGCCCCATCTAACACCTTGAATCTTATTTAATTCATGTAATACATTTCCTATCTCTCTTTTAAGACTGTAGTTTAGATGTAACAGCATCCCATTCAATACTGAATTGTGCCTTAAATAAGAATATTTCAAAAAGAACCCAGTTGCATTTCAAATATATGTGCTTCAGTTAAAAGCCCAAAAGCACCTGTAAGAATTGAAAGCCCTGATGAAAGCACCCATTGATAGCTCTGAGGAAATAAATAGGTAGAGGCTCTCTTATTTTAACATTAGTCCACTGTATTGACCTTGATGGTGTACCAATATGTTTTCTTCTGAAAACTTTTATCTGAACAAACTAGCTCAGGGGCTCACTGGAACTAAAATCCACCTTTGTAGTTCTATGAGAGATCACCTAAGTATTCTTGCTTCAATTAGTTGACCTAAACCTTTGACCAGTTCAAGAAACAGGTCTATCATCACTTACATCATTTTTACAGCACTTAGCTCACACTACCACAGTGTAACAAGAGAAGAAACATTTATCAACAATTGATAAAACTCTCATCTAGGTAAAAAAAAGAAAAAGACAAGGTCCACAACCAGATTTTTTTCTCCCTCCTTGTACTGCAGAGTGAATTGATTCAGCAAGTTGAATGACCCTGGGGAAATCAGTTAAATTTTCATTTCAATCAGATATGTCTAGAGATCTTTGCAGGAATGCAAAACATCATATGGTGGGAAGGTAATCCAGCAGAAAATAGTTTTAGCTACCAATTTGTAAACACTGGGGGCTGAATAAAGTTTGTTTGCTCAATCAGGAGAAAAATATGAAGGTTTTAGAGCCAAAGCTGTAATCCTAGTGTCACTGCCTTGGAAGTAAGTCTCTGGCCATTTCCGACCGGCTCCTCCCTAAACTGCAAACCCCAGGATTCCATAGGAGGTTGAAAGTGGCATCATTGCGCTATAACAGACCAGTACAGAAATGGTTTCTATGACTTCTCACTGATTAAGGAAGCTTTACTGCTGAACAATGATGCACAAGACTGTGCTGCATGATTAGTTGCTCATACTACTTTTCCAAAAAGATGCTTATAAAAGTTACTTTTTGGACTATAGCTCTCCTTTTGACTGGGGGACTATAGTTTTGGACTATTGCTCTCCTTTTGGCTGGGGGATCTGGAGAGCTATAGTCCAAAAAAAAGTAAGTTTCACAAACTCTGCTTTGGAACTCAGTTGAATTTGTTTCTGAGAAAACATGCGTTGGATTGACTTTAATGCCTGCTTCTCTTGAAATGAGCATAGTTACAACTTTGTTGTTGTTCTGTGCATTTCTGATTTTAGTGACCCTAAGACAAATCTATCATGGGGTTTTCTGGGGCAGAGTGTATGTGACATGCCCAGGGTCACCCAGTGGGTTTTTATGGCCAAACAGGGAATTGAACCCTGTTCTCTGAAGTCATAGTCCAGCAGCCAAACCACTACATCATACTGGCTCTCAGTTACAACTTTAGTCATTTATTTTTCAAAAATTAATGTTTTGTCCTCTTTTGAAGGGATGCCATGTAGAGGAGGGAGCGGGCTTGGTTTCTGCTGCTCCAGAGACCAGAACAAGGAGCAATGGATTCAAGCTGCAGGAAAGGATATTCCACCTGAACCTCAGGAAGAATTTCCGACGGTCAGGGCTGTCCGGCAGTGGAATAAGCTGCCTCAGAGTGTAGTGGAGTCTCCTTCTTTGGAGGTTTTTAAACAGAGGGTGGATGGTCATCTGTTGGGAGCACTTTGAGGGTGTTCCTGCATGGCAGGGGGTTGACTTGATGGCCCCTGTGGTCTCTTCCAACTCTACATTTCTATGATTCCATGAAAACACCTTAATTCCAGTAATGGAAGATTATAGGGAGATCACTTGTATGGGTGTGAGTGAGAAAGAGATAAGTATTTTTGAGACGAGTTTTGTTTATATTTTATTTTGCTAAAATCATGTTTTTCCACAACCTTTGCCCTCACAGCTAAGCATGCATGCACTAGGGCAAGAGAACAGAAGGCAGCACTTTCTTAACTTCTCTACTGGCCAGAATGCCAAGACATGTTGGAAAGCTGCACCTGTTTTTTCCATCATGAGAAGAGAGAGACCAACTTGGTCCCTATCCACTGACCAGAAAAGGAACAGTTTTAGAAAGTTTCTTCCAGCTGGGGGTGGTGAGCAAAATGTGGGCATCATCCCCAAATCATAATTTTGGTCCCCAGTGAAATTTATCTTTAGCCCTAAATTTCTAGTATTACAGCAGT
The DNA here is from genome assembly GCA_948474755.1 of Ctenosaura bakeri. Taxonomy (NCBI): domain Eukaryota; kingdom Metazoa; phylum Chordata; class Lepidosauria; order Squamata; family Iguanidae; genus Ctenosaura; species Ctenosaura bakeri. The sequence continues at coordinate 164,206 of CAOLHI010001728.1, forward strand.
GTAAAAATTCATCTAAATATTTAGAAATACTATGTAGGCATTCAAGGAAAAAGGGCTGGCAAAGATACCAAAGGAATGTGAACAAAGGAAATAGAAGATGTCTAGGTGCAGATAATTTTCAGTGTCTACTCTCTGAAAAGCTAGAAATTTGAGGACTGAAAGAAAATTTCATTGGTGGTGCAGAATTTGGGGCAATGCCCTCACTTTGCATACTTTGTAGGTATACCTCTGCTTCCTTACCTCCTCTCTTGACACAGAGAACATATTATATAAACCTCCAATCCTTTTTTCTTTTGGGTTGAGCTTTTAGATTGCAAGCATGGGAACAAAAATTATGTTATTAAACTTTGTACGCCATACTGGGAAAGTTTGTTAACTGACTTGCAGGTTTCAAAAATTCTTTGAATAAAAACAGTGTCAGATCTGTTTTGAGTCTAGACATATAACTTGATGGTTGAAAAGTTCAGCAATGAGTGTTACGGTTTCTACATGATTTTCAAGTATGAACTGAATCTTGACTGAGAATGTGTTTCTAAACTAACCGAAAAGCAGTGGAGCAACCAGCAGAAAATTCCTGTATCAGTATTCTTGCTGGGGTGAAAAATTCAGTTTCTTTATCAGATCCGTTAAGGGTCATGACAACCCCATTACTTCAAAGATGCTAGCTTTTTATCTCCTAAATAAAATGAGTGTGATGTTATTATAGGCTTTTATCACCAGTTGGAAGAGAACAGTGGCAATTTGATCCCTGTAGTAGTAGGCAGGAAAATAATCCTATAGTCCCTTGACTACTATAGGAACAATCCACTCTGTTCTCATTAATGTTTCTATGTGAAGCCAAACATCTCAAACTAAACTAATCAATGGTGTATGTGTTCCTTCATAAGTGTGCTCCTTCATAAGTAAAAGCCATGTAGCTCTTTGCAAAGTAGTCTGAGGTAGGGAAATGAACATTAACTGTCTTTTCTTTGACATTCTTCATGCATACTGATGTATCTATCTTAAGGCAAATAAACATTATATCTTTTAATGAAGCCTCTTGAAACAGAGAAGGAGCTTTATCATTAGCCAGAGTGGGACACCAGATCCTGTAAATATAGAAATGTGCATAAGCAGGGAGGGGGAAAGTTCAGGCTATGACTGAACAACTTCCCAAATTTTCCAGCCAACACAGCTATTCAGTCTAACTGAAAGCAGCCATTTTTCAATGCAACACTTCCATCTGAAGATTTATAAGGCTGGTGTGTTTATTTATGGGCAGGGAACAGACAAGGTAAGGAAAGTTCAGTCCTTGAATTTCAAACTTCCTATGAAATTAAAGGCTTGTAATTCTGTTGCCATTTTAGTCTCATTTGAAATAAAGAAAAATACTTGATTGATTCCTACCTCATCATTAGAACACTTATATTTTAAACCTCTTTTCAATAAGAAAATTTCCAGGCTAAGAAGCCATTTTGAATAAAGAGTAATAAAGAGTTACTCAAACTAGTGGTTTGGCTATTGTTATTCTCTGTTCTAATTGAAATAAGTACCCAAGGAGTCAAATTAAACCCACTGTTCTGCTTAGTTTTCCCTTACAGATGTTTGATAATCCAAATAGTAAGGTTGATTAAAACTCAGGGCAGATGTTTTCATTACACGTTCAACAGTTGGGCATGAATTTAAGAATTCTCCAGGTTTTCCCATCTTTGCATATATTAATGAGATCTGAGCTCCCAGACTGAAGTTTTTGGCATTTGATTTAATATCTTCTCTGTGGGGTGAATATAATATACTGATAGCTTGCCTGTCATCTATTGAAAGATGTTAACAGTTACACATGCTTATCTTATGAGAACAGAATGAGAAAAATACACATCAAACAGTTTATTTGGCCACCACTTTGCTGCTGCATATTTTACCACAATTTCTCTGACAAGTTCCAGACAACTAATCTCCCCACCAAGTCCTGCTGTGAGTTCCACCTTGCTCTAAAGTAAACCAAAAGCAGAAGTAGCTAAATGTCCAGTCCAGGTTTTATTAAAAATCCTTTTGGGGGCAAAAAAAGATATTTTGCAGAGAAATAGTCAGTGCTGGGAACTTCCAGAAACAGCAGTTCCCTCTTCCTCATTAGTTTCTCTCACTGGGAGGCCAGAAGGGCCCAGCATCTGCCAAAACAGGTGCAAGGGTACATGCAGTCTAATGTTGCTGATGCTTGCTATCTGTCTAAATATCTATGGCCATTTCTGCATGATGTGGCTATCCTACAACAGCAGTGGGTTGTTTCTGGTCCAGGAGTCATACTGTGATAGGTGAGGGATCAGAGATCGAAGAGCAATTTATTTTGCCTGAAACAGAGACTTTGCAGGTGGTTATGACAGATGAGGGGTCAGAGATTAAAGAGCAATCTATTTTGCTGGTTTCCTTCACCATCTAAAAGACAAGCTGAAACAGAGACTTTACAACTGGTGCCCGAGGGAGAAGGGTCAGTGATAATTTTGCGGAATTGGATTCATCTTTGCCTCCCAGTCCTCAGTCACACAGGTGGAAAAAGAGGGCAGCTCAGAAGCAAGCCATTTTGCTGAGACTCAGAAGACAGGAGGCTGATTAGGAACACCGCATCTCCCTGCTATTTAAATCTGTTGGCATGGCTTGCTTTTTGATTGTGGCAAATTGCTATCCAAGCTCCCTTGGCCTTTGTATTCATGCTCTGTGTCTTTGTGAACTCTGACATTCTTGACTCCTTGGACTGGCTTTGATTTTGGATTTCGGCTCAGTGTTCATCTGGATTGTTTGCTCTGAACTCTCCTTGCTTCCCCTGCCTCCTTGGCAAATACTGTCCCATTCCTTCCTTTGCTTGCAGATAAGCATGTGCTGGGAGTTTAACTCTAACAACCACATGATGTTGTTGCTATCCAGCTGCTATCCCATCTCCAAGCATTGCCAAACCACTATATTATATTTCCAGAAAGAAATCCATTAACAGCCTACTTTAGCACTTCAATCCCATCAACCTGCTTAGTGAGGAACCATAATAACACTTAATAGGTGCTTCCTGTTATTGTGGATCCAGCAATAGGCAGGCTGTGGGCATACCAAGCTTGTCCCTCCCTCTGCATCTCCCATGGCATGGTAACTTCAAAATCTATCACTTCTCAGTGTTTAAATTTCTTCTTTGAGTTAAACCTTTTTATTTTTAAAAATACATTTCTAAGCCTTATAGTGTGAAAATGCAATAGTGTATTGGTGTGTCCTGCTGTTACAACATTGCTAGGTTAGTACAGTGCAGTGGGTAAGGGTGATGGCGGGGCAAGGGAGTGGCCTTGGAGGCTGTCATGTGGAAGGAACACCCGTGGCAATACTGCCCATCCACTTAAGGCGGAAGGGTGTGGTTCTTAACCCAACGGCATCACATGAATGCCAGGATTGTAACACTACAACACGTTAATGGTGTCTAATGTGGAAATGGCCTATGTGTGTAGCTATCACTATATGTCTATATGTAGATCAAACTTTCTTTCCCTAGAAGAGATCTGGATTAGAAGAAATAGATGCTTTGTTCCCATTTAAGGAACTGATGTGCGGTTTCTTCTGTGATACTGTTGGTCAAAGTGAACTTTGAAGTGGCATTTGTTGTGATGGAAAAGAGTTAATGGTTTATATTTAACTACTCCTTTGAAATCAATAGAACTTTGAAACATTTGGTTGCATTGTACCCATAATAATTAATTTGTTCCTACTTAAGAGCTTAACAGCCAATTGACAGCTACCACATTAATATTAGTTACCTACATGATCATTGTTAAGACTCTTTGCCCCATAAATTACATTGCCTTTAGGTGTTCAGCTGTATATAATTGTGGAAGTATTTGAAATTCCATTACTGATTTTCAGAAGATGTTAAAGACAGCTATTGCATTTTACAGCTTCATGTTTGTGTTTTTTAGTTTATGATGCCGTGCCTTCAGTATAGTTATGAAATTAAATATACTATTGATTCATTTTTGCTTTCATAGTTTGACCAAACAGACCATAAAATTTCATTTAAAAACAGCATCCACCAAACTTTAAATAACTATTTTCATTACAACCCTCAGACAAAATGATGCCTACCAGGTCGAACTTTATGTTTTATTTATGATTTTACTTTGTTCTGTTTCGGAACAAGTACATTTTCTTTTCTACATTTCTGTGGCTTCTATTCTGCTCTGTCAATTGCTTTTCCTGTCGCACTGCATGTATTTGTTAGGATAGTAGATAGACTTAATGCTTCAGCTTGGAATGAAAACCAAACCAAAAAAGGTACATTTTCTTGGTTATGATTGACATCATATTCTTTAAGCGGTGATAAAGAAAGATAGTATGGATTTGTGAGACAATATAATTGGGGGAGGAAATGATGGCATAATTTCAAGTAACATGTGTGTGTATGTACCTTCAAGACACCTGTTGACTTTTAGCAACTCTTTCAATTTCATAGCATTTTCTTAGGTAAGGAATACTCAGAGGTGGTTTGTTAGTTCCTTCCTCTGAAGTACAACCTAGCACATCTGGTATTAATTGACAGTCTCCCATCCACATAATAACCAGAGCTGACTCTGCTTAGATTTTAGGATCAGACTTTTGAGATAAAAATAAAGACATGTCTAAAATTAGCCAATAATAAGCTAAATTATCTACTAATTAAATGTTGTTGTGTGCCTTCCAGTCTATAGCAACCATAAAGCAAACCTGTCATGGGGTTTTCTTAACAAAAATTGTTCAGAGGAGGTTTGTCTTTGCCTTTGCCTTCCTCTGAGGCTGAGAGAGTGTGATTTGCCCAAGGTCAACCTGTGGGTTCCAATGGCCTAGTGGAGATTTAAACTCTGGTCTCCCAGTGTCCTGGTCTGATGCTCCAATCAAATATTTGGTAGGTGTGTGCAGGAGTGGTATGTACCAAAGTATGAAGGGTCTCACAACTTTACTTTTGGCTCTAGAGGATCACAGAATGACATATCACTTCCAGTCATATATCAGGCCATTTTCTTTTTGCTGTTTATGTTGGGAAGCCTCCCAAAACAGCATCCAGTGGTGTTTGGTAGCCTGTCAATGCCTTTTTTTTTTTTTTTTTTGTCAATCCTTCCAACCCTTTTTTATCCAACATTGCTTGGAAGGATACCAGGGCCTAGTGGGGTTAATTATATTGACAAGTTGAAGTGTGCCCAGAAGAGGGCAACCAACATGGTGAAGGGTCTGAAAACCATGCCCTGTGAGGAGTGGCTAGGGAGCTGGGTATGTTTAGTCTGCAGAAGAGAAGGTTAATGGGTGAGGGGGGGGCATGATAGCCATGTTTAAATATTTGAAGGGGTGTCATATGGAGGGAGTGGTTTTGTTTTCTGCTGCTCCAGAGACTAGGACAAGGAGCAATGGATTCAAACTGCAGGAAAAGAGATTCCACCTAAACCTCACGAAGAACTTCCTGACAGTCAGGGCTGTGCAACAGTGGAATATGCTGCCTCGGAGTGTAGTGGAGGCTCCTTCCTTGGAGGTTTTTAAGCAGAGGCTTGATGGCCATCTGTCGGGAGTGCTTTGAGGGTGTTCCTGCATTGTAGGGGGTTGGACTGGATGGCCCCATGTGGTCTCTTCCAACTCTGTGATTCTATGGGCCTCACTGGACTTCCCAAACCATTACTAGCCCTAATATAATGAGTCAATTTTTCTTCAACCATAAGAAAGATGTCTTCAGTCTGTGGAGAGCTGGTAAAGGGGAAAGTCAGATGGTGACCATTAAGCAAAGTAAAGAAAGTTAGGTTCAGTAAGGGAGAGTATCCTGAACCAAGAAAAGTTTTAGAAGTTCCAGTAAGGTCTTAGAAATTTCAAGTAAAGCCAAATTAGAGATTTCCAAAGTGTTCTGATTGTACCATTGACAAATTGGTGCATCCTACTAATAACGAAAAGAAAACAAAACTCTGAAATGTAAGGGAAAGGTTCAAAATTGTCCATTACCTCTTAATGACTTCTGCTTGTGCACTATTGCTGAACAGATTTTTTTTTTAAAAAAAAATCCCTCTATAAACGATAAAATGTATATTTGTTCAGTGCGGGATTGCTCTGTATGAATGTTGGATTAGAATTATATCATTAGATAAACTGCTATTTTCAACTTTTTTATGTGGCAGTGTCCCATGAGGATCTATGGCTAAGCCAAGCTATGTGATCTAGAGCTCATCACTGAATGACCAGTTGACCACTGCTAAAATGCTATAGTATTCTCACCAGAATTTTGTGTGTTGGAAACATTGTTCAACTGGAATTTCCTTGTGATATAATGTTGGCTTTTGTCAAAGGTGCAGAGTGTGTCTGTCTCTTTATTCAGTTACAATTGGGATTAAGATCTAAATCCAACTGCTGGTCCTAACTACAGTAGATCCATTCAATCAGTGGGATTTACAAAGATCTTGACTTAACATTCACCATTCACTTTATTGGTTCTGCTCCAAATGCTATACTGGCTGAAAGATACTGAGAATTGCAGTGTAAGAAGGTAACTTTGCTGAAGAATGCATGTAACTTTCTTCCTATTCATCTGAGGAAAAGAATGTCTATTAGCAGGACATTTGAACCAGGACTTACAATAGGGATGGAAATCATTACAGTGGCAACTCTATTATATGCTCAATGATGGAAGGACTTGGATACAACATCTCACAAAGAGCAGCTATTGATGATATTGGATATGGCAGAGACAGACAAATTGACAACCCTGATAAGAGAGGATTTATTAGAATATTATCACAAGCATTGGTCAAGGGTTATTGAATTTGAAAAAGGCATGGGTGGTAGATTTGTGCTGGTAGGATCTGATTAACCAAAGCCAAAGGCACTGTGTTGGTAGCAAAAGAATTTATTATCTGTAACTATTATCAACTTGCAGGTAAGTAGGAGTAGTATATGAAGAAACGTTGAAATGATAATTTAAAGTTGTTATAACTATGTTTAGACATAACAAATCAAATAGGATAATATGGTAGAACTTATTATTTCTTTGATAATGTCTTTTACTAAATTCCAGGAAGTGGGAAGTCAGTATTTTTTTTTCTGTTTTGCTTTCTTTTTCTCTTTTTCTTACATTAGTATAGTTTCTTTCTTTAGTCTTGTTAAGTTTTTTTAATTTGTGTGGAAGTTTTTTTAGTTTGTAGTATGTTGTTTTATGTCCTTTTTTGTTTATGTGTCTTTTATTGTATCAAAAACCTTTGTGTTTAATAATTAAAAAAATAAAATAAAAGGAAATCATGTGGCCCCAGTGTTAGCCAGTGACTCCAGGTTTTACTCCAGAGTGTAAAGGAGTTTTTCAGTATGCTAAACCCTATTCCTAAATAGGTTCAGCACCTTAGGCAGCTACTTTAAAACTAGCTAAAAACTGTAACAGAGTTACTGTCCCACTGACATGGAAAATATCTGCCTTTCCTGTGTATTGCTCCAAATGTTGGACTAAGAGATCCAATCATATTAGGCTGAAATCCAGCAGTAATGCTGATGGTGTGTAAAGTGTGGAAACTGTTAGGAAACTTCAGTGGGTTCAAAATGTTGCAGCGAGAATGTTGACCGGGGCCAGTTACAGGGAGCATATAACCCACTTGTTAAAACAACTCCACTGGCTACCTGTTAGTTTCTGGGCTCAATTCAAGGTGCTGGTTATGACCTATAAAGCCCTAAATGGTTTAGGTCCATTTGAAAGCCCATATCTCCCTGTACAAGCCAGCTAGAACTTTAAGATCTGCTGGGGAAGGCTTTCTCTCTGTCTCACCAGCATCCCAGGCTTGCCTGGTGAGGACACGGGAGAGAGCCTTCTCAGTGGCTGCTCCCACCCTGTGGAACTCTCTTCCACAGGAGACTAGGCATGCCCCTTCCCTACTCTCCATTCGCTGACAGGCAAACACCTTTCTCTTCAAACAAGCCTTTCTTTTGGCTGAGTACCTTATTAATTAGCATTGTTTTCAAGTTATATATCCTTTTAATGTTTTTTAGCTGTTTAACATGTTTTTAGTGGTTTTAAGTGTTTTTAATCTGTTTAATTTTATTAATTGTGTTTTTAACAGATATTTATTGATGGAAGCTGCATTGGGTCCCAATCTTGGGAGAAAGGCAACCTATAAACATAATAAATAAGTAAATAAATAAATAAATAAAACAAATAAAAATAAAGTCTTGCCAGCATGACAGTTCTAGATTTCCTGATCCCAGTATGTCTCATGCATTTAATGGCTCCAAGGAAGATGCCTATGACCAGTTGGTTGCTGAGGGATCAGGAAAGTGCCTGGGCAGCTGTGAAAAGGAAGAGCTGTCATCTTTTCAGATGTCCAGCATTATGCTTAATTGCAGCTGGATGGTGTCTGGACACCTCCCTCACACCCCAAGCACGTCATGGGGATGTGCCTTGGAACTGCCAAGCTGCATTTGTTCCAGAGAGCTTGCGTAGAAACCTCCTTCTCCAAAGCTAACCAAGTACTTACTCCAGATTAACTGAAAATGAAGCTGGTATATATCACCAATAGAATCCCGGCCATGTAAGCAGAGCCAGCGATGAGACATTCTGGGAGTTTCAGTCCAGTGACATCCGAAGGTTATATGTTTCTCGGTCTGATCTACTGAAAGCTTGCCTTTACTGCCCACTGAGATAAGCACTCACACATAGAGCACTCTTTCTGGCTTTGTACATTCAGTCATCTGGGAAACATTATAGAGTTGTTTACTTATTGCAGTGTGCTGACTGGTGCACTGTAATGACTTTTAGAGGCAGAATGGTATCCAGGGTGAGGCAACTGGAGTGTGAGCCCCAGGTGCCAATGCCAGGGGGGTGCCAAAAAGTGGAACCCCCACTCTCCTCCGACCTGGCCCGTCACACCCTTGCCTCTGCCTCTCATTCCCAACCACTGCAGCTCTGACTGTCTCACCTGCCCCAAGCTCTGCCGCTCTGGGATCCTTCCTGGTTGTGGATGGGAGCGGTGGCAGCAGCAGCCATGCTCCCATCTGCCATGGCCCCACCCCCAGAGTTCTTCCTGGCCGGTGGAGGGGCAGTGGTGGCAGCAGCAGCCTTGCCCCCACCTCTGCAGTCACACTCCCCATGTGCCATGACCCTGCCTCCGCCACCCCCACCTGCTCTGGCCCCATCCCTTGCCCCCTGCCCCCCCCACTGTTGTCTTTCCTGGGGCGATGGGAGAGTGGTGGCAGCAGCAGCTAGGGGAGCAATTTGCAGGCTTACCCTAGGCTCTGGTGAGCCTCAATATGCCATTGCTTAGAGGGTATAGTCATTCAGCAACTATGCAAAAGTTGGGGGTCACTCTGGACTCTGTGGGAGAGCCTGATGGTGTTTGCTGAAGCTGTTTCTCTATAGCTGTTGTCCTTCTGAATTGCATTCTGATTGAACAAAGAATCAGAGTTCCTAGTGCAAAGCTGGTACAGTGGCACTGTTGCAGCTAGGAAATTTTAGAACCTGGACAAGGTGGTTTTAGAGGAAGTTCCTTTTAGGCGATCAGTGAGCAACTGTGACTTTTGACTTTCACTTCCTATTAGCTTTACCTAGTGTAGCAAATAGGGATTAGGGAAGCTGAACTTCAAAACTATCTGGAGGGCCATGGTTTGTTCAGCCCTGCTTTAGACACCACTGCTACCCTTATTTCTGGGGTCCCTTGGGGGACACCTCAATGTGCTCCACATGATGGGAAATGGAAACTAGCCAGAGCATGAGCAATAGCAATGAAAGAGGCAGGGTAACCTAGCGGGCTCTTTTTACCCAGTTTTTATGGGGTCAGATCAAGCCAAAAACCAAGGGGAAATGTCCAATAAATGATTTTATTGAAAGAATAAAAGTCTTATGCACCAACGCAATCACTCACACACTCACTTAAGACCTATTAAGAAGCAAAAGAGAGGAAACTGGATAGGGGGAATATTGAAGGGATTGTAGCTGGGGTAATACTGCACCTTTTCCTGAAGTCCTTGGTCTGGGAAAAACAGCACAGAAGTGGGGCTCAGCACGGAGAGGGCTGAGGGGATTACTCAACGGATGGAAAAACGGTCAGCTGGGATGACCGAGTGATCCAAAGAACTGGTCAAAAACAGGGACTATTTGTAGGGGAAAAAGTACCTGGAGGGCTAATCCTTTCCCAGGGAAAACAATGGGTGTTGCAATGACAAAGAACCTCCACAATGGCAACTTCCTTTGCGTGATGAGATTACATGGTGTCGCCAAAGTCTCAGGATCTTTGGCTGCATTGGGTTGTGGTGTGACTTCATGTAAATGGTCCTTGCCTGATAGGATTTTGCTTAACTTGGGACAAGCACACTAATCCCCTCAAGTCGGCTTCTCAGGGGCTGAGGACCCTTTGTTTACTGTGGGTTTGCACAGCTTGAGGTCTCCTGGGGTCACGTGATGGTGAATTCTACTGTCCTGACCTGGTTTTGATCATTTGACCATTGCTGCCTACGTGCCCATCCAGGTGACCTCTCAGGCACACGGAATCATATTTTAATATCAAAATTGTAAACTCCGGGACAGGATTTTCCAGTTGGGTAACACCGCATATATCACTTAAAAAGCTACTAGGCACTTGGCCATGGAAACCCATGGGGTGACCTTGGGCATATCACATTCTTAGCCCCAGAAAACCCCATAATAGTTTTCACCTTATGGTCTCCATAAGTCAGAAACGACTTGAAGGCATACAACAACAACAACAACAACAACAACAACACAACAATGAGAATGACAAATCAAAATGTTAAACAGTAAGAACAGAAATAAAGCATCAGTATTAGCACAAAAATCAATAGATACACAAACCCAATCAGATATAAATAAGCTCTGAATGAATAATCTTGAATGAAAGTATCAGTATTGCAGGTTGAGGAAAATTTAGATGAGATGTTAAAGCAATTAAATGTTCTTCTTTATTATTTCAGTACTATATAAAATGTAGGTTCGCACAAACCCACCCAAACAAACTTCTGTGTCTTTCCATCCATATTGTAGTATTTATCTTTCAGGAAGGGCTGGGCATGTTTCCTGTTTGAAATCCTGGACGTCTTCTGCCAGTCATTGTTGATGATCCTGATCCAGATGAGCTAATGGTTGTACAAAGATTTTCATGCTTTGAAAATTTTCTCACACCATGTGAAAATGAATCATGGGATAAGCAATGGAACCAACAGTGGGGGTAGTTTCTTACTCCCTACATCTTCTGCACATAGATTGCTGTGGTTCATTTGGAACAACTACAAGTGATACACCATCACTTCCAGCTTCATTTTTCAGTTTAAATCAGACATTTTAAAGTTCCCCCCCCTGGATTTTGGTGATTTGGCGGGATAGTGGTGAAGCAAGCTGTGTTTGTTTTTTTGGCATTGTTTTGGTTGATTTTTGGCCAGTTTAGATTTGATTTTATGGCCTTTTCTAATTTTATAGAGTATGGGATGTTTGGGTGGTATCCTGGGGGGCCTGAAGTGTAAAACAGTGATTAAATTCCATCAGTGAGCTGCACTTTCCCTATCTCATTGATAAATGAAAGAGTTTGTGTTTCTAAAATGACATCCCTATATGTACTTTCCTGGAATGAATCCTATTGAAACAAATGGAAGGAACTCTTACAAATTGTGTCTGGTCCATGAAGGTTCCTTATGCCTGAATTAGCCAAGGGAAACATCACATTACAGGAAGCTGGGAGGTCATTTGTCATCTAACATATGACATATGCCATGTAACCAGCTCACATTTTTTTTAAATGTGAAATTTGTGAGTTCTGTTCTGACCCACTAATAAAGGCAATGAATTTAAAGTCATTACAAATTAAATGGAAGCAATCAATCATTAGGATCTGAAAGAACAGGCAGATGGCACATGATGTGTATTGAACAAATAGGGGGAAATTGTTAATTTTATTTAGGCATTCCACATGAAAAGTGTTGACGGATACAGAAGAAACAAGAGATTCAGCTTTCATAAAGGTGAAAGACTTGCCATCCATACAGATTTGGCACTCTTTATGCAGCTATAAATAAAATATTCACATAAAAAATTAGAGAATTTAAACTATAACACTAAGGCCATTTCCACATGACAACCCTCTTCCACATCATCTCGCTGCAGTCCCGGATTCAGAATGGAGCACATCAGCAACGATCCCCTCTATACCCACTCAGTCCATGCGGAAGGTACCGCAATGGCACTACATCTTCCTTCCGCAGCACAGCTGGGCTTTTTCCATTGCTGCACTATGGAAGGAAGTGTTGCAATGCACTTCCCCATGGCCAGAAGTGATGGGAGCACCAAGTGATTGCAGATGTGAAATGGATTTTTTCCGTTTTGCAAAAACTGTGCAAGTGTGATGCTTCGCAACAGGATGGCAGCGGGATGGTGACGACATCATGCGGAAACACAACCTACTGACCGCTGCCATCCTGTGGCAGAAATGAGACAGCCGCATCATGCAGAAAGGACCTAACAATAAAGCATCACTCTGTATCTTTACTGAAGATGTTAGACTACACATTACATCTTTACATCTCTCCCTCTGCAAGATACAACTCAAATATATATTGCTAATGACAGTTATATTCCCTCCCATAAGGACAGCCTAGTACTAGTACTGTCAAGAACTGAATTCACACACACAAATATAACAGTGCAAATACACTATTTATTAGGAGCATGATACATAGTACAGGACTTCAGTGAGCGAACTGGAGGCAATTAACAAAATCCAAAACATTAAAAGCAAAGAGTTTCTTATCCCGCCCGCAAGAGACCTTGGAGTTCTGGTTTAGCCTGGCAGCACTTATCACTACATTCCTAGCTTTGTTTATCTAACGGTCTCTGGTTCTCATACCTTGTTACAAGCAAGCTGCTACTCCTACTACATGTCCCATAACTAAAATATGGAGGGCTACCTGACAAGTACTTTCCTAAAAAAAAATAGTGTTGGGCAGACAAATTTGGCTATGGTTGGAATGCTGATTCACTGACCTTATTCAGGCAGGCTGATTATAATTGGTAATGCCAGATGGATACCTACTTAAATGTACATTTCTCCTTTTTTTAAAAAAAAATTGGTAAAATTGCTCCAGGGATGAGTTGTTTTGTATTTCATCAAAATCAATGCTGGATGAAGCCACCTTCTGTTGCCAAGTCAGATGCTAGAAGGGAGAATGTGTTTGATCCATGTCATTTCCAAACAAGGTCAATATGTTGTAGTCACCTCGAATTCTTTCACTCCCGTCTGCACGTTGAACCGGTTTAGCTTCATAGTGTTTCTCATTGTTCTGCATGTATTAAGCTGCTAACGCAGTTCAGAGCGATGAGAAACTGCTGTATGTGAAATCCTGAAAAACTCTGCTGCAAAGCTCAAAAACCAGTTTGCTTCGTTTTTTTCCTATGTGCAGAATTGTAACATCAGCCATTTCTGCATTGGAGGGGAGGGGAGGGGAGGAGAGGGGCAGATTCACAGAGAGCCAGCCAGGGACGTTCCCAGGCTGCTATTTCCTTCCCTCTCTCTAAAGGATAGACCGCTGTACAGTGGGAAGATCTGGCAACTTGTTTCTCTTTTTTGAAGTGACTTGTAAATTAGCTTCACAGAGGCAACTTTGCTTCTTTTTGAAGTGACTTGTTTAGCTTCCTGAGTTGGCTATTTTGTTTTTCTTTGAAGTGACTTGTAAATTAGCTTGGAGCTGCAGCCTTCACTTTGCTGAAGTAGGGAACTATTTTGACAGTTTAACTTGAACAGCTTCAATTGACAACAATTTCACAGCTTACTTTTCTAAAAATATATTAGACGGGGATATGAGAATGCGGGAGACTTGACAGTTCACATCCGATTTCATCTCCTTGCGAATAGCCCCCATTCATTTGCACGAATTCGTAAACTGTTTCGGCATTTGATTTGTCAACTATTTGTGGTGGACAATCAGAGAACTGTAAAAAGAGATTTTGGTGCCAATGGTGGGCAGGCGCCTTTCTTCCCTCGCCACCAGCCTGCCCTCTCGCCCCCATTTCACAACCTCTCACAACCCCAGAAACAACCCCAGACCTCTTTCCTTCTTCTCCCTTTTAAAATAAAAATAAAAGTACAGTTGAGAAGAGGAAAAAGAGACAGATGAGGAACCGCGACTTGCCACGCTCTCTATTTGCCAGCCAAAACCACAGGCTGCATTCAATCCCCCCCTCTTTTTTTTTTTTTTTTAAAAAGTCAAGACTATGAAGCTTCACTCCAGGGGGATCTTGGTGCCATTCTGTGCCTAGTGCCAGCTGGGGGGAGGGGAAAACAGGAGGGATGGGGGAGGAGGAGGAGGGGGAGGAGGAGGAGGAGGAGGCGAGGCATATTCCAGAACATCTGTTCAGTAGATAAGATAGCAGTGCTTCTTAATATATTAAAAGAGAGAGAGAGAGAGAGAAAAAGATCCTGGGGCCAAACCAGGCGACCGTACAAAGCAGTCTGTCCCTTCACAGTATCCCTTGTGGGGATGGAAATATTTGGAATTTGGGAGAGTTGGCTCATAATGCAGGTGGACGGATGGAACCGCTTAATGAAACTGTGCTGATTTGAACAATTGCGTTCTTCTTTTTGCGGATGCAGCAAGTGCTTTTCTCTGAGATAATACAACATAAATCGGGTGTGTGCAGACAGCACCGTTTTGAAATTGGAGTATAAGAACACCGCTCTTGATACGCAGTGAACTGCTCCTTCCCTCTACTCCCCTCACAAGCAGAAATGGCCCAAGACTCAGTGGGTTCAGTTCCAGAGATAACCTACCACAGTATCTTGTTTCTAAAATTATATATATTCCATGTGTTTTAAAAATTATATGTATATTCCATATCTATCTGGAGCTTCAATATATCTTCCCTTCCTGAAATCCCCAACATAGAACTTTTCCCCTCCTCTTTCAATAGAACACTGCTTGCTTTGGATCTGGATTAGTTCTGTCCATAACTGTGGGATAACTTGATGATCAAAAGAATCTATGAAAACCTCAACAACTACTCCTTGTTTATAAATCCAGATGGAGTGTGAGATACTTATTTGTTACATAGTTAGGCTAGGTTTTGCTAGCCTGCAACAACTGAATTATTTTTCTCAGAGTTTAATCTCTAGATGATAATGGAAAGGTAAGAATGCTCATCCCTTTCTAATAACTTTACAAGAAATTTATCTTGTTTTGTCAGCACTATTCTACTGTTGGGGAAAATTGATCTCAGATCCTTAGCTTCAAAGTCTCATTTATCTATTTCCCAGTAAAGAGGGAAATTGTTTCACTCTAAACTTGTCTTCTACAATGTCCAGGCCTTTTCATTTAAAATTGATAAAACAAAGTGAGCAATAAACCTTAACACTGTTTTTAGCAGAACTTGGAAAAATTAGTTTTTCAGCCCAGAAGCCCTCAGTCAACATGGACACTGACTGAGGAACAGTCCAAATAAATTAATTCCCCACTTTCTAGTATTGTTTTTAAAGACTACTGTTTATATTATAAATTATATAATTATATTATAAATTATATAATTGTGTTGAGATAATTTTATGTATATTTTAGAATCACAGAACCATTGAATTGTAGCATTGGAAGGGACTGATAGGGCCATCTAATCAAATTTAACAATAAGAATAAAAAACAACTGTGTGCCCTTACTGAAGTTGTCAGACTATACAGTCCAGTCAATCTATTTGCAACAAATTATTCATATAATACTGATTACTTGTAAGGACAACCTAGTGCTATACTTCTCTAAATAAATTAGATAAATTAGTGTTAGATGGCAAATTTGACTATAGTTTGAACGCTGATTCACTTATCTTATTCAAGAAGGCTGTCTATAGATGGTAATGCCACATGAATATCTGTTTAATGAAATGTATCTTGTCTCCTTATGTTTTTAATATAAATATTGATTAAATTGCTATAGGGAGGAGTTGTTTTGTATTTCATTATAATCCGTGCTGGTCATAGCCATCTTCTGTGGTAATAATCAGGATCATGGTTTCATTTTTTTGTATGAATTAAGGGTGTGGCCCTGCTATTGCCACTGGCGTTGCTAACTTACACGTGACTAATTTGGAATGCTCTATCACTTTAAATCTTTCTGTGAATCGTTATCAGAGATGTTTCAAGATTTATAGTCAGCACTTGATGATATTTTATTGTTTTTCCCTAAAATATCTCACATTTCTCTTTTTAAAACATGATTAATGTGGTTAGTACACACCTTATATTTTTAGAGATGTCAAATAGTTTTTTCCAGTTGTTATGAAATGTATTCATGAGTGATGCATATGCGTGCAACTCATATTAAGTCTATTAACAAGAATTCCATTCTACAATTTTCTAGAATACTTCAACACAAATCTTCCATGCAGACAGACGATTTTCTAAATGTACCACATTGGGATCTAGATACAACTTAGATGGTGATCATTTTTCAAAAGAATTAATTGACAGGGAATTTCCTAAATGGGTTACTGAATCATGTAGAACCAGAGCTAGCATGACACTCTATTCATACAATTGTTAAAAGATTTGTATAAGGCCCTTTCATGACTTCTAATGTCTTTAATGTTCATTGCTTTTATCTTTATAAATTAGTTTCTTTTTCAATAGCTCTTATATTTATACTTTTATTAATGATTTTATATAGTAGTGTTTATATATTGTTTTTAAATATGTTGTTAGACATCTGGAGTCCCATTGTGGGGAGATGGGTGGGATATAAATGATTAAATAATTAAAATAAATAAAAGTAACAAATAGCAGACTCAATACTGGTCAACTTTTTGAACACTGACTACAACTTTTTAACTCAAGGGAAGACAACTGGGAAGGCGGCTGAGTCCGTTCATCCCTTTTGCAGGTAGCACTGGCATGACCTGAAGTGATGTCATGTTATTTCTGGTTCTGTTTTTGGCTAAATTTTGGCTGTTTTTTTGGGGGGGGGTAGATTTTTCAGTGTTTGGGGAGGATGGATAGTTATTAGGGGGAAACTGCTATTTGTTTGTGGTTGCTCTGAGTTCTTTGTGTCTATTTTGGGTGGGGGAAAAAATCAATGGCTAATTTTTAAATTTGGGGCTCTGAAGACCTTCTGGCATCCAAAAATCAGAGTCCCAAGGATTGCATGTGCCTGATTTATCATACAGTATTAGATGACAAATCATTCTAAAATACTAACATTTAGCACAAGCCATACCTGGGTGTGCTTGGACTTCCTCAGAATGTGAAATCTCTCTGATAAATCTGTTCTTGCTGACTTCACCCAACACATAATCAGATGTGGACATTGTTCATACTGCCCACAAAGCTGGCTGATCAAGGAGTTTTGCAATCCTATTGACAATCAAATTGTAAAAGCTTTTACAAATTGCAATTCTCAGTGTGTTGTAATTATGTGTCTTTTATATGTTATTATGTGTCTGTGTCAGACTTCAAGATCTCTCAAACTTATAATTACTGAACATTAACGTAAGATTTGCAGCTATAATTTTGTTCTTGCTATATAATTTTGCAAGAACCAACCCGTTAGCAGAGATATGAACAAAGACAATGGCTTCCTGGCACACTACATATAAATACAAGAGTCCTTACTGCATTTATAACAAAAGGAATCTTCTCAGAGAGTTTTGAACTCAAGGTAAGCAGATTTTTTGTTTTCAGTAATCGACACTAACTGATCAGTGTAAAGATCTGAAAGAATTCTAGTGTAAGGGATGTTATTTGCATTTTTCTTTATCCTATCACATTCTGCCCCAATGGAACAACTGTATAAATATGTTTTACTCTGAGGCATCGATCCCACTCAGTACTGCATATGAAGATGTAGGTTTGTGTCCACTGAAGCTCATGCTAAAATAAAAGCCAATTAAACTTAAAAGTGCTGCCACCCTTCCTTTTTCTCCTCCTCCTTGCCTTCTTTTTATGATGTTTATAGATATATTGAAGAAGAATTTGAGATGGCAACACAAGCCCAAGGCTTCCATATATCACACTGATGATTAATATTTTTGTTTATTGGCCCTTTCATAGATAAATGTGTTTATTATCAGTCTGTCTTCTTATAAAGACTTCCAGACAACTAGACTGTTAAATAGCCACAGTTCCATTTCTGATGGATACTGGTTCTACAATTTGTTGGCTGTATCCTTGATTACTAGACTGTTGACAAAATATTTTTACTATCAATTTGTCTGTCTGAAATGGCTTTAATATAATAAATGTGCATGAATTAAAGCATTGGTTGATATTAGTATCTGGTTTTCATTCAATTTAAAACGACAGATTCCATTTTTGTATTGATTCTTGCTTTACTATTTGATTCTTGGGGACTCCTCCCAAGAACTATCTTTTGACTGTTGTTGCCCTTTGATTATTTTTGATGGTTGACTATTTTTGACACTTATCTGCAGCAATTTTCATACACAGCTTGTATGTTCAGATGCCACATATATGTGTGTGTGCGTGCGCACGCGTGCGTGTGCATGAGTGTATAGAAAGAGAGGGAGAGAGAGAGAGAGAAAGAGAGTGGGAGGGAGGGAGAGAGAGAGAGAGAATGAGAGAGAGAGTTAACCTTGTTGTAAAGTTATCTTGGATCCCATGTCAGGAGAACAGTGAGTTATATATACAAGCAAGCATTTCTATGGTCTGAGCTCCACTGAGTGAGCTTGTGCAACTTACACAATGTGAGCCATTTGGGAGTTACACTGCTCATCCAAGGAGGTATTCAGAACCTCCTTACACATCTGGAAGACAATAGGGCAACCCCAGGCACCTGCTTCTTGTACATGTCACCACTTTTACCATCCCTGAAAGTGATAGCCATCTAGTCTAGGACTGCCCCTTCCCCAGAAAAGTTATTTTCCAAGCCAAGCATCCCAAGTGCCTTGGCTGTTGGTCCCATATAGAAGAAACTCAGGATATTAAATTAATAAATTAGATCTAAGAACCTCTTCGAGACACTGAGCAAATAATAGCTGGATCTATGAAGAGCCTTGGGTAACTACAGTATAATTGTGCTGGTGGAGCTTTCCATTTCATTAGAACTGAACAGGATCTTGGCCTATAATTTGAACAGAATTCCAATAGACCTCACCTAAGTAGGGAAGACTGTGCACTGGCTGACCTTTGTGTCTAGTGAGCTTGCCGTCCAAATGTTAACTATGAATGGGTAACTACAGAGTGTCTGATCTCCCTCCTTATGGCTGTTTATTTTTAAATCAATCTCAGACTTTAAACTAGACAGGCCTTCTAATAGAGGGCATGCTCCAGAACAGAACTGTCCTCTGACAACCCTTCAAACAGATGAATGGCTACCATAAAAAGGGCCAAATAACTGACCTATCAGGGTCCTAAACTGGGTTGGGATCTAGAAGGGGGTTAGAGAGGTTTAATCTCTTTCTCCTTACCACTATACCTGCAAACTATGTAGAGCCCTTAAGTCTGATGTTATTGTTCTTGTGAGAAAAAAAAAGACTTTTTAAAAATATACCAGTTTTTGGTAATAAAAATTTTAAGCTTAATTCTCTGAGCCTGAAGAGTTAAGACCCCCACTCCTCTAGGTTCTCAATACAGATGGGAACACCTGTGTTTACACTAGAGTAGGAAATAAATCTAATCATTCACATTCCATCTTGATTGGCCTTCAGTGGCAATAAACGGCACCTGGGCACTACCTGGAATGAGTTTATGCAAAAGAGGGGAATTCAGTTTTATTTTGTAGATCTTCATGGCCCAATCTCCTCCTTCAGAACACCCATGTTCCTTTCCAGTTTCCTTATCATTGCATCTCCACTACTAATATTTACACAGGTGCTTCCATTGCTGATCAGATTCTTGCCACTGCCTCCCTGCTCCTGTCATTACTCCTCAAAGGGTCTGTCAGTGCCAAACAGATGCAGACAGACCAAAGGGAGAATTCTTCCTTTAGCCTCCTAGATGGAGACAATGATAGCTGTAACTGAACACATGTAGAAGGCATCAGTTTAGGGAAGGGTTTCTCAAGTTGACCTCAGGATGCCCTGTCTCTTTGAACTGAAACCATTTCACGATGCTATGAGGAGAATCTCATGAAGTCAGTACTTGCCCCTTATCTATAAAGTTATTCAGGTTCATCATATGAAAGCTAGGCACTCCTAGTCTACTCCCCATCAGCAGCAGTAGGCCAAAAATTCCTGCTGATACATGATATCTGCTCATCACTTTGGGAAACAGATTTCTACAATGAACTTTCAAAGGTTGGGGTGGTTTAGCCTCCAATTGTTTCACCACAGCTCCTACTACTCTCAGGTGAAAAGCATAACATTATTTTAAATAATTTGAAATGGAGGAGCTAGGAGTAAATGGTCTGTATCTATTACCTCAAAATTTCATCAACTTGAGCTGCTGCCTGAAAACTATAACTGTTTCCAAAGCATATTTGAAAACAAATTAAAGTGTAATGTATTGTGGTTTTAGTTCTTGCTAATGTCTGTGATCCCTATGATGATCATTTACCATTTTTAAAAAGAACAAAGCTAAGCTAGATTATTTCACTGGCAGTGTATTAAGAATTCAGACACAGAACCATATGGGATGAATACTCATGGGGATGGTTCTTTGTCAGACTTCAATAGGTTGGAGGTCATAATTCTTATCTCTTACATGACAAGGCACAGATCATTTAAAAAACATTTCTGATTTTTATTCCACAGAATAACTCCAGATGTTAGTCCCAGATGGAATAAACTAACTGAATCAATACCAATTATTTGGTAAATTAATACTGATGAAAGTTCTATTGGTTTTGTAGGTCTATTTTAATTGAGACTGACAATTGGATTTAGCTCTGAACCATCAATTTCATCACAGCCTGATATTTATATGTGGAAAGCTAGCTGCTGCCCTCTGCTGCTCTAGAAAGATATTCATTTTAAATAGTCACAACATGAAAATATAACATTAACAATGTATTCTACACTTACACATTTGTTGTTTCTTGGGGCTAGTTTACATCTCCAAAATGGGAGAAAAGATGGGTACTAACCCTTCCTCTCCCAGACAGCATCACTAAATGGAAGGTGATCTCAAGGGTAAGTATCACTCTACAACTATGACAATATATCTGGTCCTAAATGATGTGAGTTCTATGCACCTTCTACCCAATGAAATTGTCTAGCCAGAAATATCTGCTGTTATCCAGTCCCTGTTCACCTCTGTCACTCATCCACACTGACTACTAAATCTCTACTAAATCTCCCTCCCTACCATCAGTGCTTGTATTGATTCACTCATGATTTCCAGCTTCAGAGCATCTATGCTCCTTTTTCTTGTTGTTACAATCTTCCATAATTCTTCTATAAGAAAGACAGTTTCTCTCTGCTTGTGCTATCTGCTACATATGCTCATATCTGTCTGCGCTTCAACCTGCTAAGACTTATTCTACTCCTCCCATTGTTGTTCACTGGCAGATTGTTAAGTTCTTTACTGGAATTGGGGTTGTCCTACTCTCTTAGGAAGAACCATCTGAAGAAAGAATGAATCTGTTAGTTGGATAGCATACTTTGGTACAACTCAGCTATGACAAAGGAACAACAGGGTTTTCTTCTGGTATGGAACTGAGCCTGACCTGAAGTCCTGATTGGTTATCTGTTTGGATCCTTGTCTACTTAGGAATTCTGCATTAATTATCTTGCTGTCAGGTGCTATGAATCACTCTCCTCCCTATTGCAAATTAATTGGTTAACTCTCTTATCTGCCATGCAGATCCAACTGAACAGGCACATTACCAATGTGCTGCCAATTTTTGATATTGTGAAGAGCAGAGTCCATTGTTTGTTTAGGACAAGAAATAGATAGTAGTAGATTTTGTTTATGAATCTGCCATCCAAGTTACAGAATCAGTTTTATTTATATAGTTTGTTATTTGCATTTTTCCATTTAATATGAACAACCCAAAGCAAGAAAGCAGCCGATAAATAAAGAATGAAAACAATGCATCTATTAAATTTGAGACTAGAAGCAATATAAAACTGGAAGCAATAAAATAATAGTTATGTTTGTAAGGGTTTTGTCTTTTTCCATTAAAAGAAAATAACCTAGAGCAAGAACGCCTTCTACAAACAAAGTATGAAAACAATGCATCTGTTAAATCTGAAACACCAGAATTAAAGGCAATAAAATAATACATTTTAAAGCCAAACTCAACTGTGCCATCCAGTAGTGTTATTTGGAAAAAGTTTTCAGGAATTAGAATCCATCATTTTGTCAGAATTGGGTGCATAAAAATGGAACTGATAATATATGTGAAACTTGGTTCTTGGAATCATCAACTAAAGACCATCTTTTGGCAGCATCACACACACATAGAAAAAGTTGTGGACAGAAATAACTGCTACTTCCAAGGTCGGTGGGGGAATTAACCCACTCCAAGTTTTAGCTTGAACTTTAAAGTTTGCTGACCAATTTTGGTAGTTCAGCATTACGGATAAGTCATTTAGACTAAAACTCAGAATAGATTCATTACTTTATCAATAATTGAGCCAACAGCCACCATTATGTATGGGTGAAGAAGTGAAATCATGACAGACAGTGTTAGTTTATGGATGAAGAAACCAAACAGCACAAGTTGTCTCTAAAGGAGTGGGAAAGTACCTAGTAAAAACAATAAGTAGTTGCAATTAGTTCATATTTTGCAGCAGTGAAGACATAGGCCATTTTTGCACTGGGCGAGGGAATCACCCTGCACCTCTACTTACCGGATCTTCTGGCGGTCCAGTCCGGTCCGGGGTGAGGAGGAGCAGTGCGTGGTCGTCACTCTGCACTGCTCTGGCATCCAAAATGGCAGCTTCCGGTTGGTCATGGGTCTCGACCAACTGATGAAGCTTGCCAGCCAAAAGTCTGCCCTCGGCAGATCGCAGGCTCGCATTGGTGCGAGCCTGCGAATCTGCACAAGGGAGCAGGCTCGCAGTGGCACGCTCTGTGCTTTTGAAAGAACGGAAAAATCAGGTCTTTCAAAAGCACTCTGGAAGACCACTTGGGGTCGTTTCAGAGCAGACTGAGATGTGGATCTACAGTAAGTAGTCTGAACCCAGTCCACTACAAGGTGCAGAGGTCCTCCGTGAAGGACGCACTGCACTGTTTTAAATACCCCCTGTGGAAATGGCCATAGTTAAGATACATTACAATTGTAACTCAGTGGATACATTACAATTGTAACTCAGTGGAGGATGTCACTTCTTCTCTGGTGTAATTGTAAACTCTTAGCTTCCCAGTTATGATAGATGACCTCATTAAATGGTGGTGGAAAAAATATCATGCAGCTCAAGGGAAGGCTTGTATTCTGGTGTGGAGGTTTAAACAACAGCAAGGTGAATGGGAGAAAAGTATGTATTTTATTACAAATCACCAGCTTGAAGTATTCAGATTTTTTAATTTTTTTATTAAAAAAATATATTTATTGAGCTTTTACAAAAGGATGTATATAAAAAGCAGACATATAACATAAGACATTAACATATAATATGTAGCACAAAGATCAATTTGCATGTAATTCTTAATTCCTAATTACATATCATTCTTAATTCAATATTTCACATGGGTTTACAAGGGAAAAAAAACTTTAAAGAACCTTAAATGGGTGACAGGTACATAAAAAAAAAACAAGCAAAGAAAAAGAAAGAAAGAAAAAAAGAAAGAAAGAAAAAGAAAAAGGTTGTAGAATAGCAACAATTAGAACAGAAAGTTAATTCAGAACAAATCTGTATTAGTTATATATTCATATTAATAGAATTATTTTTTTAAAAAAAATGTAATGATTTGTTACTTTTCAGAAATGGGTAAACAAATAGTTACTTTTAAATTTCTTTACCTATTTGTTAGGTGGCTTACAAGATGGCCTAAAAAGGAAAAGGTCAAAACCATGAACAATTGTAATATCAAAACACAACTTAATTAAAAGCAATTAAAAGTACTAAGTACAGTACTAAGGAAATCCACACCCAAACATTAAATGCCCCATCCTCAACAGCTAGCCAATTGCCTCTCTTGAAAGTAGTGATGGGAAGAATATGATGTTAGAATGATGTTAGAATGGCTCCTTCTTTGTTTTCCTTTCAGTGACAGGTTAAGACGTTTCTCTTCTAGAGAGCTTTTGGAACAAGTCACAAAAGTGACTTGTATACCGCTGTCCTGTTTTTAATCTGTTTTAAAGTAAGATTTTAATTGGTTTTAATTCTGTTCTTACACGATACTGTTTTAATTTTGTATGTTTTTAACTGTACACGTTTTATTGCATTCTATTTTTTTGTATGCTGCCTTGAGTCCTAGCCTGAGAGAAAGGTTGGATATAAATAAAGTGATGGATGGATGAATGATAGAGTACTGTACCCAGAAATAGACTAGAAGCTCATGATGGTATTGTAACAAAGGACTTGACTGCTTTCTCTAGCTGGCCCCAGTCAAAGTCTGGCTGCTGCATTTTGGAGCAGCAAGAGTTTCCAAGCTCTTCAAAACCATCCCCTATGCAGCATTTACAATAATCCAAAATTGGAATTACAGTGTGAACTAACTACTTTAGCAGGAAGACAGGTATTGAGACTAAGGCCAAAATCCTATTAGGCTTGTACACTCACATAATCATCCAGTTCTGCAGGTGACTGGATTTTTTTACTGGTTCATATAAAGAGGCTTCCTAGAGCAGCCCCACACAGAGTGTATTGAAGTGGTCTGTTTTTGAAGTTACAAATACACTACTTGTGGTGCCCTGTCTAGGAAAGGTCATAATTAACAGACTAGTTAAAGCTGGCCATAGGAGATCTGAGACATGTAGTTCCACTTGGGCCTCCAGTGACAGAGAGGGCCCTAGGATAACCCAAAACTATGCACTAGCTCCTTCAAGTTCCCCCTTCCAGAGCAGGATCTTTAACCAGTTCCTGAACCCAAGAGCCACCAATTCATCGATCATCCATCTTATCAGGACTGACTTTAAGTTCACTAATGTTAAGGCTAGCTTTTTTTCCTCCTTCTTTTCTTCCATTTCTTGCTCATAAGAGGTAAGACACTACTAGCTTCCAAATGTCTGTAATCTGTACCAACCCTGACCATATTACAGTATAATCCTGTATACATCTACTCAAACATTAAGTCCCACTGAGTTCAAGCCAGCACCCCCTCAATGACACTTTGCATATATTGAGGAGTAAGTGGCAGTATGATCACAGCCTTGGGTTCCTTTCTTTGTTTAATTTATCTTTTCTTTAATTCATTTTTGGTCTAAGAAATTAGTGGTACAGTGTAGTGTGGAAGAAGGGGAAAAACTTTTCTCCTTTGTTGATTCAAAACATTGATTTCCACTGTTGTTGTTTTTATCTTTAACACTTGGCATTCTGCTAATTAAGTACAGTTTAGGGTAACTTTGCTTTGAATTCTACAGAGATCTAATTAAGACAACATATTACAAGGGCTTATAAAAGTTCCAATGGAATAATTGGCCTTGAAGAGACAAATCAGAGTATAAAAGGGGGAAAAAAGAGCTCTGCTAAGCTCTTTTGTTGTAACGTTACTTGGGTAATTACTGTAAGAGGATGGAAAATTCTGAGATGCTTTTGTTATAATATCTCATTTTGTTTTCTTAGATTATGCTGAAAATAAAGAGACGTAAAGAAAGGGCACAATGTCAACAAGATTACAAAAAAAGGAAGACCGTGGTACATATTCTGAAAGGTAAAGGAAGTTTAGCCAGAAATTGGTCTGTGTCCCAGAAATATTTGGCGGTATAGACTGATGAGAATAACACTCCAGAGAATTCCTTGGAGAATTTCTCCAAAGAATCAACTCTGCATTCAGGGCCTCATCATGCATTTCATTTTAAAGCGTGCACAAACAAATGCCAAGTGATATTGTCACAAGCAGATGTCAGCTGGGCAAGATGAAGTCCAAGCCCTTTGAAACACTAGGTTGTATCCCATTCTATTCACTCACCAATCCACTGGAAATATTTAGGCTTGTCTATGTTTACAACTGGGCAGTGGAGGTTAGTAGCCTCCATGATAATGTGGAGGCGAATATTTATTATTTTATTATACTTGTAGGCTGCTTTTCTCCCGGAAGTGGGACCCAAGGCAGATAGTTGTTAAAGTAACTATCTGCCTTGGGACCCAAAATGGACAGATGTTAAAGTAACTATCCAAGGTTCTGGGCCCTATCTCCCCCACTTCCAGTCAAAATAGATTCATCACCTTGGATATCTCTTTTAAGTCTAGACTAAAACCTGGATGAGATCCATCACCTGACTGATATGGGAGCCACTGGATAACACTGGGAGTGGGCAAAAAAACGATCTTTCTCAAGGCTCTGTGCCAGTACCAGTGAGCTTACTGAGCCTGGTTCTAGTGAAGAAAAGCTGTTCCCTGTGTAGTTGATTGGGGTCAGTGAAATAGTGGCCTGAATCCCATTGACAGACTCAACTAGAGCTGACCCACTGAACCAGTGGGGTTTTTGTATGTGTTTGCATACTTATTAAGCAATTGATTCAGTGGCTCTTCTCTAGGTGTGAAAACCATTTTAAGATGTGGCCCACAAATGGTTCTCTAACCTTATGACATCTATGTTCACTGAGTTTATGCATGAGTTTAGACATTCTCCTATACAAAAAAAGAAATGAGATGATTAAAGAAAGAATGTGTTTCAGGTATGTCTTGCTTGAATAGACTAGTTTGCTAATGAGTCAGAGGAGCTGGCAAGGCACTGGTTCTGAATTGGAGTCTCCAGGCTTTACATATCACATTTTTTTTCACTTGAATGGTGCCGTGCAATCAGTCCAAGGCAAGCTTCAAAATGTAGTTTGACAGCCTTTTTGGCTAGCAAAATGCATCGGCCTAAATGGTTGTTTTTAAATTGGGTGAGAAATTAGGCAGGAATGCCAGCAACAACCTACTCCATTTTATGGAAAAGATACATCAGTATTTGAGATTGGGCAGCAATTATCACTCTGCAAGATGAGAATGATTTTCAAAACCAACCCATTTTCTAAATAATCATTTAAACCCACTGAATTGTATAATTAAATGAGTCACTTTACCATGCAGTAGCTGCTGTCATCTCTCTCCTTCAATTTATCTTCACAGTTGTGAGAATGTTGGTATGAGTGCTTTTTCTTTTTAGCAATAGCTGTGTATTTTAATTGCTGGTTTAAACAACATGGATTCCTAACATATATGTGTCCAAAAGGAAGGCTCACAGAGGCTCAGGCGTATTTCCTAACAAGGGCTTTACCAAAAATAGGAAAGTTAGAAAGGGGTTAATGCAATTAGTTAAGTTTAAAAATCTGATTCAACTGCATTTAAAAATTAGAAAGAGTAAAAAGGGTAAAAAATTAACTGTTCCCAATTGCCATTTAAATTTTAGTTAAATTCCTGCACTAGAAGCCTTAACAGAATGGCTGAAAAATGCAATTGATTTTACTGGTCTCCACCACTTTTCTCTGTTTTGAGTTTAGCAGAGAAGGAAACAGCCGATTATTTTTTTAAAAAAATCATGTCCTATCCATCTAACATTCCTTTATATTCTCATTTTTCCTATGGTAGGGGAAAATTTAGGTTTTGAACATGTAGGCGTTAGTGAATTGAAAACAAACCAGGCTTCTAAAAATGGTATTCAGTTGGGATTGCTCTCTTTCCTTTCACACTTTTGGAACCATACCGGGATTGCTTTATGCTTGTTTATGCTAAAAGCTTGGCAGTTAAAGTAGAATGTAGCATTATAATGGGACAGCGTGAAATGGCCTTAATGTTAGGCCTACAATGAATCCACTCTGGATTTTATTCCAGATTTAAAGGAACTGTCCAGGACACTGACTTCTGTTCTCAAAATAAACTCACTGTCTGCAAAGACTGTGAGCAAGCATGGGTGTTGGACTATGACCCTGGAGACCAGGATTCAATTCCTCACTTGGCCATGGAAACCCACTGGGTGACCTTGAGTGTGTCCCACTCTCAACCTCAGAAAATCCCAGGATAGGTTACCTTAGGGTTGCCATAAGTTGGAAACAACTTGAAGGCACACAACAACATCTGGGAAAGAGGGAGCTGCTAAGTATCATATTATGTTTGTAAGGAACAGAACATTTTTAAAATAAGTATCTTGGACAGTTCATGCAACCCAGATTGGATTCATCGCACTTCAGACATGGAAGTCACCAGCTACTACTGCATCTCATCCATGTAAGATATTGCCTTCTGATTGAACCATGGGTTACTACTGCAATTAAAGTAGTGCTGGCCAGATGAAGCAGAAATTCAAAATGTTACATTTTTTTGGAATTTCTAGAATCTGCCATGCAGCATGGTCTCTGTGAGTTATAGTCCAAAAAAGTAACTTTGCCAAGCTTTTTCTAAGATATTTAGCTGCCTGGAGCCCAAATGGCCCCATTCTTGCATGTAGGCAAGTCTTGTCCAGTTATTCAGACACCAATATGGAAAACTGCCTATACATGGCCAAATAAGAGGACACTAATATCCCAGAAGCATCAAATTCCATCTGATCTTGGAAGCTAAGTAGGGTCAGTCTTGGTTAGTATTTGAATGGAAGACCACCAATGAACATAGGTGCAGTAGGCTATATATCAGAGGAAAGAAGTGGCAAAACCACCTCTGATATTCCTTGCCTAAGAAGACCCTATGAGATTCATGGGGCACCATAAGTTGAAAGCACATGCACACCTAATTTGCAAAAAACAAAAGGCATGGGGGATTGGGTGGGGGAATTTGCTGATGAATCTTTTCTGTTAGTGCAAGGACCTTTCTCAAGAGATAAACTGACTAGTGTTACAAGAGCCTCACTGATTTATATCTGTGTAACTGTGGCCCTTTCCGCATGCGGTGGGGGAAACGCTCCTTGCTGCTACTCACCGGCTTTTTGGTGGGTCCGTTTGGGTCTATCCTGATGAGGAGCAGTGCGAGTTCATTGCTCCTCACTGCTCTGGCATCCAAAATGGCGGCTTCTGGTTGGTGGAGGCTCTCCACCAATTGGAGAAGCTCGCCAGCCTAAAGCCTGCCCCTGGCAGATCTGCAGGCGCGCACTAGTGCTCGCCTGCAAATCTGCACCGGAGCACGGTGACGGAGCGACACGGGGTCGCACGCTCCATACTTTTAAAAAACTTCTTAAAAGAAGTTTTTAAAAAGCACGCGCTGCACGACCAGTTCCAGTCGCTCCGGAGTGGACTGAGGTGCGGAACTACAAAAAGTAGTCCGCCCCAGTCCACTCCACGGTGCAGAAGACCTCACTCTGCACCATTTTAATAGGCTGGTGCGGAAAAGGCCTATGTCTAGATTTGCACGATAAAAAACAAGTCATTTGGAGGGATCAAATTAGTTACTAACACTTTGATTCAGACTAATGTATTCCTTCTTAAAATTGTTGTTTTTGCAGTTTGCTGTTGACCTCACCTATCATAGATATGAACTTGTCATTTTTGCTTCTAAATCTTGTAGTCTTTTGAAACACTTCATGCCTTTGGACAAACTTTATTGTCGTTTGATCAAAAAATTGAAAGGGGTGGGGAGGGCAAAAGCAGAGAGATAATAGCATTTGTGGAATGGAATGTTGTAGTTACTTTCATCAGAAGATATTCTTACAAGGTTTGTCTGTACACATCTTGGACTGCCACTGTCAATCTAAATGAAAGGTTATTTTTATGAAACCTACCCACAGTAATATTTATATGGCTATGTTGTTGTTACATGCTGTCATCTTATGGCAACCCAAGGGAGGTAATGGTACCACTCTATTCTGCTTTGGTTAGACCTCATTTGGAATACTGTGTCCAATTCTGGGTATTGGCATTCCAATCATCTATGATTACCAACATTTCCTGTGTTGTTGTATGATCAAATTTCTATAGGAGGTCGACAAGCTGGAGCGTGTCCAGAGGAGGGCAACCAAAATGGTGAAGGGTCTGGAAGCCATGCCCTATGAGGAACGGCTTAGGGAGCTGGGTATGTTTAGTCTGCAGAAGAGAAGGTTAAGAGGGGACATGATAGCCATGTTTAAATATGTGAAGGGATGTCATGTCGAGGAGGAAGCAGGCTTGTTTTCCACTGCTCCAGAGACTAGGACGAGGAGCAATGGATTGAAGCTGCAGGAAAGGAGGTTCCACCTGAATCTCAGGAGGGAGTTCCTGATGGTCAGAGCTGTCTGGCAGTGGAATGTGCTGCCTTGAAGTGTGGTGGAGTCTCCTTCTTTGGAGGTTTTCAAGCAGAGGCTGGATGGCCATCTGTTGGGAGTGCTTTAATGTGTGTTCCTGCATGGCAGGAGGTTGGACTGGATGGCCCTGTGCTGTCTTCCAACTCTATGATTCTATGGAGGAGAGACCTCCAAGTCATGCTATCATCAACCTCCTTGCTCAAGTCTTGAAGATTCAGGTATGTGTCTTCCTTGATTGAGTCTATCCATCTGTAGAGAGATCTTCCTCTTTGCCTATTGTCTTCTGCTTTATTGACAGTAACATTTTAAAGTTAATATTCAAAAGAATCACCATAGATGTTTATCTTTATACTACTAAATGAAAAAGATATAATCCAAAATGCAGTGTTCTTTTCCATAGCCATTTTAATGAAAGAAAGCTGAAAATAGAAGCAAAGAAGATAATAAGACTATCTTTGCTCTGACACTACTTTATCAATGTTCCCATGCCCGTCGCTGCAGTCCTATACTCCTAGAGGCGAGATAGGGGTGTTGAGAAACTACAGGAAGTATCAAGATGCCTGGAGAATGTAAAAACAAAGAAAACCTCAACCCAGTAACTTTGAAAAATACAATGTAAAGAGATGATGAACTCTAGGTAGCCAAATGAAAGCTAAACATGTTCAGTAGCCATTAAATATTGACTGCAAGTTGGGAAAGCAAAGAAATACAAAGAAAAGGATGGAGTATAGTATATTGGAAGGAAGGATGGAGAATAAAAACATTGCTATAAGGTAAAGATAGATGACAACTGTGCCCTATCTATTAAATCCATTCCTTAAAGCTACCTTACAAGTGTAGAGTAGATGGTTCAAAGCAACAACTGTACAAATCTCTCCCTTAATGCTCCTTGGTATCACATCCATGGCACTACCATCCTGATAAGATCTAGCAGTTTCTTGATTGTGATATTATGGGACTATAATGCTTAAGAGGCTTTTTATACCTAAGGGTTTAAAAGATTTTAAGGGTTTAAACCAAAGGGTTTGGGGTCAAGAAAAAAAAAGCAAGGCTACAGAATGTCTTGGGATGTTTTTGCAATTACACAAAGCCATGCTTTTTCCTAAGCACTCCCCATGTGTGTTCCTAAGCCCCCAGACTGGTTGGTGACTGCTTTGATGTAAGCAGTCAACGAAGTCAGAAGCTAGACTCTTCTTGGTGACATAAACTAATTCAGCCCCAATTTGTGCCAGTGTATATATTTTGGGATCATTGTAGAAGGAGTCATCCTGTACCTACTTGTACAACATCACTCACCCTCGATGTGTATCAGTAGTGAGAGGTCACAGATCTGCCACCACAGCCACTAGTTGGTTGCAGGGATGCAACTGGGCACATTCTGGCTGTCTTCACACATACAGGGAAGACAAAAGAAACTTCTGCTATGTATGGACACTGGTACTTCTTTCTCTAGTGTTAAATGGAAGTTAAAATGTACCCAGCTGCATCTGCACAGTCATTTGTGTACCTCTTGAAAGCAAAGACAAAAAGGAAAATGGAGGACAGAAGAAGAACAAGAGCTCACCTGCTCAGTCCCTGACACCATGTAATACATTTCCTAGAATGGGAAAATTAGAATCAGGAACGGGAGCCTTTCCCATCACTAGAACAGTATACTACTGCTGTCCTGCTCTATGGTTACAAAATAATGAGGTTGGAGCTGACAATCTTTTTTCATTTCTATTTGTTTGTTTGTTTAATTCCTATTCTCTTTTCTCCCAATATAGCACCCAAGGCAGCTTACAACATAAAATAAACAAGGTGCAGCTAAAAACCCCTGATGATAAAAATGTTTTTTTTTAAACAAACAGCTTATGTCATTAAAACATACTAATTTAAACTAGTATAAATGCACTTTTAAACACAATAAATTTAGTATTACATACAGTACCTGGCAGAAGTGTTTACCTGTCCCACCCCTTTGCCTTTACCACATTTTCTTGTTTTGCAACCTGCAGTTGAAATGGATTGACCTGAATACTTACTGCTTGATGTACACAAGATACTTCTCCTTGATACACAAGAATACTGTCATGCACCATTAACTGGTGCTCACCGTATCAGAAGACCATCCTTTCTCAATCTTACAAACCCTTTCAGTTCACACAGCTAATGAAGCACTGATTTAGGTAATATCAAGGGAAATAAGAGACGTAAACAGCTGAGAGATCCTGCATCAAGAGATGTTGTCTCCAGTAAGTAGCTATGAGACATTTCTCAATGCAATCCCCAACCAATCTCTTCTCTGCTGTAGGCCCTCATCCAGCAAGGTGAACATTTTCATTGCAGTGCAGCAGAGATATATTCAGCTGTTTTTCCTCCATTACAACAAGTTTCCCTGGGGACCACCATGGTTCCTTAGGAGGTCCCAGATGATGATGATATTGCTCACTTGGTGGTGGGTCTGCAGCAGATAAAAGCTGGGATTTTGGAGGAGGGGAGATGGTCACTGTGTGGTTAGAGCAGAATTCTGACCTCTGCAATGACTAAAAAAAGTAGGTTACAATAGTAAGAGCTGGACTTACTCAATCATAGCTCACTAATGGAATACCAGCTCCTGTTAAAAAAGCCAACATCCAAACCATAACATATTTCTTGCATACAGTAGTATAAAAAAGGCAAAACAAGAACAATACAAATACTTTTGTTTTTGCCCATCATTTCAGTAAATCCACAGGTAAGCCATGGAAATGTTTTAATGAATACCTGCAGAGCATGTGAAAACATCAGACAGATTGGGGGGAAAAGAGAGAGAGATGGGATTATTAACGAAACTGCAATAAACAGAGAAGGCACTTGATAAATTAATCTTTTGTGAAAGTACAATGCCAACAACATCAAATTCAGTCTTTTTCAAGAGTTTTTATTTTTAAAGAAATGTTCTTGTTCTTTATTTCTCACTCCTTCAGTCTCTGAAGCTATCAAGGAGAGAGCCTCACAAAAACTTTTAACAAGATTTCTTTTTCACACGTCTCTGTATTTCTTCTTCACACGTCTCTGTACTGACAACTAAATATATTTCATATGTGTGTATGTGTCTTCAAGGCAAGATATTTTCTCTCTTTTCTACATCCCTTTTGTTGGGTGTTACCAGTCCTCTTTGCTTTCCCCCTCCGCTCCGGCAATACAAAAGTCACAAGCTTCCATAGATGTGAGTCTTTCCTCCATGATCACTAGCTGCCAGGGCCTTCATGAGGAGAAATAAAAATAAGAGCTCAGAAAAAACATATTGATGAGGAGATTCAGGGAGCTGGATGCCTAAAAAGTAAAGCTCTTTGTAAACTAAATGGAAAAAAAGATGCTTACATCATTAAAGTAATAGCTGGAAAAAAATTGCAGACCCTAGCAGGTAGATCTGTTAGGTGGAAAAGAAATCCAGTTTTAAACACTTTACTGAGAAATAAATGATACTGATTTCTACATCTGGTTAAATCATGTTGTTGAAGGCAATGGCATTTAGTTCCCAATAAATATTAAGGATAAATATGTAGCATTTTCTTTCCACTCTTGCTTCTTTTTTAGTTTGTTCTGTGCGGATTTATTAATAATTCATCTATTTATCTGTCATCAGCAATGTGGGAGACAGTATCCTCAGGTGCATAGCTACAAGATGTCCTTAGCTAGCACCAAGTTTCTGATGCACGCTTCAAGTTCTATTCACTTCAAAAGGAAGGAATTGGCAAGAGGATTCTCCAGGAATAAAGGCAATTAAAGGATTTGACCAGAAGATATATTCGTTTTGGGGCTTGCATGTTTAATAGGAAGGCAGCTGAAGTATGTTGCAGATAAGGTATGTATAAACATCTTTCCAAGAAAAATAATTGGTTTTATAACCCTTTATTTGTTTCCACCAAAATAAATAAAATACGTAATCTACAATCAGACTACGCTTCTCTTCAGCACTTCTAAGATTTCATTGAAAATACTCAAGGAATTCTCAGCAGAATTCATGAACTGACTCTTAGTATTCAGATCAAGAACACTATTGACAATACAAGGATAAGACATTTGATAACTGGATTAACTAATCTTGCGTTTGTTGACATTTTTCACATATCGATGTCAAAAAGAATAAAGTTACAGGTCTGTTGAGAACAGGAGCTGAAGCAACATGTTAATATTAGAAAAAGATAGAACGGTGCAGAATAGAACAGTACTAACTGTATGACCACTACAGCGATGGAACAAACTATTTTTCAAAAAGATTTTATTAAAAATTTGAGGCCTAACGATTTTGTCTAAAGCTGTATGTACACATGGTTTTAAAATTGTATTAACTTATTTTAACTTGATAATTTTTTAAAATATCCTCTTAGTCTGTTTAAATTTTATCCTTTTAAATTTTACAAAAACTGATTTTAATTGTATGTTGCTGGTTTTAATTGTATAGGTTGGAATATAAATATTTTAATAGCACAAATAAATAATAAAAGTTTAATCTTCTCTGGACATTTTCAAGAACACAAGGCCATTTATCAGAGATCTTGTAGATCAGGGATCGCAAATCTTAGGGCCTAGGGGCCAAATTTGCACTCCCCAACTCCTAATCCTGCTTTCTAGGTTTCTCCAGATGGCTGTTCATTTTACCTGACAACCCCATTGTTTTGTGGCTTCTTGGCTTTTGTATGGGCCTCTTGTTGTTGCTGTGTGTCTTCAAGTTGTTTCTGATTTATGGCAACCCTAAGGTTTTCACAGGGTTTTCTGGGGGCTGAGAGAGTGTGACATGCCTGAGGTCACCCCCTGGGTTTCCTTGGCTGACCAAAGAATCAAACCCTGGTCTCCAGGGTTATAGTCCAATGCTCAAGCCACTTCCACAGGCTGAAAGGTTTGTAATGACTGTCCTTTGTTACTAACAGCAAGAACTTTATACTAAAGTATGCCAATATTTTTAGGTCTTTGACCCCATCCACCACTGGAATGCAGTCCTTGAAACAAAATTCATCCCTTAAGATGAAAGACTCCCCCAGCCTCATGGTAGCTGCAGATGAATGTATGAGTTGTTTTCTATTATAAAAAAGTATGCCTAAGTAACTGAGTTACAATAAAGTTTAGCTTTGTTAACTTCAGTTGCTGGAACTGGGACAGAGATTCAGGCTGGTGAGACATCAGTCTCTTCCTCTGCCTTATCCATACTCACAGACCTGTCCAGATTGACCTAACAACAGCAGCTGCTTCCTCCTCCTTCAATTTAATATTAATTAATTAATTTAATAATTAATAATTATAATTTAATAATAATAATAATCCTGAACATAAATATTTCCTTTCTTTAGGGAAGGGTCATATGAAAACTCTTTTTCCTGGAATCCTGTCTTCCTCCAGAATTCCAGACTCAATTATTTCTTCAGCTTTCTTTCTACATGTTTGTCATTTGGAACCTAATGAATCAACGTGAACTTATTCATACCACACCAAGGTCATTTCCACACAAGGTTGATACATCGTAGTAGTGTCAAATCCCCACCCTAATGTCTGCATGTTGAACCATTTTAACGTTGTAGTTTTCCTCATGGTTCTGCTCCTGGAATGGTTCACTGCGATATGAAACCACTGTATGTGAAAACTTGAAAAACTTCAATGTAAATCTCCCAAATCAGTTCTGCTTTGGTTTTCACTTACATGCAGAAGCGTAACATCGATTCACATTGCAGAAGTAGCCAGCTATGGGTGTTCCCAGGGTGTCCATTCTATCATTTTCGTCCCTATCTCTCTCTGCTCATCAAAAGACAGGCTGCCATCATTATTGTCTTCATGCATTAAATATACAGCGGGAAGACAACGGATCTGGTAATGGACTGTTGAGACTGCTTTTTTCCACATATCAATGAACATACATACCTACATACAAACGTAGCAATGCAGAAATGTGTTTAAAATGTGTGTGTTTGTGTGTGTTTTAAAAAACCAAACCAATCAGTGATGGTGGGGCAGGGTAAGGGAGAGGAATGGGAGTGGCCAGGGACTTGCTGTTGTGGATACAGCAACTGCTGTTCTCCACAGTGGTATGATGTAAAGGGGAGGGGTGCAGACAGCACAGTTTCTGAATCGGAGTATAAAAATACCACTCTTGACATGTGGTGAACCGCTCCTCCCCTCTAGTGTGGAAATGGCCCAAGTTTTTCCCATGAGAGAATGGAGTTTCTATTTTTTTTTCTTTGTTATTGTTCCAAATAAAATGGTTGAAAATGCATTGTCATTCATCAATGAGTTTGCAGTATGTAATTGTCAGAGGGATTATAATACAGTATCATTTAAGTAAGTTTTAATTGTATTGATATCATAAAATTCCAAAATAACATCTCTAAAATTCAAGGTATCATTGGAATGGAATACATTGTTTGAGATGTTTTGTGAAGACATTGGAAAAGAAAGTAATGACAATCTTTTCTTGTTGTTGTAATATGCTTTTGAGTTGACTCTGATCTATGGCAATTCCATCACGGAGTATTCTTTGCAAGATTTATTCAGAGGCATTTACCAATGCCTTCCCCTGAATTTACAACAATTGGAATTACCTGATGGTCTCTTTTGCGAGTAGTAATGAGGCCCAATTCTGTTCAGCTTCTGAGACCAGACAGATTCTAGTATCTTTAGGGTTATGAGGCTGCAAACACAGCCATTGCACTTCCAGGACTTCCGCAGACAAGGTAAGTACAGGCACGCAGTGGGAGGGTGGTGTGATCACTGATAATCGATGGAGAAAATCCATCAATGATTTGTAGTGCAGTTGTGCCATCTTGGGGCAGGAGAAGGATCCTATTCCCTACTTCTGAAAAAGTCTCCAGCTTTGCAAATGGGAAGTAAGAAGGATACTATTCCCCACTTCCAAGGCTGCAGATGGTAAAATCACAAAAGTGGAGGGCTGACTCTACTTAAATTGTTAAAACTGACTTTTTTCAACTCTGTCCGGAAACTCAAGAATACAGGTTAGGGTATAAAGTTAGCTTCCGGACTTGAGACTTGACTCGAGACTCGACTTGAAAGTACCTTGCAAGGACTTGAGATTCATCTTTTGAGACTTGAAGGTAAAGATTTGAGATTGACTTGAGACTTGGAGTAAAAGACTTAAATACATCGCTGATAATTGTACACTTCATGCAGGAAGTCATTCCTTTTTTAATAAAGAAGTTATGATCAGCCAATAAACTTTGTTTTTTGTTTTGAGATAAAGTACTCTTATAAGGCTTGTCATGGGCATAGAGAATGGTAACATCTGGGGAATATTTCTTACATTTCAGAATTCAGTTGTTTTCTGTTCCTGTTAGCAGTGCTATTAATTTTGTTGGTGTTTGTTTTCATAGCAGGCCTCCTGGTTAGAAATTGATCAGCTGTGACCCTTTTTAGACATTAATTTGCTTCATAAAACCAGGACAAGGACACTCTGAGCAAAATTACATTTTCAAATGTCAAGCTTCTGTCTTCCTTGAGCAAGAAAGTTACTGTTTAAGGCAAGTTTATGGATTATTTTAAAGAGCCTGTTTATAACTTGTAACACTCAGTGCAATCCTTTATATGTTTATTCAAGCATCAGCCCCCACTGAATTTGATGAAACTTGCTTTCAGGGAACTCTGTCTAAGACTACAGCCTAATTAACTTTAGAATACTTTCATAACCATTAATAGATAAACCGTGGCCCTACTGTTGTCTTCTGTTCAATTTATAACTGGAATTGTCCAAAAAAGTCAGAAAGGTAACTCAGTGTCCCAGTCAATTGTAAGGCAATTACTACTAAAATTAGATTATGATGTCATTGAAAATGTTCTGGGGTCCAGTGACATCACATTCCTTATTTGACTGCATAATTGCTTCAGACAATGATGAACCAGAGTATGGAGTACAACATCCTGGAAGCCAGGCTGAGAACATCTGGATAAAAATTAAGGGGGAGAGAAGCAACAGTGATGTCATTGTGGCAGTCTACTACAGATCCCCAAGCCAGACTGAGGACTTGGATGATTTTTTCCTGGAACAAGTGATGAAGCATTCAGAACAGAGAGATGTACTACTAATGAGAAATTTCAACTATCTTGATATTTGTGGAAGTCAAACTCTGCCAAGAGTCCAACAAATTTCTCACTTGACTTGCAGACAATCAAATTATCCAGAAAGTGGAAAAGGAAACAAGGGGGAACACCTATTTTAAATCTGATCCTAACCAACAATGATGACCTGGTTAATGTGGTAGAAGTGGCAGGATGCTCAGGTGGAAGTGATCATGTTCTCCTGGAATTTATTATATAGTAGAAAGGAGAAGCCAAGAGTAGTCAGACACACATTCTGGATTTTAAGAAACTGATTTCAGTAAACTTAGAGAAGTACGGGGTGTGATCCTGTGGTCAGGGATTCTAAAAGATAGGGGAGTTCATGATACATGGAAGTTTCTTTAAAATGAGATATTGAAGGCACAATTTCTAACAATTCCAATGAGGAGGAAAAATGGGAGATGCCTAAGGAATCCAGGATGGATGTCTAAAGAACTTTCAACTGAGCTAAGATTTTTTAAAAATGGAAAATGGGGGAAATCACCAAAGAGGAATTCAAATAAATAACCAGCAACTGTAGGGTGAAGGTCAAAAAAGCTAAAGCACAGAATGGCATCAGGTTTGCTAGAGAGTCTAAAAACAACAAAAAGTTTTTTGGGTTTTTTTTTTTTTTGGCGGGGGGTTATGTCCATAGCAAAAGAAAGAACAAGGAAAGAGCAGGGCCACTGCATGGAGAAGATGGTAAAAAGGTAACAGGGACAGAGAAAAGGAAGAATTACTCAACACCTTCTTTATCTTGGTCTTCTCCCCAAAGGAAATGAGATTGACCTGGGAAAAATGGAGCAGATGATGTGGTAGGGAAAATGCAACACAGTATAGCTAAAGAAGTAGTGCAGGAATACCTGGCTATTCTATGTAGCCAGAGAAAAGTGACTAGTGGAGTGCCACAGGGTTCTGTCATTGGCCCAGTGAAACGTTTATCAGTGATTTCGGCTGATACGCCAGCTGCGCCCCTTCCTGGACCTGGAACACCTAAAAACAGTGGCACATACGCTGGTAACTTCACGGATTGACTTCTGCAATGCGCTCTACATAGGGCTACCCATGTGCTTAGTCCGGAAACTTCAATTAGTTCAGAATATGGCAGCCAGGTTGGTCACCGGAACATCTAAAAGTGACCACATAACACCAATTCTGAAGTCTTTACACTGGCTGCCTATTAGTTTCCGGGCACAGTACAAGGTGTTGGTTCTTACCTTTAAAACCCTTCATGGCTTGGGGCCAGCCTACCTGCGGGATCGCCTTCTCCCATATAATCCGCCCCGCACACTAAGGTCCTCTGGGAGGAATTTACTGCAGCCAGTCAGAACTAGGTTGGCTGCGGTTACCCAGAGGACCTTCTCTTCTGTCGCTCCCAAGTTATGGAATGGCCTGCTGAAAGAGACCCGGCATATTACCAGTCTTGACTGCTTTAAAAAAGTGGTCAAGACTGTTCTCTTCCGACAGGCCTTCCCAGACTAGTGTTCCACCGCCTCTCATCAATTGTCCTCTTGTTTTTAATTTTGTTTTTAATTTCTTTTTAATAGTTAATGTGTTTTAGGGGGTTAGAAGGGTTGGTGGGTGGGGAGGATGAGTTACATTTTAGT
This sequence comes from Ctenosaura bakeri, assembly GCA_948474755.1. NCBI lineage: Eukaryota > Metazoa > Chordata > Lepidosauria > Squamata > Iguanidae > Ctenosaura > Ctenosaura bakeri. The sequence goes on from CAOLHI010001728.1 coordinate 204,042, forward strand.
GTTTTTAATGTATTTATATACTGTTGTAATGCCGCCTCGATCCATTGGGAGAGGCGGCATATAAATAAATTTTTTATTTATTTTATTTTTATTTGGATGAGGGAATAGAGAACATTCTTATCAAATCTGCAGATGACACAAAATTAGGAGGAGGAGTTAATACCAAAAAGGACAGGATCAGAATTCAAAATGACCTTAAGAGATTAGAGAGCTTGGCCAAAACTAACAAAATGAATTTCAATATGGAGAAATATAAGTTAGATATAGGATGAATGAGACCTGGCTTGACCATAGTACATGTGGAAGGGATGTAGGATTCTTTGTAGACCACAAACGGAGCATGAGTCAGTAGTGTGATGTGGCAGTTTAAAAAGCCAATGCAATTCTAGGTTGCATCATTAGGAATGTAGTATCCAGGTCAAGGGAAATAATAGCACCACTCCATTCTGCTTTGGTCAGACCCCATTTGGAATACTGCACTCAGTTCCGGGCACCACAATTCAAGAAGGATATTGACAAGCTGGAACATTTCCAGAAGAGGGCAAATTAAATAGCTAAAGGCCTAGGAACCGTGCCCCATGAGGAACAGTTTAGGGGATCTGGGTATGTTTTGCCTGGAGAAGAGAAGGTTAAGAAGTAACATGATAGTTATGTTTAAATATTTGAAGGGATGCCATATGGAAGATGGAACAAACTTGTCTTCTCTTTTTCTAGAGATTAGGACATGGAGCAATGGCTTCAAATGTTAGGAAAAGAGATTCCACCTGAATATTAGAATTTCTTGATAGTAATAGCAGCTTGACAGTGGAATACACTCTTGCAGAATGTGGTGGAATCTCCTTCTTTGGAGTTTTTTAAAGAGTCTCGATGGTCATTTGTTATGAGTGCTATGACTGTATATTTCTGCATGGCAGGGGGTTGGATTCTAGCAATATGATTCTATGATGCTATGTGTCTCAGCAATATCCTAAATGAATTTTAGTAATAGTTTCAAGACTGACTCTAGCAGAATTCCATTGTCATGAACTTGTAGGGTTCCCCATAGGATCTTATGCAACCTGAACCATTTTAGAAATTCCCACACTGAAGAAACACTTGGGAGCACAATTTTACAAAGCTATATTATATTTACAAGGCTATGTTTTACAAGGCTATACCACATTTCTAATACCCACCAATTCTCTCTCTGCTCTCTCTCACACACACACACACATTTACAAATCCACCAGACAACTGTCCAGGTATAGCTATGGACAGGGAGATGGAGCACACAATCAGTGAATATCCAGCTAGGTGTTATGGAGGAATTTTCTATAATTCTTCTAGCTTTGTATGTGTGGCTACCTGCAGTCCTTATCTTTTTGCTACTCTTTTTTCTGTTTGATGATCAGTGGAACTGCCCTTATAGCTTGTAGCTATTTGCAACTTTGTCCCAGTATATTCTAGATTTATCTGTGGTAAATATTTTTTTCTGTGTAGTTTGTCTTTTTAGCATATCTCTCCCTAGATCACTAGGTTTCTATCCAAGCACTGTTCAGTGCTCTGCTTGGCCCTATTTTCCCATAAGCCTTTTCTTCCTCTCATGACAAGGTTAGCCTGTCTATCCAAGCATCAGGGCCCTTTCATAATACAGAATTATGGTGCTATTGTTCAATTATAATAACCATGGTTCTATCATATGGAATCTGGGTCTGGCAGTTTAGAGAGGAGCATTTAGATTTCTCAGCAAGAGAGTTCCTCAAATGCCACACTGAGCTACAAATCTCAGGATTCCATAGGATGGAGCCTGGCAGTTAAAGGGGAATAACAGCATTACAATTGTGTAATGCGAACAGATGCCAGGCAGAGAAGGAAGGGGCAGGAAAATGACTCCTTCTTTCACAGTAGGAATAGCTGTGGCCACCCTAGAAATCCAGGTGACTGAGACAAGTGGTATATGAGGCACATACACTCAATTAATTCAGCAAAGAGAAGAAAATAAGAGGTCAGAATCTTCCCCTTCCTTGTAGGCTCAGGCAAGAGCAATCTGATGCAGCCTTTCCCAGCTTGGCTGTTCCCCCTCCTCCTCCTCCCCTCCTCCTCCCCCTCCTCCTCCTCCTCCTCCTTGTTATTATTATTTTGCCATCTTGACTACATTCTGATGTTGGTTGACCACATCTGTCCTGGTTTTCACCTGTGAAATGTTAGAGGGTATGGAATTCTGGAAGTGCCTAAATACACTAGAGACACCAGATCCTATCTGTTCTTGGAGGCTAAGCAGAGTCATTATCCCTGGTTAGTACTTGGGTAAGAGGCCACCAAGGAATAACAAGCTCCGGTGGCTATATTTCAGAGGGAGGAAATGGCAAAACCACCTCTGAGTATTCTTTGCCTAAGGAAAACATGAAATTCAACAGGTTGCCATAAAGTGTGTTACTTGGAAGGGAGCCCTGGTGGCGCAGTGGTTAAATGCCAGTACTGCAAGCCACAAGGTTGTGAGTTCGATCCTGCTGGGCTCCAAGGTTGACTCAGCCTTCCATCCTTTCGCAAGTCGGTAAAATGAGTACCCAGTTTGTTGGGGGCATGTATAAGAAATGTATTGAAATACATGCTATTTGTAAGTTGTTTGCCGCCTCGATCCATATGGAGAGGCGGGATACAAATAAATAAAAAAAATGTACTGAAGTACACATGAAATTCTGGACTTCTGCAAGCTCTCGAATGTCATGGGAGCCCAGAATTCTATCAACAGTCCTACTTCCTTTGAAACTTGAGGCAAGGTCTCATATAGGTCTGCCTCATCTGTACTGGCCAGTCTTGAGATGGAATAGCAACAGAAATGGTTGTCCTGTATAGCTGTTTGAAAAACCCGGTAGATCTAAATGGGGGAACTTCTAAACATTTTTCAATGATATCTCCCCCAATATTTGAAAATTTTCCTGCTGTTTCAGAGAATTTTCCTTTCCTCTTCAAGCTAACAATCACACCTTCCAATCCTGGTGACCTAGTTGCCTGATAGAAGGAATAAAATTATAGAAAAATGTGTCTGCTTCTTTTTCATTTATTTTTATTTGTATAGCTGTTTCACATGTATAACAGGAAAAATGGTATTGCAGGGGAAAGCATTTCTTTTTATTAGTTTAATAAGTGAATGCATCTGTAGGTGCCTGAAAATTAATCAAATCATTTTTCTTTACAACGTGGGTTTGTATTTGGCCTGCCAAGAGTGATTCCGTTATTTCTCCAAAAATAAATATTTTAGCAAAATTATGGTTCTTAGGGTTTTCAGACTATTGATCACTGAAAACAAACTAATTGTAATAATACACACTTACTTAGATGCCATCAACTTGCTTCTGCGCTGTTCCTTCTCCACATTCCTTGCTGAAAAGGCATTATCTGATGTTTCAGCCTCATTTATGTCATTCTGTCTGGCCCCTGCTTTTTCAAACTGACTAAGGTTTTCAGAATTGGCTTTTAACATTGTTTCTATGCTGTTTGAAGAATACTTTTATATTTAGTGACCATGGTGGGTAGAAAAGTTATTAATAAACAATTGGAATGAATGAGTGAGTGAGTGAGTGAGTGAATGACCTGGCCAGAGATTTCTGTGGTTTCCCTGCACTATAGTATGGAGGTAAGAAACAGAAGGCACCTGAAAATCTTAAGTGTCTCCTGGGACACTGCAAAGGAACCTTCCTGTTTGTCTTGGCAATAGCCATGTTAATCTGCCTGAGTGTGAAAATAAAGGTGTCTTCTAACACCATTAAAACTATCCAACTGACTTCTTGTGGGCTACAATCCAATTTGTCAGATGCATGGAAACTAAGGAACGGGACTCAATGTGGGATTCATCTGAAGAGGCGGAGTGTGGCCCGTGAAAACTTATGTCAAAATAAACTGCTTAGTTTTATAGGTGCTTTCATTTTTGTTTATTTACTAGCTTGGAACCACTAGCACGCCTACACTTATACCTGTTACGCAACTTTGCCAAGAACATTGTCTCTTGGACCATGTCCAAATCATGCTGTCAGAGATAATCTGAGTGCTCCCTCTGCATTTCCTATCACATGAACGGCCCTGGGATCAAACAATGCTGTTTTGGGTATACTATGCATCTGTCAGATATAAGATGGCATGACCACTATCTGATCTTTGGCACATACTTTGTTCTTGATGTTATGTGCCTTCCATTGGGAAATTCTAGCATTCTCTGCCCCCCCTCCTTGCTCTAGGGCTTAGCTAACATAGAGTTTCATTTTCCTTAGCATGTCAAATCCTTTTGCCTTCCCACCTAAAACTTCAGTCTTGCTCTTTGTGTTATTTAAATGAATGGCTATGGTATCCAGACCATGTGAACCAGGAGAGATCTTGGGATCATTGACCTTACATAAAAGACCACACTTCCCTCTCTTCTCTTTCTTTCCCAGTTTTGCTTTCACAACCTTCTCTCTGACCATGCTTCACCTCTCCACCAAGAAGATGGTGAGTTAAGAATGAAGCGACTATCTTACCTAATCTTTTAATTAGCTTTTGAAAACACAGACATTCTGGACCATTCTGACAACTACTATGTCAGATTACATGGAGAGGCCATTAAAATCCATAAACATATGGACAATTTCAACAGGAAAGAAGAAACTCTGAAAGTAGATAAGATTTGGCTACCAATACTGAAGAACACTAAAATCAAGACTCAAAAATATGCCAATGAACACCACCCAGACTCTGAAGGTCCCTCTACAAGAAATAATACAATGGATGGCTAATGTAACTAACAAACTATTATGCATCTCCCCTGACTAAAAATACAACCTCAGGGGATATCCCATTTAACAACAGGCCATCACACAGGCCAACTGTAACACATGCAAATTGCTCTCTCCCACCTTGGGACTACACAAGTATATATACTCTGTCTCACTTCCATGGCACCAGATCCTCTGAAGATGCCAGCTACAGATGGAGGCAAAATGTCAGGAGAAAATACTAATAGAACATGGCCTCAAAGCCCGGAAAACCCACAACAACCTATTTTCATTAGCTGGTTAGGATCTAGGATCTCCAATGCATATGTGATTATAAAATTTATTAGTAAACTTTTATACATTTGTAACCTTAAACTGCCTGCCTTGTTTTGCTTTCTAACTCTGTATCAGTTCAGGGAAGCCACACAGAGATTGGGACATGCTTTTGCTGCAACACTGATAAAAGAAGGCTGATTCCTAACAGTTTTAGCTTTCATAGAATTTCCCCAAAGGGCTAACATTGTGGGAGACTCTAACTCCCAATATCTTCAAGTCAGCTCTGACTTATGGCGATTCTGTCTTAAGGTTTTCTAGGGAATTTTTATTCAGAGGAGGTTTGTCATTGCTTTCCTTTAAGGCTCAGAGAGTACAAGTTGCCAGAAGCCACACAGTGTAGGTTTCTGTGGCTAAGTGTGGATCCAGACTTGGTTTCTTGAAGTGCTGCTCTAATACTCAAATCATTACACCACAGTGGCTCTCTTGGGTAATGTTGTATATCCAAATATCCACGATGCTCCATCCATGTTTCTGTCCTCAGAATATGGAGATTGTTTTTTTTTAAGTTTCCTCTCCTATAGTTTTTCCTTCATCACTTTTCACCCCCTTAATTGGAGAATTGCTCCTTCAACTGCAGTGATGTCATCACCCATAAAAGTCACCAGAGCAACTTGCAGGTAAATGGATGCAGTTGCAGAATTAAAGAGACTTCTTATGTGGATTGTATTAAAATCTGAGACAGAAAAAACTCAGGGGCTGTAATGCCCATGTATTTTTTAAACTGGGCATTACTGGTCAGTGAGGGTCATGATTTCAACTAAGGCCATTTCCACACTAAACTGTGATAGTGCTATTATTCCACTTTCAACATCCTATCGAATCTTGAGGTCTGCAGTTTAGGGAGGGGTCTTTAAATCCCAGGATTCCACAGGATGTTGAAAGTGGAATAATAGCACTATAACAGTCTAGTGCAGAAATGGCCTAAGAAATGAAGAATGTCACTGATGATGTTAACTAGAGGGCAAGTTAATACAGATGGAAAAGAAACTCAGTCCAGGCCCTTCCTATGAGATTATTTTCCTACTTAAAGAACATTCAAATCAAGGGTGATGACAAAGTCAAAACTGAAATCATTGCTATGGCTAAATTCCAGAATTCTTTTAAAATTACACTTTCTATTTGGATGTAAAGAATCCTGTAGCACTTGCAAGATTAAATGAGAAAAATTAATTTCTAGCATAGATTTTAATGGACTTTAGTCCACTTTATCAGACACATTATGCATCTAATGAAGTGGACTGGAGTCCATGAGAGCTTATGTTAGACATTTCTTTTTCTCAAATGTCTTTTTCTCATTTGTTCTCAAGGGTGCTTCAGGATTCCCCTATATCTTTTATTGCAGAAAGAAAATAACACAGCTGTGTTTTTCAAATCTCTCTGTTAAGATATTCTAGCAATTCAACCATGTCACCACCCCAAAAAAGAGTTCAGAAATTTTAAATTCCTGTCTTTAATTTCTGCAGAAGAAATAAAACATACATCATATGTCTCTCATATTGTGTTGGGTTACAGTTGCTCCTCCCCAAATAGCCTAGAATTCAGTGGAATGGTGGAGACAGAGAAGGTCCATTGTCTTGTGAAGGAAAATAAAAATAATGTACTAAGCAAAATTTGAGGATCAAAGTGGAACTAGAAGGTAAAAATTTAGAGAACTCAGGAAAAGGAAGGTGTGTGAGAGATTAAAATGAATACGAATATGAGTGAATATGCCCTAGCAAATAGACACAGCTTATAGATTGTCCTTCTCAGTTGCAGAATATGCACATTGATCATGCATATGATATTAACATTTAATTTCAAATGAAAACCAAATCTACAGGCTCTACAAATGATTTCATTTACCTATCATGAAACTAGGAAATTTGTGTTCAGCACAAACTCAGCATCACTAATGTGACTCTAAAGCTAAAATAAATGTTTACAAATTGATCCCTAATCTAATCTAATCTAATCTAATCTAATCTAATCTCTTTTTATTATAGAGTTATGAGCTTGATAGATGAAGGGAATGCTGTCAATGTAGCATACCTTGATTTCAATAAGGGCTTTGACAAAGTTCTCAGTGACATTCTTGCAAAGAAGCTAGTAAAATGTGGGCTGGACAGGGCTACTGTTAGGTGGATTTGTAATTGGTTGACCGACTGAACCCAAAGGTGCTCACCAATGGCCGATTTTCATCCTGGAGAGAAGTGACTAGTGAGGTGCCAGAGGGTTCTGTCCTGGGCCATGTGCTATTCAACATCTTCATCAATTACTTGGATGAAGGAGTAGAGGGCATGCTGATCAAATTTGCAGATGGCATCAAATTGGGAAGGGTTGCTAATATGCCAGAGGACATGATCAAAATTCAAAATGACCTTGTCAGATTGGAGAGCTGGGCCAAAGCTAACTAAATGAATTTCAACAGAGAGAAATGTAAGGTCCTACGCTTAGGCAGAAAAAATGGAATGCACAAATATAGGATGGGGGACACGTGGCTGGATAACAGTACATATGAAAGAGATCTAGGAGTCTTGGTAGATAACAAGGTGAACATGAGTCAGCAGTGTGATACGGCAATTAAGAAAGCCAACTCGATTCTTGTTTGTATCAATAGGAGTATGGTGTCTAGATCAAGGGAGGTATTAGTACCACTCTATTCTACATTGGTTAGACCTCATCTGGAAGACTGTGTCCAGTCTGGAGTACTTCAATTCAAGAAGGATATCGACAAGCTGGAATGTGTCCAGAGGAGGGTGACCAAAATGGTGAAGGGTCTGGAAGCCATGTCCTATGAGGAGCGGCTTAGGGAGCTGGGTATGTTTAGTCTGCAGAAGAGAAGGTTAAGAGAAGACATGGTAGTCATGTTTAAATATTGGAAGGGATGTCATGTTGAGGAAGGAGCGGGCTAGTTTTCCACCTCTCCAGAGACTAGGACAAGAAGCAATGGATTCAAGCTGCACCCGAACCTCAAGAGGAACTTCCTGGCAGTCAGAGCTGTCTGGCAGTGGAATATGCTGCCTCAGAGTGTGGTACAGTCTCCTTCTTTGGAGGTTTCTAAGCAGAAGCTAGATGGCCATCTGTTGGGAATGCTTTGATGTGTGTTCCTGCATGGCAGGGGGTTGGACTGGATGGCCCCTGTGGTCTTCCAACTCTATGATTCAATGATTCTAAAGATAGTATCTACTGGATGTCAATTGATTCAGTGTTGGAAAAACCTGCAGTAATGTGGACAAAAGAGGAAAGATTCAGGAGGAAAAATACTTTTCCTGGTATATATCTGCACCATAACCTTTTGTCATTTTCTGAGACTATGAAGCAGCTGTTGCCTGAGGGATGAAGAGAGTTGGTGTATGAGGAAAGTTTTTACACAAAATCTGCCTTCAGGCAATTTCAGGCTCCTGGGCAGTTCACTGGAAATATTTTTCACCTCTGCATCTCAACTGATCCGACATTAATGTGTACATAAATGCATTTCATATCCCTTTAATGTGAACCATTTTCCATGATGTTTAAAGTATGTTGAAAGATAAATGCTTGCCCTGATGCCACTTTTGGTACACAAAAAGCTTATTGCCTATTTCAGAGATGGGACTGATGTGATATAACATGTTGACTCTGTTCTGCAGAAGATATGGTGGTGAGAGGATTTGAGTCTGAAAAAAAATGTTAAGAAGTGAACAGTGTGGAGAACTTAATGCATCAGTATTAAATTTCCTTACACACACATGCTTGATAAAGAGATAGAGAGAAGAAAAGTATAAGAATGCTTGAATGAATGACTATGTAAGCCCAGGGGTCAATCAAGGCACACATTAATAGCTTCTGTCTCAATGGACCTGTGAATTTGTCCCAGATTTTAGTATGAACTTTAAAGAAATCATCTAATGTGCTACACCTATCCTGGGGATGGGGCTGAACACAGTGGATAGGTCCTTTAATGTTCAGAAGGAAAACTGGAATGGATTCACCACACCAAAGACATGTGAGCCAAGAACTGCCACTGGAAAAGAGGGTTTCCTGTGATATTCCCTCTTTACATTTTCTGCAAAGTTGCTTCTTTGTCTTGTGGCAGATAATATTCTCAGGGTTGACCTCATTTCCTATTGTTCCTCTGCCTTATCTGTTCTCTCCATTGTCTTCAGTCATGTAATTAGAGGTATTAGTTTTTCCTTCTCTCTACCAAACATATGAAAGCTATTCCTGCATCTCCTGAAGGTGTTAAAAGCACAGAAGGGCTGATATAACTTGTTGTTGTTGTGAGATCAGAAGTCTTTACTGACGGAACAATCACATTTGCAATTCATCTCTGCTCTGCTGCATTCCACCAAGACAACCATTTCCTGGCTGGTGGAAAATTTTTGTGGGATGCACAGCAACGACATTATCCACAGAAACCTGTGGAGGCAGGTGTGTCCAGCTATAAGAAAATGATTGGATGCTTGTCTGCCACCCTCATACCACTTTCTAACAGCCAGAAAAAGGTTGTGTTGGATTTGCTGTTACCTTGCTGTACACCCCCTCTCCATGATATGGTATAATTGGCAAATATCATTTAAATGGCAGGAAATATAAAGTATATACCACTATGGCTGAAAAGCCATGCTGACAAAGAGGACTGGCTGAACATGTGTGAAAAAAGGTAAGATGGGACTGCATGGTATGACCAGGTCATAGTCAAGGAAAATCCAGTGATAATAAGTTTGCAAATGTACCCTCAATGACTTCACCTTTAGAAACAAAAGCACCTAAAACTACCTACTGATTGTCTTCAACCTGCTTCCTCATATCTCCAAGAGTCTCATTTGTTTCCTCATCTGCGTAGCCATTAAGGATCTATCATGATTCCCATCAGTACTTTGTCACCTAATGCTAAAGCCATTAGCTCATTCCAGACCCCGTGGTCTACTTTGCCAGAGAGCCATTAGCACCTTCCCCCTCAAGACAGGGTATTTAAACCTTGGCTCTGAGCCAGATAATTTATAGTACTCTGGACACAGGTTGTTACTCTGCTGCTCGGATTCCTGTTCTTGTACTACCCTTGAAACCTTAGTCTGAGCCACATCACTTCGTCTCTTTGTAGGATTGGTAAATGTCACCCACTTCACCCTAACTTCTCACTATCTAATTTTTCCTTCCTTTCCTTCAGTTAGCCTTGTGTGGTTGTGAGACTGCTTGGATCTTGTGTGTGTTCATGATATTCTCCCAATAAAACAAAACATATTTTTAATCTCCAACTGATGTCCCTACATTAGTACCAGTATGCATAGATGTAAAAGATCATGTAAAGTAACCCCCCCTTGCAGGCCTCCCCTTTAAGCTAATAATTCCTCACTGTTTCACAGAGGCACCATTATTGTGGATGGACCTCTCAATCACCCACCGTTTAGGGTAACATTACTGCAGTTAAGAAAAAGTGAGGTGGGAAGTGGTAGGACAGAGACTTATTGTAACTACATCTCCCAGTTCAGAATCCTGGCTGCAGTTTGCAAGGAGGAAAAGTAGCCAAAAATGGCATTAAAGAAGGGCACAAAACATTTTGGGCTGTGTATTGTGCTGCCTTGTGTTCCATACAAAATATCTAAAAACAGGCCAGCCTCCCCCTCCCCCTCTCTTCCATTCTTAATCTATGCAACAACATTGGAAGGAGCCTGAGTGAGAGATCAGCAAGGTGCATGTATGTATTGTTCAGTCCTTTCATAAACCATCACCTGCTCTGCATAACCCAAAAAGAATTTGAGGATGTCTGGATTCAGAAGACAGAATATGGCAATCAGAGAAGCCAAGACCAACTGTTTTGTAAGAGAAGGAAGATGAGAGAGTGAGAGAGGAGAGCTGAACAATCAACCAGGATAAAGGGAAAGAAAGATTTGTGACAATACTTACCTGGACTTGCGTGACAAACATTGCTTCAGGGGAAGGTAAACTTTTGATGGTCTCCATGGAGTGAGACCAGAGTGTTATGTTTGATTGGTGCTAAGCACCAAATCAAGATACGTGATAGGGACAAAGGAAACAGTGAAGCAGTTCACCCCCTATATGTGCAATTCAGTGCTTGACGTTGACTCACCCTCCTTCCCTCAATGCAGTGTGAGTTAATCTGGGTGGTTCAGGGCCAGATAGGAATTTCCCCCCCTTTTCTCAGTGTTTTTTATTTTTGTTTTGCCTATCCCATACTGTTTATTTTATTTGATGGAATTAGGAAAATTGGTTCTGGGTGTTGTTGTTAAGTAAATTGTCCTTTAGCAGATAATGGGGGATACTAAAACTTTGGTGATCACCTATTGACACCCATTTGGTGTAGGGTAGGGCTCTGGAACCACCTCTTTAGGGCCTTGCATCCCAGGGGGTCAGTGAAGGAGGCTACCTTTGAGGTTAACCTGGGAATAAGACTGTCACTTCTAGAGCCCTGGAGCTTGGGTGGGAGTCCCTGGGTTATCTTCCAAGATGCTGGATGGAGGAGCAACCAAAGCAATTTGGATTGCCCCAGGGCTGAGGTGTTATCGCCCATGAGTAGGCTGAGCAGATTGTCACGTTGTTACCCTGGCATCAGCTGGATCCGTATTATGTTACTCCTCCTGCTTGTATCTTTCAGGTTGATGCAATTTAAATAAAATAAGTAAAAATAAAGTGGCTCTTTGTTAACCCAAACTTTGTGTCTGGTCTCTTTATTCCATGATTGAACATCAAATAAGAATTGTTGGGAGTTGGGTGAAAAACTCCTCTATCAACAGCTTTCCTCTCTTTATCCTTCGGTTAGCTCTTGTGTGAGTGTGTGAATGCTTAGACCTTTTGTGTGCATGTCTGAACTTTCAATAAAACACATTTTAGCTTATTTTGGAATCTCTGGCTAGTTCTTTCCTGCAAGACCCCATAAACATTAATGGAAAGATCTTGCTGGGTTACCTCCCTCTCATAGGCCTCCTAGTTGAGCTAATTAATTTCCTGTCATCACATGGAGATACTGGCATCCTGGGTGACCCTGAGTCACCCATGTTTTGGAATAACAGGGGAGGAATTAAGCTTGTGCTAATGGTGCCAGGATCGTGACTATGTAGGGATTGGGAATACAGATCAGTTACATAAGTGTGGTACCGAGTGCCACCCATTATTTTTAAAGTGCAGCAGTTGACAAGAAAACAGTCCTCATATCTATGCTATGCTACAAAGCCTGTATGTTGTCAATTTCTATCAAGCTGGCTTCCACTGATGTTGAATTCAAAGTCTCAAGTGTCCCTGAAACCGATGGAGTGTCCCCGAGGTCAACAGAGCTTGTGTATCTACCTTCAAGTTGCTTGTTGACTTTGTTACCCTGATTTCTGGGGTCCCGTGGGGGACACCTTAATGTGCTTCACGTGATGGGGAATGGAAACTAGCCAGAGCACAAGCGACAGCAAAGCGAGAGGCAGGGTGACCCAGTGGGGTCTTTTAACCCAGTTTTTATGGGGTCAGGCCAAGCCAAAAACCAAACAAAAATGTCCAATAAAATGATTTTATTGAATGAAAGTCTCACACCCCAACGCAATCCCTCACATACTCACTCAAGACCTATTAAGAAGCAAAAGAGAGGAAATTGGATGGGGAAATATTGAAGGGATTGTAGCTGAGGTAATACTGCACCTTTTCCTGATGTCCTCAGTCCAGGAAAAACAGTGAAGAAGTGGAGCTCAGCACACAGAGGGCTGATGGGATTACTCAACGGATGGAGAAGCGGTCTGCTGGGATGACCGGGAATGATCCAAAGAAATGCTCAAAAACAGGGACTATTTGTAGGGGAAAAAGTACCTGGAGGGCTAATCCTTTCCCGGGGAGAACAATGAGTGTCGCAACGAGAAAGAAGCTCCACAGTGGCAACTTCCTTTGCATGATGAGATTACAAGGTGTTGCCAAAGTCTCAGGATCTTTGGTTTCATTGGGTTGTGGTGTGACTTCATGTAAATGGTCCTTGCCTGATAGGATTTTATTGCTATCGGTGCTCAACTTGGGGCAAACATGCTAATCCCCTCAAGTCGGCTTCTCAGGGGCTGAGGACCCTTTGTCTACTGTGCATTTGCACAGCTTGAGGTCTCCTGGGGCTATGTGATGGGGGATTGTACTGGCCTGACCTGGTTTTCGATCATTTGACCGTTGCTGCCTACGTGCTCATCCGGGTGGCCTCTCAGGCACATGGAATCATATTTAAATATCAAAATTGTAGACCCCGGGACAGGATTTTCCAGGTGAGGTAACAACTTCATTAATTTCATAGGATTTTCTTGGTCATGGAATAACATAGAGTTGATTTTATCGGTTCCTTCCTCTGAAATATAACCTACAGCACCTGATATTCATTGATGGTCTGCCATCCAAGTACTAACCAGGGCTTACCCTGCTTAGCTCCCAAGATCAGATAGGATCCGGTGCCTTTAGGGTATTTAGACTTCAAGGGAGCTTACTCCTATCTTAATTGTGATAGGAATGCAGTTCTATGGCCCAATACATTCCAAACCCACTCATAAGTAAGTCTCTCTGACATTAATAGCCTTATATTCAGAAAAGTTGATGTAAGTTGGCAGCTTTAATTTGTTTGTTTGCTTGCTTTCTTCATGCAGTAAGACCAACAAAGCTATTCCTCTGGAATTTAGAATATGTACTCCAGGTATTGTTTTGCACATAATGCTTTCAAAATGAAAGAGAGTGACTCATGAAATGGAGTCACTCGTTAATAAATATTTTATTCACAAAAGCTTGCAGATGGAATACCAGATTTAGGAAATAATTATTTTCATAACTCTGGAAGCATTAAGGCCACAGAGAAGCTTCATTTATATGACAGGAATAAAAAATAATTTCTACTATGACCACAGCATATAATGATAGCATGTCAAAAACTACCATTAGAGTTACTTGCACATGGTCTAAAATGAAATGAATGCAAGTTATTAAAAAAAACCTGTTGCTTGTGAAGAAATAGTGGTAGGGGATGGGTGGGTTGTAGAGTTCCCATTTGTTGTTCTAATTTCTGTAGGCAGGGTGCACTTTGATTTTAAGTTGGTTTTAATTAGAGTTGGTTTTTTAGAGTTTTTAGAGTTAATTAGAGTTAGAATTAATTAAGTTGGTTTTAATTAGAGTTCTCAGCATTCCTTCACTGCTAAAGATAACTAAAACCTTCTCCAGAAATCAATACAAGCATTGGATTCCATTACGTTTCTTGGCTCTTATTCCTAAGCCTTCCATAGCTGCTTGAGGTGACAATCCTCATTTCAACTCATGAAATTTTTCATTTACCAGTTTGCTCGATTCAAGTTAATGTCACATGGGAAGGCTGGCTATCTCCCCCCCCCGGTTAGTTAGTAACTGTAGTTTGTTTTGTTTTACTCATAATAGAATGTTCTACAAACTGGATTTGAAAAAAGTAGGCCTCCGTATGCACTTATTATTATTATTTTTTAAAAAAAGGTACTGCTCACTTTTGCCTGGTCTGGATAATACTTCATATGTCTGATGTGTAAGTCAATGCTTCCTTCCCTTTCCACATGTTTTGGGAGTTCATGTGGGAAAAACCCATCTGAATCCATCTACCCATCCATTCATCCATCACTTTATTTGTATCCCATCTTTCTCCTAGACTGGGACTGAAGGTGGCTCACAAAAGGTACAAAATTAAAATAAAAGCATGTATAGTTAAAAACACGCAAAGGTTGAGATTAAAATAGAATTAAATTAACAACAGAATCAAAACCATTTAAAATATTAGTTTAAAACAAAGGTTAAAAACAGTACAACACCCTAATAAGTCCTTCTCTTTTTAATAATCAGTTCCCAAAGACTTCCTGGAACAGAAAGGTTGCAACCTGCTGCCAAAAAGACAATAAAGAAGGAACCACCCAAAGTGCGTTCCAAATCAGCCACAGAAAATCCCCTCTCCCACATTCCCACCAAATGCACCTATGAAGATGGTGGAATAGTGCCTTCTCTGAAGATCTTAGAACTTGGGCATGCTCATGTAGAGAGATGCAGTTTGTCAGATAGCATGCAGCAATACTATATAGGGCTTTATATGTCATAACCAGCACTTTAAAGTGTACCCAGAAACAAACTGGCAGCAGATACATTTGTTGCTGGATGAGCCAGTGTGCATACTATTCTAGATATGTACAGACCAGAAATCTTTGGTTGATTCATGGGTTGTATCTAGTGTTTTTGAATATAGGATCATGACCCTACAGTGCGTACTGCAGTCTGATGGAAGAAGCCCATTAGCATGTATCAAAAGAGACCATTCCTTTCCACCCCCACACAGCTTCTGTGTGCTCGCAACAGAATGCTGTCTTTCTCCCCAAACCCCTGATCCTTCAAAGCATTTGAAACTCTGCTCTCAACTATTTCTACAACTCCCCTTTCCTCCATGAACTGATATTAAGGAAGCATGGCAGCTGCATGGAGTGGAGGGATTTAACTCTTTTGAGATTGCTGATGGGTTTTCCAAGAGCAAAAGAACCAGGTTGAATCTTGACCAGATATAAAGTGATGTCCCAAAATAACATCCCAAAGCCACTGTAACTGAGGTTTTCAGTAATATATGCCAATTTCAGCAGAGTATCAGTAAAACGTGTCAGTAGAATGTTCCACTTGGACCCTAATTTTAGCTTTCCAAGACAACCAAATGTTTATACATATGGCATCCCATAAGTACATGGAACATTGGAAGACTTTGATTTGGCAGACACTGGGTAGGCAGATATTTCATGAAAATGGAAACTTTCCCTGGATTTTAGAAGTCATTCATAGTTCATTATCAGCTGGAGTAATCTGTGCTTCCGTTACAGGGAATACCATAACATCAGTGATGACAACACCAAGACTAATCTATTACAATGTTCTCTATGGAGTCCCACATATAGTACCATATGAACACCTGCATGCTCATGGTACATAGTCCAAAAACATGGAGAAAATCTAGAAAGACCAATTCAACTCTTTCCTAATAGTATAGCTAAGAGAACTAAATGGAGCCATGACATCATGAGATTCAAAAAGCTGGCATTATTTGGCAGCTTAATAATCAAATAAAAGAAAGATAACATAATAAAAATAAATAAGTAAATAAATAACAGAGATCTCTTATTTTTGATTACATAGTGGCTGACAGAAATAGTATGGCAATTTTGATGGTCTATAGCAGGATTGAGCAAAGTGAGGTTCCATCAGCCTTCTCCAGAAGCCTTTTTTTAAAAAAGAAATTCTGGGGAATTTATCATCCAATCTCCATCCACCCTGGGCTCAAGCCACTGCAAAATTCAGCATTTTTGCTGTCCCAACCCCTCAAGCCCTCCACATACCTTAAAAACCTGTTAGAACTCCTTCCAAGTCAGCCAGAACTTAGCAAAAATCAAAACTGAAAATGCCACTACTCATTTGCTGTTTCAACTTAAGTGTATTTTCTCTCATTTCCCATTTCACTCATTTCTTGTTTAAATCTTGGCCGATTTTCACTTGTTGTGGTGGTGGTTGGTTTTGTGTGCTTTCAAGTTGTTTCTGACTTATGACGACCCTAGATGAACTTATTGTGGGGTTTTCTCAGGTTGAGAATGTGTACACTCATGGTCATCCAGTGGGTGTCCATGGCCAAGCAGAGAATTGAACCCTTATCTCCAGGGTTATAGTTCAACACTCAAACCACTATACCTACTTCCTGTTTTAATTTTGGCTTACTGGGGGGGGGTTGTAACAGTTTTAAGGTATGGGGGAAGGGCTTGGGGAATCACACGCTTTAGTATATATGTACTAAACCAGAGTCTGCTGTTGGCAATGGACTGGATGAGGGCAAATAAATTCAAACTTAACCTAGACTAGTCAACCTTATTAGTAGACAGGCAGATCAGAAAATAGGGATTCAGCCTGTGTTGGATGGGGTTACACTCCACCTGAAATCTCAGGTTCACAGTTTGGGTATCTCCTGGATTCAGAGCTGAGCCTGAGCTAAAACTGGTGTACCAGTTGCGCCCATTCCTTAAGAAGTACAGTCTGACTATGGTGACACATGCCTTGATTACACCTTATTTGGGTTACAGTAACATGCTATATGTTTGTCTGCCTTTGGAAACTATTCAGAAACTCCAGTGAGTCCAAAATGCTGGAGCCAGGTTGTTGACTGGAGCAGGCTGTTGAAACAACTCCACTGGCCACTAATCTATTTATGGACAGAATTCAAAGTGCTAGTAACAACCATTAAAGTCTTACATGGCTTGGGTCTAGACTGTTTGAAAAAGTGTATCTCCCTATCTGAGTCTGCCCAAGCTCTAAGATCTGCAGGGAAAGGCTTTCTCTTGGTTCCACCACTATTCTCAGAGACATTTCGTTTTTAATACACCACAGAACCCAGAGCTTTTGCGGATTTATTATTTTTATTGAACTTTTTCTTACACACAGTAAAATTTTAAACAAAGCAACAAACATAAAAGAAGAAAATCAGTGAATAAAGAAAAGGAAAAAGGAGATATAGATAAAAAATATAGATTAAAAAAAGAAGAGATTAAAACACAGAAAAAATTAAGAGTGACTTCCAATCTTTTCTTCAGCATTTATTAAAGTATATATCTATACCTCTCACATATCAGAGGTACATATCTATACCTCTGTTTCTTCATTAAAACAGTTTTCCCAATTCTTTCACAACTATTTCTCTCTCCTTCTGACTCTTTTCCCACTGTATCTTAGAAGAGAAAATTCCCACTCGTATTTTTTTTCCTTTTTCCCTTTAATTTTTTCCATAATTATTTAGAAAAATACCCCTCTCTTTCTCTCATTCCAGCAGTCCAGCCATAAATCAAACATCCTCAATGTCTTTCCAGAACTTCCACCCAATAATACTGTTCTCTGATGACTTTATTATGGACCTCAATATTTCTCCTTCCAACATCTTGGCTGTCTTTCAGGAAAGACAACCAGCTTCTCTTTTCCTTTCCCATGTGTCCAATGTTCTTTACTCTCCATTATTTGTGATAAGTCCAATGGTTCCTCCAGGATCACTTCTAAGTTTCCAAAATCATCTTGGTCTGGTTACACATCACCATCTATAATTTTCTCTTCAAACTCCAATATCCCCTCTTCATTTGACTTCCTGAGTTCCCATCATATTATTAAATAGAAGTAGAAGGTAAGAAAGTGAGATGCTGGCTTAACATTCTTTATAGGCTCACATACAGAAGTATGAGCTTGATGGAATTTTCCATCAAGTTTTAATTCAGAACAATGCTGTCTGGGTTGTTTTAAATCTGT
The DNA here is from genome assembly GCA_948474755.1 of Ctenosaura bakeri. Taxonomy (NCBI): domain Eukaryota; kingdom Metazoa; phylum Chordata; class Lepidosauria; order Squamata; family Iguanidae; genus Ctenosaura; species Ctenosaura bakeri. The sequence goes on from CAOLHI010001728.1 coordinate 222,344, forward strand.
CAAAATATTTGCCTGTTTCTTCTCCCATTAGATCCCTTCACTAACCACCAGAGGCCAGGGCCTGTTTTGGGCCAGGGCCTGTTTCAAACTTTGATCCTGGTATTTAAAGCTTTGTGTTCCAACCTCACTCAGTACTTCACAGCTTGGCTTGTGTGGTACTTTCCATCCAGGAATTTGAGATCTACAGGCAAAGGATTATTGTATGTTCCATCAATGCATACAGCTCTGTCAAGGCTGAGAGCTTTTTAAGATCTGGCTCCATATTGTGGAACAGTCTTCCTTTGGACCTTTGGCTAGAGTAGGATCTCAGCTGTTTTTGTAAACAGTTGATGACCTTCCTCTTTGACTCATTATCTTAAGCCATTGAGTTGTGTTTAAGGTGCTGAGATGGGTAGTGACTGGTGGGGTGTTGGGGATTTAATTCCATGTATTCTTTTCTGTTCTATTGTCTTTCTCCCTGATCGTATATGTCAATGTTCCACCCTTTGGTGTTATAAATAAACATCATCATCATCATCATTAGATGTTCCACCACCCCTGGTTGTAAAGAGTGTTATAAATAAACCAGAGCTTTCCAGACTTTTCATCTTGATGACACACATTTTAGACATGCGTCATTTTGCAACACAGTAATTCAGTAAGTGGAGGCAGCGCCAGTACCTGGACTTGGCTTGCCGCTGCCCCTCTCATCATGGTTTTCCTTGGCCCAAGGCAGTAGCACTGGTGGAGGCAGCCCCTTCACCCAAATCTGGCCTGCTGCATCAGTGGGAGAGGCAGCCCCTCCTCCTGTTACATTCGTGCAACACACCTACACACTGGAGCCAACATACTAATGTGTTGTGACACACAGTTTGGAAAGCTCTGAAATAAATGCTGCCTCTCCTCCTCCTCCTCCTCCTCCTCCTCCTTTTCCTCACAGTCCCCCCCCCACCGCTTTTTTTTGCTTGCATCCAACTTCTATGGTGCCTGCCAACTTTAGTGAGGTTCCTGGACCTTCATGGATGATTTGTCTTCAAGCTGTTGATTGTTGCCACTGCAGCTTTCCCTCTCACAGAACTCTGTGGAAGGGTGCCAGCCCACCGTCTTCTCAACAGCAAGCCCAGTGCAGCAGCCAGAGCTTTTAATGGAGGGCTTTTGTGTGTTTATTTAATTATGTTTTAAATGTGTATTTAAAACTTCTTTTCAAATTGTTTTTTGAAGAGAAGTTTAGTTTAATTGTGTTTTTAAAATTTTGTACTGAATTTTTTACTTGTATTGTGTTTTTCAAAAAGGTGTACACAATCATAGATCTTGCGCTGAAGATAATGGCAGCATATAAATTAAACAAATAAATATTAATAAATTAGCTTTTTCCTTCTATTATAGCAGTGGCGTACGCTAATGCTGATACTATACAAATCTCTTGGGCACACCTAAAGCAGCTGCAGTCTGAGTTCAGAACTCTAGGAAACAAGATATTTTATATCACATGTAGCTGCAATATTCTACAGGCCTAACCCTCCATTTTGAGCACACAAAGAAACTAGTTGGGACTGCATATTATTGCAATGATCCTGGGAAGAAGATGCAAAAGAAGTAGCACTGAATACCTGACTATGAGTTCTTTGTAACAGTCAAGTAAAATTTATGCATTTAGATGGAGTTCTTCTGAAGCTATTTCACATTCCATATACAAAATGTGTATGTATAAGGGATTTCTGTGTATAATAATATCCAGCATTGTGAATCTTCGCAAAATGAGATAATTCAGGAACATCATATCAGATTCATGTGAATAGCACTTTGACAAATATTCCTTTTTTTGTTCTTTGAATTCTGCATGTACTTTTGTACTCTTGGTTTTCTATTATCATGCATATTTTCTTTTGGTCCATGATGAATGGGTAAGAAATATACAGAAAAGGAATATTATTCATTTTGCAGTTATGATTTTCAGAGTAATGCTAGTATTAACAAAAAAAGTCTACATTACATGATCTATATTAATAAATCTATTAGCCATCTCACAATGATGCAAAGTAATTACTTACAGTATACATGTGCACTTTCATTATATTTACTTGGAACTTGAGTTTATCTTGCTTTCTGGATAGCTTCAAGTCAGACGTTTGCTAGCTATTTTATTTATGAAATAATAAGAACAGACATTTTATTTACGGAGGTATTAGTTATTCTTTTTGAAATCATATTGTTTTATACAGGGGAAGAATCAAAAAGGGGCAAGAAATCCAGTTTTTTTACATGTGACCATTTGCACAACAGCCTTGTACATCCAGGATGGGGAAAATGGGGGAAAGAATTGTTGAGAAGAGATGTCAGTGCCCAGGGCAGGGGATAGAGACTATGGAAAGGAAAGACGTAGCTCAGAACTTTATTTATTTAAAGATTTATTGATTTTTAATTAAATGATTCTCAAGACATCTTACAAACAACAGATTATTTAAGCTCCTGAAACAGCTCCCCACTTTCTCACTTTTCCATATGCATGCACCAAAGAACAGCTAACAATCCTCTGGCTAATGGACACCGCCAGTGCTTTTCTTTGGTTCTGCTATCTCATATGTTGCTTAGAGCAGCATGTTCTTTCTTTCTGTGAGTGGGAAAGCAAATAGCCTGTAGGGGCTCCTACTTTGGCTAACAGTGGGGGGGGGGCTGTTTCCCTTGCCATGATGTTCTTTTGAGGAGTCAGTTGGTAAAATTTCCTACGGACCATAAGTTTCCTGCCTTGTGGCAGAGGTTAGAATGTGCTTCCTTCAGTTCTCCAATCCTAGAGAAACTCAGTTGTGTCATTATGGTTTACATAATCGATACATTCAAGTATTCATATACATGATCACAGTTATACTTACTACATTATAACTCTGTAAGGTAGACAAAGTGCTTGGAGAATTAATTTTTAGTCTCTATCCTTCAAAATCTTTAGCCATCATGGCCAGTGAGGATTCTATTGTTGATACAAGTTTGATGATAATAATAATAATAATAATAATAATAATAATAATAATAATAATAATAATATTTATTTTTATCCCGCCTCTCCCAGTGGATATGTTTGCCCTAGGGTTACCATAAGTTGGAAACAATTTGAAGGCACACAACAAGAAGATTACTATAACAATATGCAGTGCAAAAGTTTTTAAAAATATAAACCATCTATGGAATGAGAACATTATCTTAAAGACATGTAATGTTTAATGCAAGGAACAGATTTTTTTTGGCAAGGGGAGAAGAATACTTCAGTACATTTGTTCATAAAAAGTTCTCCAAAATCTCATAGCCTTTGAACATTTCTTTTCAACGGAGTGTCTCAATATGCTAGATTAACATTTCTCAACATGGACAGGAACATTTGCAAATATTCTTTCCACTCCTACTTTGGAGGTGGAGAAAGATCTGAAATTAGGATAAAGCATATTCAGTTGAACTGGAAAACTTTCACAGATAGACCCCTTCCTCTTATGGTTCTAATGCCCACATTTCAGTAGCCACAACAATAGCCATGTCCATAATTGATTGTTCCCGAGTGCCATCAGCTATCTGTGGCTGTGTAGATTAGTTCTAAGACTGATCATTTGTGAAGTATTCTTAAGGCTGTAACCTTTTCTTTTTCTCTTCCTTTTTTTTGTTCAGTAGCATCCACATTCTAAAAACAAATGTTCATATACTATCATGAACATATGCCTCCCCAGAACTCCAGCTGAGTTGGTAATAAAGAGATAAGAGTACAAAGGAATGGTTGTATCTTAAATGAGATTCATTTTCTTTATGCTTGTTTTCTCAATTCTTGGCTAACATCTTCACTAATGAGTAGTGTACATATACCCCCTAATAGGCTCAGTGGGAACTACCATTAGACAAGTATTTAGCAGATATGTTTGTAGGCAAAGGCAAACATTTGATAATCATTATCCGCAAGGACTAAATTCTATTTCACACTAAGTCTAGTTTTGATTTAAAGTCAAAGGTTTTCACCCTGAGGTTTGAGACAAATTATTTTAACTTTTTTTTTTAAAAAATTAAAGCTTCAAGTGACATAAGCAAAGATTTATGCTTTTTTGTTGAGGCCTCTGAGTACTGTCTGCCTGCTTTTTTTTTCTTAATCTTCAGAAAGATGAACAATAAAAATGCATGCAACTCCATAGGGGTAGCTAAATGTTTTTTCCAGATGCAGACATTGGATGAATATTTTAGAAGCTGACTGACTTAGATTCCAATAGATTCCAAAAAATGTTGATGCTTAAATGCAAGGGACTAAATCCAGGACTGATTCCAATTAGGGCAGATGCCTTGAAATCAGCAGCAATTACATAAATGGTGACTAAGAAGTTCCATTCATTTCAAGAAGTCTACTGCAATTGGGAACAACTAATCCAACAGTATGGTAGACTCCATTCAGATTTAACAAGCATAGGCCAGCTACCTGTTGGTGACTTGCATATGTGTAATGGCAGTTTGTGTACATAAATCCCTTTCTGAATGGGATATAGAAGGCTATTGTTTTGCTGTTGCACTCCATCCAGTATCTTCCTGTTGATCTGCAGCTGTCAAGCCACATGAAAGGCCCCTGCTGTTGTTGCTTACCAGTAGGAAGTGGAGCAAGGGGGAAGGAAATTTCTGACAACAAGGATTTGGCCGTTCTGGGCTTCCAGGGAAAGGGAAAGGAGGGTGGACTTCATGGTTCCTGCATATCAGGGGTTTGGACTGGATGGCCTCTGTGGTCCCTTCCAGCTCTAATATTCTATTTGAGAGTTTCATATTATTTCATTTCTTCCCCCCATCTGAGCTGAGACCAGGTGCTTCTCTGTGGTCTGAATTGCCACCCCACACCATTGGTAAGTAACAACAGCAGGGGCTCCACATGGGGCTTGAGAACTACCGGGCAGTGGGAGGACATGGAATTATACATTTGGTATTATGAATAAATGTAGGCTCCTGGCCATAAAGTAGATCCATGACTAGCTTCATTTCCACCAGTTTCAGGGGTGCTGATCTAAGATGATTTGATCTAGATCAAATGCAGCATATGTAATTTCTATGATATTGTTCTGAACCTCTGCAATTCTGTCTGTCCAATGGTTCCTGCTGAACTGTTTTGCAGATGAGGATAGGTGCATGGAAAGTGACAACCAGCAGAAGATAAATTCTGTTCAAGGAACTAACAGCCTTTCACTTGAGACAGAGCCCTTTTCCTTGCTGCTCCAATGCCCCTATTCCAATAATGACACCAATGATACACCAATAACTACTCTCATGTTGATTTCTCTTAATGGGCTTGAAAGCAATCAAGGCATACAGCATCAAATATGACAGGTTAACATATTCCTATTATTTAGAGAGTTTTGAACTAGGTACAATTGGACCTCCTCATTTGAGGGTTTAACTATGTGGATTTGTTTATTTGCAAGTTTGTCCAACCGCCCCCCTCAAGTTCCTCTCAGTGGCTCTGATCAGACCATGCAGCCCTTTAAAAACCAACCTCTGTTCCTCCTCTTTCTCTATTAGCTGCTGCCTAGCTAGCTAAGGATGGCTTGCACCCCAATTTCTAAGTTCTTAGATGGGCACTTAGAGAGGGAGAAAAAGTATACAACTTTCCACTCAAACAGATGGCCCTGCTTCATGAAAGGAAAGGGACCAGAGCATGCTCCTTCCCTTCCCAGAAGCCACTGGTGCTTGTTTTTCTTGGGAGTAAGACCTAACACTAAATGGCACATCCTTGAGAAAAGCTAAGCTGGATCTTCTTGGTCTGATCCTCTTGCACAGCTAATGAGGGGCTGCTTTACTCACAAGGAAACCTAGCCTTGTGCACCCCTTCTCTGCTGCCAGGTTCAATGTGTGCCCATTGCTGCAGTTTCACAGCCCCAGTCTTCTCTGATCTTCTCAACCTCAGTCTAGTCCTGTCATGGCAGGGCACTGTCAAGGTCAGAGACCTGGGCAGCGAGCCAATCCAGAGAAGGGAGTGTGAGAGCCAGCAAAGTCCAGCCAGGAGGAGACAAGCAAGCACTTTACACAAGGGAGTTCATTTACCAGAGCATCAAGCAAAAGCCATAGTCAGAGTTCCAAAAGCCAAGGGTCAAGAGATCAATTCAAGGTAGCAGGAACCAGGTGCTGGGAGCAAAGAACAGGCATGAGGAAGGCTTGAAAGAAGTTTGCCACAAGCAAATGAAAGCTTCCAGGCAGCAGTTATATAGCCCAAAACACAGGTGTGGCTAGTCATTGCTTCTTGAACTTAATCAAGGAAGCCTCCCTCTGCTTAGCTCTCTTGAGTCTCTGCCTTATTTGTGGGCTGATTGGCACAGGCTCCAAACCATCTTCAGAATCGGATCCCTGTTGCCCTAAAGGAGAAGGCAGAGGAACATCCAATCCTGCTTGGTCCATGGCAGCAGGGGGAGCTCTTGAGCTGCAGGACTCATCTCCACCCAGAGCCACAGGGACCAACAGTTGCTGGTCATCATCTCCACCCTGAGCAACAGGGACCAACAACTGCTGCTCATCAACTGCAGCTCTGACAGGGGCTTCAGTTGTCACAGGCACTTACTTCTGGGGAAGCCTGAGCACAGAGCTTCCTCAGAAGTCCTGTCACGGCAGGGCACTTACTTCTGACAAAGCCTGAGCACAGAGTCTTATGGGCATGGGCCCCACTTGCCAAACTCCTCCAGAGTTTAAGAGGGAGGGGAAGGATTTGTTTAAGGATTTTGTTCTGAGAGTACATGCATAACCATGGGCTAGGATCTCAATTTGAGTAGGTGGGTAGAATCTACTTACACAAACTACCTAGAGATATTCACAATTTCCCCACTTTGGTGGGGGTCTTGAACTCTTAAGCTCTGCAAGTGTGGAGGACTGACAGTAGATAGATTTAATACCTTCAGGAACCCAGTCTCAAATGAAAAAATTTTCTGCACAGCAGTGAGTTTCACATAATAACCTATTAACAAAATAGAAGATCTGTGCTGTAAAGCTTAATAGTACTGATCATCACTTTTAGGCACTGAAGGATATGTTTAGAAGTAGTCTTTTATTCCCTGAACAGGTTGCCAGAGCTGACAAAATTGACAGCTTTAACCACTGGTTTGACAGTTAATACGTGGAGTCTATCCTTCAGGCCTAATGTCTTGGAAGGATAGAGAGGTAGGTGGAATTTGCTCTGACTCTCTGACTGAGTGCAGTGCTTGGCATACTCCTGTGACATACCCATTAAAAAGTTACTTTAGACAGCTTGGCAAGAAAGCCAATGGCAAGCTAAAAGGTCATAATGGAACCTGAAACACAAAGCTGGTATATGCTGTCAACATGTTAAACTGTGTACAGAGGTGGGAAATGTTTTTTTGTGGCTATGTTGACTGAGAGATTCTGGGAGTGGTAGTCCAAAATTAATTTTCCACATTCTCTGATTGAGTGTATAACATAGTAATGAAATAAGATGTGCAAGATCATCATATTTATTTATATTTATTTAGATACTTATATCTCACCCTATCAGTCAATCTGCCTTTAGTACCTACAGGAATTTATTAGAATAATCCAGAAGACACACAATGCATTAAGTATTTGTTTGTGAACATAGTTAGAAGCTTATTACTTGGAGATGGACTCTTCCCTGAAAAACTATTTCTTTTTTCAGTTGGTAATTTTTATTTCCCTCCATTGCTGCTGCTTAAAGCACCATCTTCACCTACTTTCTCAGCCAAACATAGCTAATTAGGGATCTCACAGTGATCATGCTGATGCTATTGCTACTTTCACTAAGGGCAAATGGAGCCAAGTTAGAATAAGAGTAATGCTTTCTAAATTAGTCACATCCATGATCCTAGCCACTAAGGAGTGTTTTGTATCTCCCCTCAGTGGACAGAATAAGAAAGGTATTTATAATAAACCTCTGTACTAAGACAAGAGGTCTTGAATGGGCAGAGAGTGATATTGGATTGTACTGTGAATAATGTACAATCCAACTATTCACAACTTTTCAAATTGTTATGAATAATGATCTAGAATTTTTTTTTCAAAACAGAAATAATTTCATCTAATTTTTTGCAGCCCCTCTTTTCCCCAAGAGCATGGATTTTATAGCTATTCAAAGGCTTTATGAAAAATGTGATGTTTCAGCTAAATGAGCACAAGATCCTGCCATGTGGAAGTTTCTTTTATGAAGCATCAATAAGTGTGAATTAGAAGAATAAATATGTTTATTGCCATACTGTATTTGTCATAAAAAGCAGCACATTCATCCTGACAGCACATCTCTGTTTTTGCATCATCTGTTGATTTTTGAAATGCAGATCAAATGGTGATGCTGAACTGCTGGTCTGATTAATATAAATAATATACAGCCAAAAAATAAAATTATAATTGAAGGAATGTAATGTATGCAAATACTTTTCCTTTATTTCTTTGCTGTTTTTTTTAAAAATTTCTTTCCATTTATTTTTCTTGTTTGGATTCACAACTGTGAGTCCACAAAAGAGTTTATTAGAAAATTAAAATGTGAATAGATATTTTCTTTTAAAATATCATTACAATTTCATTACATGGCAGCAGGAAAATGATCTTGTGCAATACCATTTGTGGTCTGCATGTGTGAACAATGACATGTATTTTTGAAATTGTCAGAATGGTCTGATTAACAATTGTATTTGCTGATAAACTGGGCTTTTGGCACCATCTTCTTTTCATATAACTGATAAAAGCCAGATGGAGAGAAAACTCAATCCAATAGCGTAATCTTTAAGCCTGATTATCTATAGAAGATGTGCTATATAAAGCCCATGGGCTGATTGCCGACCCTCACCCTTTCATGCTGGATGAATTCTTAACAAGTGGTATAGTACTGAATTTTTATTGGTAGGTACTTATTATGTCAGTTTGCATCATCAAGTCCCTAAAGATTCAAGCAGCTTTATCAATCCATATGAACCAACTAATTCTAGTAGTTTTTATTTCCAGTAGGAGCAAGTCTTTGGTACATCTGGCAGGTCTTAGTAGGTCATTCCAAGTCACTTCAGATTCTTTACATCACAAGTGGAATAGCTCACAGCAATCTGTTGTTATTGTTAGATGTCTCCAATCAACACTGACTTATGGAAACCCTATCATGGAGTTTTCATGGCAAGATTTATTCAGTGGATGAGAGGGTATGACTTGTCCAGGGTCATCTAGTGGGTTTCCATGGCTGAGTTGGGAATTGAACATTGATCTCCCAGGTTCCTAGACCACGACTTAGACCACTACACCACACTGAGTCCAACAATATTTTCTTTCTGGGAAAATCTGTTTTCCCCAAGCTACTTTGAAAATTTCAGCTGAATTCAGAAGAAAGAGAGTTTGAAGGCAGTATCATTGTCTCCGTTTTTTAGAAAGTGTTTTCACTTTATGAGTCCTTTCGCCACTACAATATCCTCTTAATACATATTCTTTATAGATTTTTCCTTGTTGCCAGTTTTTTCACCAAGTCCTGCTGAAACCTATCAAAGGAGGAGTGGATATATGAGAGACTGCTTGCTTTACCATCCCTAAATCAATCCTACCCCTAGATTCAGATATGTTTGATAAAGTGGTTTTTCTTTTTCAACTTCTTGCATATGTACAGACAGCCCAAGAAAATGGTGATAGGGAAGGAGGAGGGTATATAGAGGGAGGCTTGTGGTGCAGAGAGAAGGAAGTGAGTTTCTATTATTTAAACTAATTTTCTGACTAAAATAGCAGAGATTAGGGATGATGGGAGTTGGAGTGCCACAACATCTGGAGTGCCACATAAATTAACTTGCCTGTCCTGATCAGTGTCAGATATAGGCTGTGGAATTAATTCCCTATGAAGGTTAGATTAGCTCCATCCGTAAGGGTTGTTGTTTAAGCAAATGTTATTTTTTAAAAAAATAAGCCACTGGGCTTCTACTTGGTGCTTAATTAAACTATTGAAGTTTTTACTCCTCATGTTCTTTGGCCTCTTAAGCACTGTCTCTGATATTATCTCCTTTTTGACACCATCTGAAGATGTTCCATTGCTGCGAGGCATTTGCTGTGATCAAGTTGTTTGAATTTAAATACTGTATTAGCTGGCATATAAGACTCACTTCTTTCTCTGAAAAATACTATTTGAAAATGGGGTGTGTCTTATACACGGGTGTGTCTTGTAAACCAGAAAATAGTATTTGCCAATGTATAAATGGGGTGCGTCCTATACACGGGTGCGTCATATACACCAGCAAATAGGGTATATTGGTCTCTGCCCAATTGATTATCTGTATAATTTGGTCTTTGGGGAGCTTTCATTTTATTTTATGTATTGCTTATGTTTTTAAATTTTGGACATCTCAAGTGTAAGACAATTTGAATCTTTTTTTGGGGAAAGAGTGTTCAAGCAGAGATGGTGTTGATGAAGATGATGCTCCTGATGCTCATATTGTAGAATAAAGTCCTAGACTAAAGGTGGGAACTGTATGACATTCAAGAGCCCTTGGTATGCCCTTCTGCCTCTAGAATTTCCAGTGCATTTTTTTTAATGTACAGAATTACACCTCCAGAACCTTCAATAAGGTACAGTTCACAGCTAAAATAAGATATCTCCCTTTACACTTTGTCTTATTCGCCTACCCATGTTTCACAAAACAGGAGATGCCTTCCTGGTTTCATTGGAATCCAGAAGTACAGTCCACAGGGGGAGTCAAAAGGAGTTGGGTGGGGCAGAGAGATATGGTTGGGTACATCCCCTAGACCCTCTGTGGTTGTGTAAGCTGTCATGCTTAGCCTCCTCATTACCCAAGATAGTTTTGGGTCCCATATGGAAACGAAAAGAAGATGATGGGACTCAACTGTTTAGATTATTTCAGATAGTGTTTGTCTGGCTGCAGTGTGGAGGATACCAATTTGGAAACATGATCCAAGCAAAACCATTTGTTAACAAGCAAAAAATCACCATCAGATGTTATAAAGGGACAAAATGCATGGAAAGAGGCAGCATGTTGCATAGCTGTACTTGTCTAGATGAGGAATAGTTCGTGAGGATGGAAAGAATATTTGAAAATATTTGGAAAATGATCCCAAAAGATTTCTCTTATGTGTTGAGAAGTCCTGACACGAAGAATCCTGGACTGATGAAAATCTTTGCAGTGTGGGACTTACTCTGTGCAAATTCAAATGTGGATTTGTGTGTGTCTGTCTGTGTGTGTGTTTGCACAAAAAATGGTCTTTTCTGAACAGAAATTATTTCAGATATACAATTTTCTCTGCAGAAAATGATGTTGTTTTTGCAAAACAAAAAAGTGAATTTTGTGCAAAATAAAGCTCTGTTACTTCATTTTCTGTCAATGTTGAATTTTCATGTGAATTTTGTGCTGAATGAGTCCCAACTTGTAAAAAATTTACAAAACCTGCACAGTTTTCAAAGACTTCTTCTCAGTGGGAAAGAAAATGATAAAATTATGCTGAAGAACAAAGTGTCAAACATTCTTACTTTGAATGTAGTGGTTGCCAAGTGATTTCCCCCCCAATTTCAAAAACAACAATTGAGTTTGATAAGGAAAATTCATTTCATTTGAAAGGAAAACTACCAGGTGGAGAAGCAAACAGAAAGCCAAATTCTATGCTCTGATGCAGATGAGTTGATTTAATCTACATTTCAGGGATGTGCTTGCCTTAAACTGCTGCTATCAGAAGTTCATAAGGAAGCACTTATTACTATGTGGAGAAAATTAAACACATTTTCTCAACAACTGTTCAAAACTTTAAACTGTAGAGGGCAGGAATTTGAAACAATCTTCCAAAGAATTAATCTTAAAAAAAGAAAGAATTGACAGCACCCTAGTTTTGACCCAACTAGAAGTTCTTCCTTCTTGAATCATCTCAAAATTCCATCCATCCAAGCATTTCTGTTTCCATTGGCAACCACTCAGATGCTTCTGAAGGGTATGAAGATAATGTACATCTGTATATCTTATACTCCTTTATCCCACAAACATTTTAATGCTTTAATTTCTTAGGATCCAAGTTTCTTAGAGTATTTGCCTGAATACAAGAAGGTGATGAGCATATAATGATGGGGCTGTGTATTTTGGACCCATTTCTTATATAACTCTACATGTCAGACCCTGCCATATACCCCTGACCTTGAAACATTCAGAAGAAAACTCTGTTGAAATGTTCTGTGATTGAATTAGAGTAGATTACTCAAAATGACTGGAGACTTTGCTTTAATAGAACCCCTGGCCCTTTCTGCATGAGGTGAGGGAATTACTCTGTGCCATTACCTACCATTTCTTCTGTGGTCCGAAGCAACGTGGATTGTCCCTGAAGCCCTTCTGCAGGTCTCCTCCTTGGTCCAGTGTGAATCGGAGCAGTGTGAGGTCTGTAGATCCGCACTGCTCCGGCTTCCAAAATGGCAGTTTCCAGCTTCCAAAATGGCGGCTTCCGGCTTCCAAAATGGTGGCTTCCAGTTGGTTGTGGGTCCCGACCAACTGCTGAAGCTTGCCACGTCTAAAGCCCTCTCTCCGCAGATTGCAGGCTCTCATTGGTGCCAGCCTGCAAATCTGCACAAGGGAGCAGGAACGCAATGGTGTGTTCCAGGAAAATAAAGACCTGTTTTTTCTGGTCTTTCAAAAACACGCTGGAGGACCACTTGGGGTTGTTTTGGAGCGGACTGAGGTGCTGATCTCTGGTAAGTAGTCCGTTCCTAGTCCAATCCAAGGTGCAGATGACCTCCCTGCAAGGACCTTCTGCCCCGTTCTAATTGCCTGATGCGGAAAGGGCCCCTGAGTGCATGACACGTTTTGTTTGAATTCACTTGAGCATGAGTAAAATGCTTCAGCCCTTCCTGGTCAACATGGCAAGTCTGGGGACATAGCAAGAAGTATCCATTGTAGTTAGTTTATTATTCATATTTTCAAAATGACAAATCTATGAAAGAAATATATATCATCTAAAATACTTTGGAGGAAAGGAGAAATGCTCATTTTGCATGGCTTTTCCTTATGCATCATAGAAACCAGGAGTGTAAATCTGCAGCTCTTTCACCTTGCAGGCAAGGAAGAATAGTTAAAATAGTTTTCTCTATGTTGGAGGAGAAAAAGGGATGTTTCACTGCAGTATTCTCTCTCCATTTGAATGTTCTGAAGTCTCATGGAGGAATTATTCTACTGTGTGAAAAAAATGTGTTTTCTGCACAGAAAACAGATTTCCCAAACAAGAAACAGTGTTTTCTTCACAGGAAACCCATTTTCTGCACACACACACACACATAAAAAAAAAAACAGAAAAAGCCCTCTGTGTTTTTCTGTGCAGAATAATTCCTCTGCAACAGCAATGAACATTAAAAAAATTAGGAGAAAATTGAGCTCAGTTCTTACTAGTCTATTATTTTACCTGGTGGAGTTTCATGACTGTCAGGAAACTCTCTTTCTTTTTTGACCTGGTAAGTACCCTAAAGGCACCAGATTCTGTCTGATCTTGGAAGCTATGAAAGGTCAGCCTTGGTTGGTACTTGGATGGGAGACCAACAATGAATAGCAGGCAGTGTAGGCCACATTTCAGAGGAAGGAACTGGCAAAACCATATCTGAGTATTCCTTGCCTAAGAATCCCTGTGACATTCATGGGGTCTCTAGAAATTGACAGGTGACTTGGAAGCATCTACACGTACAAAGTGAATAATTATGAATATTCTTCCCATTCCTAATAGAACCAGTTTAGACTGAAGTTCCTTGCGCTGTTCAATCCACAGCAGTAATTCACTACTCAAAGAAGCCTGGAGATTTTCAGTTCATTCTTAACAATGACCAAAAAAAAAAAAAAGTGTTCTGCCATGCATAGCATGCAGAAACCATGGAAACATGAAGTGTTTTGTTTCACAGATGGAGATGGGAAATGCTCTACACAAGATTCTGGACTGGAAACACTGTTTACACAAGTTTACACACTGAAGCCCAATGCCAGTCATGGCTCACTGGCTCAGCCAGAGCTGAGAAAGTTACTTTGGGGGCTTAGAATGAGAGAACTCCAAGTCACCTTGTCATCAACAGCCCTGCACAGGTGGTAGTCTCACCAATGCTACCAGTGAAAGATAGAGGACCACACAGGGGAAGGAGGAGACTCCAAATGAATGACTGCAGATGGTGTTGGCTGGAAAGCTTTGGCTTTGGGAACCATTGTCTTCACTTCCTAGATGAAGGACTACTGGCTGCAGATGGGCTACGCCTCTTGAAGACCATGAAGAATGTCTTTGGCTACAGCATAGTGAGTCTGATTACGAGGGCTTTAAACTACATCCTTGGAGGGGTGTGTGTGGAGATGATAGCTTGAATGTCTGTTCAAAAGCAAGCTCTAAACACAAGGATATGGATTCTAGAGAAGACATGAGAGAGAATGGGAGCTACAGCAGAATAAAAGATGACAACAAGCAACACCTTTGATGTCTACATTCCAGTGCACAGACTTTGGGAAACAAACAACATGAGCTTGTGGTCCCATCACAGGAAGGTAAATGTGACTTTATAGGTGTAACAGAGAGTATGGGATGACTCCCATGGTTGAAATATAGAAATTGCAGGTCATAATCTGTTCAAAAGGAATAGATGGGGAAAAAAGGAGGCAGAATAGCATTGTATGTCAAAAACAAATTCACTTTTACAGAAATCCACACAAGTGATGAAACTGGAACACTGGAGACCATTTGGGTAAAAATGAATAGAGAAAGAAATAATAGTAACAACAACAACAACAACAACAACAAAAATAACAACAACTACTACAGTTACTACATTGTGGAAGGAGATTACTACTGGCCACCAAACCAAGACAAGGTGGTGAATGATGCTTTTCTGAAACAAGTCTCAGAAATCTCCAAGAAGCAAGAACTGGTAATTATAGGGGGCTTCAATTATCTTTACACCTGATGGAAAATTAGATCTGCTAAGCACAGACCTTCCAACAAATTCCTGATGTGTCTTGCAGATGATTTTATTTTTAAAAGGATGGAAGAGGGAACAAAGGGATCATCAATGATTTGATCCTAACCAATAGGAAGGAATTGGTCACTGCAATCTAAACAGTTGGTACCTTAGAGGAGAGTGACCATGTAATGCTAGAATTCATGGTTGTGGGACAGGTAAAAAAAGTGTATAGCCAAATAGAACCTTGGATTTCAGGAAAGCTGACTTTATCAAACTCAGGGAAATTCTGGATAAAATCCTATGGCTACAGATGCTAAAGGAAGGAGACAGCCAGCATGGCTGGGATATCACAAAAGAGCTGCTAAAAGCACAATCATAAACAATTCCAGGTAAGAAAAATGGGAAATATCTGAAAAAGCTAATGCGGAAGTGTAAAGAAAAAAGAACATGAATAAAGAATGGAAAGAAGGAGGAAACATCAAGGAAGAATACAGATGTGTAGCCCAAGCTTGCAGGAATAGGAAAACTAAAGGTCAAATGAGCTGAGACTGTCTGGGCAAGCAAGGAGCAATAAAAAGGTTTTTTTCAAATATGTTTGAAACTCATCAAGGATGGTACAATGCTAAGAGAACACAACAAATAGGCAGAACTGCTCAATTCCTATTTTGCTTCTGTTTTTTCTCCGAAAGAAAACTGGGTGCTTTCATGTGCCAGCAGAAAACAGATTGCAAATCAAGATTGATAATGAGCCATTCAGGAATCATGTAGTTTAACTTAAATGAGTTTAAATCTGCAGGGCTAGATTAATTGCATTCCATAGTATTTAAGGAACTTGCAGACAGACTCACAGAACCATAAACCATCATTTTTGGGAAATCTTGGATAATTGGTGAGGTGCCAGAGGACCGGAGATGAGAAATCATTCTCCCTTTCTTTAAGAAAGGCAAAAAAGAAGATCTAGGAAACTACACGCCAGTCAGCCTGCCCTCAATACTGGCTAGTAGGGAATTGCTGGATATTGCTGTATAAAAAGGTAATTTTTCTATATTTTATCTAAATTGTTATAGATCGAATGTTTTCTATTAAAATATCACATCTGGGGATCTTGCTCATGTTCAGCTCCAGCTCTTCTAGGCCTTAGCTTTTTGAACTTGATGTGTCTGTGTTGACTATCTGTTTCAATGGAACTGTTCAGTCATCTATCATAGACAAAATTGTAAAGAGCAGCTGGTTTCTTTGATTTAAAAAATAATAGTGAAACAAAAAAGGAACACGCTGAATGGAAGTATGTTCTAACCAAATTACCACTTGTTGTGTAGAGTACACTGTTTATTTCAGAATGCATACTGTCTTTACTTCCCCTTTTTACAAATTACCAGCTTATAATTCCAGAAGACAAGGAAGGCTTTGCTATACGTAATTGTCATTAGATGCTATGAATATTTATTCACTCTTGATGGAGAAAGCGCATGCTAAACCCCCTACAATCACGTCCTGTACATATTACTTCTACAAAGTTAATCATTTAAATGCTCATGTTGTGTCAGGCAGAGGCACTATTCCTTGCACTTCTAATTCATTTCACAGCAGCATCTTATAAGAACTGGAAGATTAATCAAATCAGACTTGTCAGGAATTGTCAAGCTACAACAGTGTTTGCTCTTTCCTGTTGTAAATGTTTCACTGCTGAAAGTAGTCTTAGCATTGCCTAAATACCAACACAGAATATCTGAGCTGCACGTAACAGGGTTTTCTTCACTTACCAATACATTTAAGAACAAATCTGAGTTCATACAATATAAAGATTCAATATGATACTCACCATAGTTCAGTACACTGAAAAAGTGCTTGAATTTTGCAACTCTTGCAGCCCATAACTCATGACATTTCCAAATCCCACCAGAATTTTCCTCCTATCCTTGTTTTGTTTCAGATTGCAAGGCTTGATGGTTATTATTTTTGGACATTCCTGTATACTTTTTAAAAGCATTTTCCTTAAGGTACACATGTATACATTATACCTGATTTATCTATCCCCTGCAGATTAAAGAATGTTTATGCATTTTTTTTTTAATTCTGTGCATTTTAGCCATCTGTATTTTAAAATGTGCAGGTTGCTTTGTGCGTACTTCATTTCCCCAAAATACCTCCGCACGCTCACATATGTGCCAATTCTTGAAACCTGGTGATTTTTTTTAAAAATGAAACTCAAGATGTGCAAAAAGGATTTCCCTTCTTTTAAGACTGCCAAATTCAATGACATTCTTTTGCATTCATAGCTGGGGATTTGTTTACTTTAGCAACAAAGATATTAATACCTCAGAGTAAGGAAAACTACTTCAGGTGTATAAAAACAAGCATCAGCACTTTAAGTGTATGCAGAGAAAAAAATTAGTAACCAATTGTAATGAAGTTGCTCTGGGAATCAACAACAGTCTTCCCCTGATATTTGAGGGTTTGATTTTTGTAAATTTGATTATTTACCAGGCATGTGCTTGCCTTCCTCTCATTTTCCTCCTTGCATTCCTCACTCCAGGCTTCAGAGGCATCTGTTTAAAATGGATGTTTTTCCTTTTGGGTGAGCAAAGCCACACTGCTGAAGATTGGCCTCTCTGCCATGTGGTTGCACATTCTGCGGTATACTGGCTTCTCATTGGTCAGGTGCTCTCTTTGCTCCTACTCTTCCTTTCTCACGGTGGCCACCAGAAGTAATTAGAACTCCAAAACTCCCCTCTTCTCTGTCTGAGGGGAAAGTACTGGCAAGAATTTTAGGTTGCCCCCCCCAGCAACACCAAGGCAAAGGAATGGGAGGAGGGAAGCTCTGGAGGGGACTGGGAGAAGAATCACGGGGAGGGGAGGTATTCACAATTTTTCCACTTTCGCGAGGGTTCCGTGCACCAAACCCTTGTGATTGTGGAGCGGCTATTGTATTTGGAATGCAAGGTCAACTTGATGGCAGCTTAGTAGGCAACAGGAGTAGTACCTTAAGAGTGAAACCCAGCACAGTGGTGTGTGGGAGGGGCTTATGGATGAATGGAATTATATAAAAGGCAGAGATTCTGTTTGAAAGAGAGTTTTCAGTGAGATCTTGGCCAGAGGGTGGCTGGGTTGTGTTTAAGCAGCTGAGGAAAAGACAGAGAACAGGGGTCTGAGGCTGGGTGTTATTAGCATAGACTGTCAGAAGTTTGAATTGGTTAATGTAACAACACAGTACTTTATATGAACCTTAACAAGATACTTTATTTCTAATGTTACTTTAATAAAAGATGCAGCTTGTTTTATAATTATTGAGTTGACCTGGGTTGTCTAAAGTCACTGATAATAAAGGAGAATACACTATAATAAATAAACTACTTGTTTAAGACCCTACCCTTTTTACACACAGGTGGTGTTTAAAGGGTAGAGTTAGGGCTAGTATAAGTGTCAGGGTGCCTGATTAGGTTGGAACTGCAAAACCAATCTGAAGAGAAATCAGGGCTTGCCACACAAATGTATCTAATCACACTGATGTAATGTGAACTGGCCATATTGTTTTTTAGGTGTTGTGTTAGGACCACCTAAGGTTTCCACACTGTGTTTCACTCTCATGTACCAGGATGGCATAATTCACCCCTTTTCTCCACAGTTACATTGTGTTACAGCATCCACACAGAACTGGACCTACAATGTAGACATTCTGAAGCATTGTCAACTGTTTACAGTTTCCTCCAGTTTCAGCCTTTTTCTATTTACACCTGGGACAAATAAAACAGGTCCCCCCAAAAATCCTTTATGTTTTATGATTGGGACACCTTTTGTTTGTTTGTGTGTTTCAACCTGTGAAACACATTGAGACAAGCAAGTGTCTCATGCCATTTTCAGCAAACCATGATGCAGAAATGCACAAGTGGCATGCTCCAGTTATCAGTAGTTTGGCACATTTGAGGGACTGTTGTCCTTGTCCTTGGAATCAGAAATGCAAGAAGCTTCAATTGTATCCTAACCCTGATCCTGATCATAGTTACAACTCTAATCCTGACTTTAATTCTCAGTAAACTGGAATTCTCAATGGGGTTATAAAATATCCCACAACTCAATTAATGCAAGATTGTTTAAAATCCTGGTGCATGTAGTTTAAGAACAGCACATACAGAAGCCATTTTTTTTTTTAAAAAAATCTGGTTTGAATGTAACCAGAGCATAATCAATGGAGGCCAGCCCTTCTTCTTCCAGGTAAGCCACAGCTCTTGAACTGACAGGAGGTGGAAAAAAGCACTCCTAGCAACTGTCACAACTTAAAACGTTATTGGAATTGGGTGAATTTATCTTAAGAAGTGTCCTGTTTCCATATCTCTTTGGTTCTGCCTTAGCAGAAGCAAACCTTTGCTTGGGATTGGCATCACAGTTCAAATGCATTCTTGGAGTCTGGTAGCTCAATATGATTAGGGAAGTAGTTATATTAACATTGTAAAATGCTTGTGCATGCTATCCTTGTTCATGACCTAAACAGTGTGGTGCTATGAAATACAATCAATTAAGTCACTGTAAACTTTCTGTGGAGGCAGCCCCAAATGTTATTAAAAGTTCAAAAGCTCAATTAGACATCAACCAGGCCTTAGCTTGAGTGAAAGTAATTACGACTCTATAGTTGAATACTCCAAATGAAGTTGAATTAATCCTCACTCTTTACAGTACATTAATGAGTTGGATTAGCTCATAGGCTTTGCAATTCATTAAATTTGCAATTCATGGTTCTACTAACATTTTACTATAGTCTTTTGGCTGATTATTAGGATTATAGTGATTTTGAGAACTAAACTTGTGCACTATTCAAGAGATAATTACTATCAGGGTTTCATATATATTGTCATTGAAACATACCTCTTAAGTCTTGTGGGGGGTTAACACAAAAAAAAGTATTGAAGTTGTAATGAACATATTAAGGTGGAAGTTTGCTCAATCAAAAATGAGAACACATTGTGTAGATAAATGACATACTGCATATTCTGCCGCAGGCCACATATTTAAATTAATGAAGCTGGATCTCAATCCCATTCTTAATAAGAATAAACCACTGTAGCATCCAAATACTACAACCAAGGTAGCCTAAATAGCCATTCAATATGAAGGGTACTGTGCAGATTAGAGTCATGTTAAGACTTATTTATTATGTCTTCTTACAGGCTAGGCTCTTAGAGGCCTCACATGCATAAGACTCCCTGTAGAGCTGATCTGATAACATAGGGAGCTATGGACCTTGTTGGAAAAGTCTGTGATGTAGCCCCTTCCAGTGGCACATTACCTCAGTTAGATTTTCCAGTACAGCAAGTGCATCGACACTGCTGTAGTTTTGTGAAGTACTTGGAATTCTCTTATGTATTCTCCACAACTACAGCATCAGCACTCTATGACAGAGCATTCTAAGCATCTCACCAAACTACATACCCAAGGATTCCATAGGATGGAGCCATAGCTATGATATCAAACTGTTGTAATTACATTGTGTGGATTCATTCAGATTTTCTAACATACTTAGAATAATTTAGGAAGGACATTTTTGGATTATACTTTGCTAAGAATACGTTCAAAAGGACTCATTTGTGACAACTACAGGAAAAAGATCCTCATGATGTCCTACATTTCATCATTTAACAGTAGAATTTTATCACTTTCTGGAAAGAGATAGAATGATTGTTCAGAACTGGTGAATGCTGCTGCTGTAGCCTGTTTTTGCTATGAAGGAGGGTGAGAAACTAAATGGCAGGATGTTTGTGAATGAATCATCCATATTTATTCCTGAACCATAAACATCTACCAAAGTGCATATTTCATTTTCCAGAATACTGCCATTAGGATGCTACAACTAATGGAGGAGAAACAGCATTTTGTCACTTAAAACAATGCTGTGACTTGATGTATGGCCATTCTAGTGTTACCATAAGAGGACGGGGACTTTTGGGGTTCCGTTTGCAATGCCAGTTTGTCCTTTGAAATAGGGGAAGTATAGCTCAAAGGAGGCCTGCAAGAGGAGGGCGATGACAAGATCTTTTCAACTGTGTATACCAGTACTAACTGTAGAGAGGACTCCAGTTAAAAGTTAAACAAGGTTTTTTTTATTGGAATTTAACAAATGTACAGGAAATCAGACACTCTCAAGAACCATACAAAGCTATTGGAAAAGAGGCTAGAATGGTTACATAGAAAGAAATTGTGTGGAAGGGATGGTAATTGCCAATACTGAAGCAGAAGATTGAAGTGGAGTGGCTCAGACAGTAAGTCAGAGAGCAGCACAAAGCAACAGAGATCTGGTTGCCATGTACTATGTCCAAAGTACTGCAAATTACTGGGGTTGGAAATAGAGTTTTTAGGTCCTATTTCCTGCTAGACGGAGGGTGCATGAACAAAGCTATAATGGCTTTTCATTAAACTGACAAAACTGTATGGAATGGGCTGATTGCCTTAACTTTAGGTGACAAAACATTGATGAGACAATCTCTTAATATTTTGGCCAGGGAAGATGAATGGAGAAGGTCTTGGTAGGATATGCTCACTGTAGGGGTTCTGACTGCTTCACCTGGACAGTTTCACCTGCTATTGTTTTCGGGAGTGTGCACAACTTATAGTTTTAGAAAGGATTATTCAAATCCCCTAAGCATCAGGCTTTCCCACCTATTCCTCTCTGAACTTATGACCTGATCATGTCTGAGGTCATCCTGACCTGGCATATGCTTACAGCCAGTGCACTTTTAAATGTGTGCTCCAGCCATAAAATATATCCAGTTCTTAAGACAGCACATCTCACAGAGTGTGGGTGAATAGCATGGTAACACTAGGGTGTTACTGCAAAATACAGACATTGCCTACTTATGGAAAAGAGATGACAGAACCACAATTATGATCCCAACGTTTGTCCTAACCTCCAAAAATAAAGGAGAGAAGGCACTTTCACTGCCTTTTTTCAGCTGTACCTGCACATTCTCTTTTGATAGCAGGGAAGGCATGTGTGTGTGAGAGAGGGGTGGAGCTGTAGGCAGTGATTGGAGAACTTTGGTGTGGGAATCATTTCTATGCTTGACAAGTTATCTCCAACACTCCCCTAGCCTCCAACCCATGAATATCTTTCATCTCTCAGTCAGATTGACTCCCACTTTCAGAATCTAGCTGGAAAAAAAATGGCTAAAAATATTCCAGGTTGCAGTTGTTTGAAAGAACCAGTAGCTGGGAAAGATAGAATACCCCTCCCTCCCTGCCTATCCTTCTCTGAAAGCCCCCACCCTCCCACTCAGGCATCAGAGGCATTCCAGCAGCTCTTTCAACACTAACTGAAGGTTGACTACATGGAAAATGACAGATGGCCTTGCCTCTGCTTTCAGGAACAGATGGTTAAGAAGGAATCACTTAGAAATCTCCTAGCCATCATGAATGATTCAGCAGATGCTGACACTGGTGTCGTCCTCATGTATTTCAGGTTGTTCTGCTGCCAAATCTTTGTGCAAATGTAGAGGCAGGGATGCAGCATTTCAACAGGATTGGGCTGTGTCCAATTTTCTTGCTGTGCCTTTTGGTTTAATTCCTTTTAATAAAAGGAGTGCAGATAGGAAGTTTTTCTCAAGATGTTGCCACCTTCTCTCAAGTGTCTTGCTATTCATACAGTTATTTTTGGCCTTGGGGATTCTGAGAGGCTACCTTTGCAAAAGGAGGTATCTATCTGTAGTGCAGGTGTTCGTGGGGATTAACCTCACAATTTAATTTCTTGTCCTTTTGATGGCAAGACAAGATCAACACAGTGCTGATCAGTTCTAGCTCAATGGCCACACAGGCATATGTATCTCTTAGCAGCTTGCCCATCAGGTGATTAAGTTCTGGAGACCACATAGGAGGAGTGGGGAGGAAGGGACTTCCTTCTGTCCATTACCTTAGAAGTATGCAAATTACAAAAGTGCATGTTTTATCCCTGCTAGCTGTGATGCATGTGATTTGCATGGCAGTGGGAGGATGAAATCTACTCTGCCTTTTAGTCTGAACTATAAAGCAGCTATCCAGTGTGCTTGATGTTGGGGATAAGGTTCAGCTCCTTGGATATTTTCTTTAAAAATTGAACTAAATCCTGGAATCCTGGATTCATCAACTCAGTGTTACTATGTCATACACATCCAATCTCTGATACAGTATGATTGGCTATAAATATTGTTTAATTCCCATGAAATATATATCTTTGGCCCTTATTGCACTATGGTGCCATCCTGGCATGGAGGTGCATTGCTGCCAGTCTTGACATTTGCCATTGCACAATGTTGTTGTGGTCCCACTACAGTCACGTCCACAGCCATCATGATAGTGCTGTATAATATTATCAGAAAAAAAAAATCTAGTAATGGCCTCCTTTTGCACAATGATCCCATTGGCTGTGTGCATATGTGTCATGCCCTGCTTCCAAAGCATGGACTCTGACTCAGAGTCTGAAACAGAGGGCATGCTAGAGGCTAAAACAGAAGGCATGCCAGGGCCTGCTGTACACAGAGAGGTTACAGTGCTGGAAACAGAACAGGGGACAGTGCCAGCTCCAACAGAGAGTCCTGCCTCTTCAGATACAGAAGAACACTTACCTAGACCCCCCTTCACACAGCACAGACAGCAAAGAGAGACCCAGCATCACTCTCTCAGAATTTATAACTGGCAACAATCAATCAAAGCACAGCTGTTCTAGGCTTTGGGTCTATTTAGCTGGTGCCCTTCCCCTCCAGGAGTTGTCAGAGCTTATCTGACCTGATAGCTTGTTGGATGCCTTGATGAACACTTGGTTTGACCTCGAACACTCCCTTGCTGTGGAACCCTGTCAGATTTTATGTATGACACTGTGCTTACTGACTGGAAGTAAGTAATGAGCTAGGAGTTATTCAGTTTGTTTGCCTTATCAGCTGTGTTGGGACTGAGATAGCACTTCCACCCTTCCCATATTGTCCTATCAAAGTGCTTCCTTCTGCATTACAGCCCAGGAGGAGACAGGTTGTATTATAGAAGGGAGCAGTGTGTCCTGAATGCTACCCATCCACCAGCAGCCAACTGGTATGGTGGGGAGCATTAAGGTCCTGATCCCATCCTGGCAATGGCATTGCAGGGATTGCGAGATTGCGGCATAGTGCGGTAAGGGCCTCTCTTTACACTTATGGCTGAAAGCATTGTGGAAAAGAAGGACTCTGGCTGGAAGCTTCAAAGCTAAGACAAAGGACCTCAGCATAGCCAGGCTATAAGTTCAGGAGAATCAGCTGGAGAGTCCAACCTGATGGGTTTTAGATTCTAAAATATCCAAACCTAAGGAACAATAGTAAGCAAAGCTGCTGGAAGAAGCAACCAAAAGGTCAACATCCTGTTACCTCTTCTTACAGAAACTGTCCTTTTGTTACCTCACCTTTACAGTCATTACAAGGCTAATGTGATTTCCCTCAATGCTTTGTCACCTGCTGCAAACATAATCAGAACCTTTCAGACCCATTTTGTTGGCTCTGTTAGAGAGCAATTAATTCATTCCCCTTTGATGCAGGAAAAGGGTATTTAAACCTTGGCCCCATGGCCAGCTGTTTGCTAGTACTTTAGACACACGTTGGCATATTAGGCTGGATGAAGGTCCCCAGATTCCTGACCTCAGACCCTCCCCAGTCTCAGCTCCCACCCCCCGCCATCTGAGGCACCTCACTTTGATCCTCTTCTCCTTCTGGAATAGCAATTATCAGTCACCTTGCCCCCAAATTCTTGCTATCCAACCTTTCTCTCCTTCACCTCCACTAGCCTTATGTGGTTCATGAGACAGTTTGAATGCCTGTGTGTGTGAGAGAGAGATGGAGAGAGAGAGAGAGAGAGAATTCCCCCAATAAAGACATTTTTGACTCTCAATTGGTGTTCTGCAGTTAGTACTGGTATACACAGGTATACCCCCATCTCGCAGACCTCCTTTGCAGAGGCATATCTAGGATGGGGCAAGTAGGGCACATGCCCTAGGCACCAATGTCCGGGAGGGGCACAAAAAGCAGGGCTGGAAGTGGTGACAGTGGCGGCAGCAGTAGAGGAGGTTGCTCTGGAGGTAGGGGTGCAACTTCCATTCTTTCATTGGGTGCTGTTTATGCTAGATTAACCTCTGCTCCTTTGAGTTATAATTCCCCACCTTTCAAGGAGACTTTGGCTCTGCTGGAGGATCTCAAGGTCTGCCACATTTTGGGGTAACACCATCAGCCACCACCATATGCTATTTCATTCCAGAAGGCTGCTCTGAATAACTCTGCAACATGAGGGAGCATTGTTCTGAGACATTTTTGGCAAATAAGACATGGTAGCTGCCAGCCTGAAGACAAGAAACACCAGTTTGTTTTGTGCCCCCAGCTTGATAAAATCTTCCCATACTCTCTGAAAGTAGCTAAAACAGCTTTCCACTTTTGCTGTCTCAGATTGTTGAAGGTAGTGATTGCATAGTATTTTATTTCAGCCCTAAACGGAACTCTACTTGTGCCCTTGCAATGTCTATTTCTGCTCTTAGCCTGCAAAGAACCCCTGTGATACCAATGAACCTTTAGCTCATCCACTGATAGCTTGGATTGTCAGCACTGACAAGAGATGTAACTGCTACTACAACTGTGGTTTTAGTGTTTACAGTGTTCTAGAAACAGAGCTTTTAGGACTGAGGAGGGGGATTTGTTGTTGTAAACTTTAATATGTGCAGTTCTGCCCTTCATAGTGATGAGATAGTCTCAGGACAGAAGCAGACACATTATTTTCCCTGACCACACACACACACATTAAAAAATCACTTTTACTGCTATTTACTTCTTTTTTCTCCACATAGAGTTACCATTTCCACCTCTATTGAGCCATCTTGTGGCTAACATTTGTAATATACCTTCCTGAAAATGCTAGTTTTACACTTTCCCTTTCTACTTGCATGTATGTCTTAGTAGTAGCACTACTCGTAATAACAGTAGTAATGATCATAATCATAATCAATCCGGCCTTTCTGCCAGGATTGGGACTCAAAGCCCCTGAGAATGAAATTAAACATGGTGCAATAATATCTGGATAGCGTGTGTGTGTGTGTGTCTGTGTCTGTGTATAGAATACGTGGCTCTAGTTAGGTCCCACCATTCTTGATACTCAAAGGATCTACTGATCATACTGCGCACTAATATATATGTTTTTTCCTGGATATGCATGAGATGAAGTTAAAACACTGAAAAGTTAAGTCAGACCTTGAAACCTGGCAACACTAGCCCAGCTGCAGTGCTCAGCGTAGCTGCCAGAATGTGGCAGAAGAGGATTTCCTTTATATCAGTTCCTTGCTGGAGCCAGCAGTTAGAGGAAATATGGGGAAGTAGGAAGAAAGGGGAAAAGGGCTTTGAAAGATCACAAGCCCCCAATGTATACTGGAGTGAAAATGTGTTTCAGCCACATTTCTAGTCCTGTGCTGACCCATGAGATTTGATAACCCTGACTTTTTCCTACCCTAATTGCTTAAACCCATGGCACAAAGGACTGTGTTTTATCCCAGTCTTTCCCTACCATCTATGGCCTAATTTAGGCTGGCTTTGATCCTGCACTAGTGGATGGGCAGGGTGTATCTTGGGTGTAACCAGGTGATCTAATGGTGACCTACTCGTCAGCTGATCAGGCATTTTTGTTTTTGTTTATAAACACATAACGAGTATGGCCTTCTATATAACATGTACACACAAAGGAAGATTTTATAAAAAATTCCAGATGATATGCAAGTGAGAAACACTACGTACACACCGCTTACTCCAAAAGTGGGACTAGGGCCATTTCCATACTACACTGTTATAGTGCTATTATTCCATTTTCAACCTCTTATGGAATCCTGGGGTTTGCAGTTTAGAGAGAGGCATTTAAAAATTTTCAACCAGAGGGCTCTTTGGTCTCAGTAAATTACAAACCCCAGAAAGTGGAATAATAGCACTATAACTGTGTAGTGTGGAAATGGCTTAAGACAAAACTGTGAAGGCTTGAGAGAGGCAAACCCTGACGAAAAACAGTCAGAAACAAACTCAGAACATGCTGCAAGGTGGATTTCACCAACAAGATGAGACAGAGAAGAAGTGAGGAAGAAAAGCAGAAAGCAGAGTAGGCCATTTGTAGCTCTCCCAATGTTTTTCTTAACTAAATTTTTATTACGCAATGTCAAATGACATGGTAAGGCTCTCAGTTATATATCACAATGCTCTAACATTACACTAATAAGGAAAAAGGAAGTAAAAAGATAAATCATTACTCATAAATTTCAATAAAAGCAAACCAAACAGCTGAATTTGTTGTTGAATGGACATGAATTTGTCCATTTGTTCAATATTGTTGAACTGCAGCTCTCATCATTCCTCACAACTGGTTGCCCAGGCTAGTATTGATGGGATACCCAAAACATCCAGAGGACTACATGTTGCCCACCCTGGCTTAAATATTAACTGCATACAGCCAACATTTCACACTGTCACCTCTGATAACATCAGCAGGGTTTCATAAAAACTAGTTTGGTTTCAATGCTGAATTTAGTTAGCACCATTTTCTTAGTTTAAATTCAAAAGGTTTTTTTTTAAGGGAATCAGTTTTCTGAGCCTAATTACTATCCTAATTGGAGAAATGGCAGGTTTACGCCATCATTAGCTCTGTGATCTGTTGTCAGTTGCTATGTTCTCCTATATCAGCATATAGATTTACCAATATGGGCCATTAAACTTGCCCTGAATTTACAAGCTCTATAATTTGAAGCTACAGTTTCAGTCATAAACACTTAATGTTTCTGAACCTGAGAACAATGAACATGGGGACTAGGGTATGTTGCTGCTGCTGATTTAAAAAGAACAATGCCCCCCTCTTCATCTGTTAATGACTTAAGAATTCTAAAAATAAAATCTGGTCAATATTTATGAATGTTGGGGCTTGGATGTACATATATCATACCCGAATGTGCATTACTAGAAAATAATTGGCTTTTTATTGTGCTGGGAGAATACTATCACAATATTTACCCAAGTCTTGTTCCAGAACATAAAAACAATTGAAGAGAAGTGGAGGGAATGTGACTGTACTGGAGGATACTTTAGAGCAATTCAGTGAGCCCCAGAGGGCAATTTCACTGATGAGGTTCAGGCTGATGAAAGGCAGAAGAAGGCTCTAGTGACAGCTAATTGGACCGCTGTAAAAGCTGCAGATGGTGCATAACAGTGCTGTGTGTGTGTGTGCGTGAGAGAGAGAGAGAGAAAAATGACCTCATAAAGTATATGATGAAAAGCCTTCACTTCATCAAAATGTGCCAAGCATCTGAGTGATATTTTATTACACATAAAAACAGAACCCTCTACAGCAAATGAAAATGTCATGAGAAAAAGAAACTAAAATGGCTGCAGGCTTAAGATCAGTATCTTAATACCAAAGCTTGTAGGGGTTGCAATTCTGTGCAGAATTAGGTATTAGGTGTACCTGACCTATTGATTTCTGTGAGCTTAGGTATGTTGAACTCTTCAAAGAATTAGGCATTGTTCACAGAGCAGTTGCTTGCTATGTTTATCACCTGTTGTGCAAAACTGGTGCACAAAAGTATCTAGGATATGACAAGGCTTTGTGGCTGATGTATGACTTACAAATGCTTGGAAAAGACACCATGAACTGCTGTGGGCTTCACTTATGATGAAACTTTGTTTTTAAACTATTTTAATTCCAATCTGGAATGTTTTTAGATCACTATTCCAGATGGATTAGCCAATTACTCAGACTCTGTAGAACATGACATTTCTATGGTGCTTATTTAGTGCCTGGGCCATGTTTGATAATGTAGAAGTATATCATACCTCTATAAGGTTGGTGCACATTGGTTATAACTATACATTTCCAAATATGACCTAGATTCCAAATAAGACATTTCCAAATAGAAATGTCATCTTCTAGCAAGGTTCTAGACATGTTTGAAAAGAAATATGGAAAAATGTCGTCTGAATTATCCTGTGTTCAATATAGAGCATTCAGACAATCAAGTTTAAGAGTGTGTACCACCCTGCCAAAATTTGTTTTCCGGTTTCCCCAAATCTTTATTTCCTTCTGCAAGGGACTTATATTTTTGTGCATCATTTTCAGACATCAGTGTTTTTGAGCTTACTTTGTTGTTACAAGGTAGCTGGCAGTGTGTACATTTATTTCTCCATTCTATCACATATCCTTCTATTGGTCTTTACCTTCCCTGGTTGCTTACTGATGGGAAATGTGTGAGAGAGTATTGTACCTCTCAAGCAGAGTAATCAAATTCTCAAAGCAGAGGTTGAACAACAACTAGTCCCATGCCCATCCATCCCAGTCTCAGTCTAGGTAAGAAAAGAAAGAAGCTTAGCCTACTTTACAAGATACATAAAAGAAGCTTTACTGACAATCAATTGTGCATAATCAAATACATGGGCTAATGGAGGAGAAAAAGAAGTAAAACATGACTGGAGGATACATTAATGCAGGAAGAGAATGAATGTGGTAGAACAAATAGTGCCATAGTGCAAATTTGCAGTCAGTGGCCCTTTCTGCATGAAGCGAGTGAATCGCTCCAGTTCTTCTTGGGTCCGAAGTAATGCAGACTTTCCCTGGAGCCCTTCCGCAGGGCTCCAGGGCAAACCAGAGCAGTGTGAGGTCTTTAGATCCGCGCTGCTCCAGCTGAAAATGGCAGCTTCCTGTGGCTTCTGGATGAAAATGGTGGCTTCATGGGTGCGGACCAACTGCTGATGCTGGGCATGCCACAGCCCACCCTCCGCTGATTGCAGGCTCGCATTGGTGCGAGCCTGTGCATCTGCACAGGTAAGCAGGAACGTAATGGCGCATTCCAGAAAATTGAAAGACCGGATTTTTCCGGTCTTTCCTTTGCGCACTAGAGGACCACTTGGGGGTGGTTTGGATTGGACTAAGGTGAGGAACTAAGTTAAATAGTCTGCACCTAGTCCGATCCAAGGTGCGGACGACCTCCATGCCAGGATCCCTTGGTCCATGTTAACATCCATGTGAGGAAAGGGCCAGTGAATACTGACAAATAAAGATAACTCACGCTTCCTGATCTGGGAGCAGTGGAGGAGCTTGGTGGGAAGAGTTATCTTGTGACGTCTTCCCTGGACTTTTAGTCAAGTGGAATCCAAGGAGTTCAGAAACTACCAGAGAGCTGATAGTACAATGAAAGACAGGATGTCCATATGCACTCCCTGTGCTTCCTTGTAAGTAAGATAAATGTGCAAAGCACACATTCTGTCGATGATAAATTCACTGATCTTTCTCCGTCATCCAAAACATCTTCTTTTCTATATACAATTGAGTGAGAATAGTCAAAGGAGGGGTGGAGGAAGGTTTTGTTGTTGTTGTTGTTGACAAATATAAATGTTGTTGTTGCTGAATAAATATAACTGGTTTAACAGTAATTCTTCTTCCAATGAGACTTGAGAAATGTAGTTCTGTACGGGTATTCTCCGACAGAATATTCTTGTTACCCCCAACACATTTTAGCTTCCAATATACATAAATGATAGATCCTCCATTAAATCAGCAAGTCAGCTTCAGGGAAGCACTGTTAAGTCTACTACTTAAGTTTTGGTTTTATCAGATTTAGAACACTTAAATCCAAAGTGATGAGGATTAAACTCAAGAAATGCACAAATATTATTTTATGTTAACTTTTTACTCTGTCTTCTCCTGAAAGATGCCCATTAGGAATCTTCAAAAGGCTCAAAAATGGCTTCTGTCAGTGTGAAATTGTTCAGGAAAGGGCCTGTCTCCTTTTAACAAGGATGTGCTCCGCCTTCAGGAGACCACAGGCTACTTCACACTTAGATAAATAGTGCAAAAGTAGAATAAAATAAAATAAAAAGACCCTACCAGTCAGGATTTTTTTAAAAGGTCATATGTGGGAATTAAAAGCACATTTGTTCTGAGCTTCTCAAAACTTTAAAGAATCATGGCAGTTTCCACTTGTGATGTTAATTGAAGGAAAATGTGGAGACTGGCAGTTTGATAATTAAATAGAAAAACCTGACTCAACTTTGTTCAAGTAAAAATCCAAATTATATGTTCTATTATTAATTTTGTAATAACTTAAAACCTGATTAGTGTTCGAAGACTGATGAACGGCTCTGACGTATCCCTATTATAAACTGGACATTTTTGATTCCACACTGTGCCTTCAAGAGCTCTTGATCCCCCCCACACTGTTATAATATTCATAGCAGATATAAAGAGATATCAGTCATTTAAGGGTAAAATGACAAGAGACTTAGCTCTGAAAATGATGTTGTTAGTCATGTCAGCTTTTAATAGGAACTGTGAAATAATTCAGAAGCAGGAAATCCAGTATCTTAAGGAATCCCTCACATATGCAAATATGGAATGTTCTACTTAGTAGAATCTCAATAAGCATTTTATGATGAAGGTGGCTGCTTAAATCACCTTCAAAAAAAAAATTAAAAAGGAGAAGAAGAAAAAGAAAGAGAGCAAAAGAAAGAAAAAGAAAAACAGGACAAATGAGGGCACCCATTTAATAGCAACAACAACAGCAACAACATTTATTTCTTATCCAGCTCTTCCTTTGGATTGAGGTAGGGAACAACAGATTAAAATGCAACAACAGATACATACCAGCTGAAAACACAGAATGCTAATTAAAATACATAACCAGTTAAAGAAGCATACATATTAAAACAAGCAATTCATAATTTAAAATTCATAACGTAGAAATCATCTGTCTGGGCCTGCTGAAAGAGATTAGTCTTTAGTGCTGTAATTGGGGACTGAGGCTGAAATCCTACATGGATACATGTGGCATAAAAATTCTACATGCAGAACTCTGCTATAGCTCCCTTGTCAGCAGCCCCAAGGCAAACTGGGTTGCTTTTAGCCAGATGCTTTTCTGACCCCTCTGCTCTCCACCAACCATGGAATGACTGTTGTGGCAATTACTGCAGTGACATAGTGAGTTTTGGGAAGGCCTGGTAACTGCAGACAGTGGAAGGGAATATCAGTTTCTGAAAAGAAAGTCAGGTATAAGGTAGACTAACACTTTCATATTTCACTAACAGGATGCCAGCCAGAGTGTGTTAATAAAAGATGGGAATAAAGGAATAAAGAAAACATGCTTGCAAGAAACAGGAACACAAGCATGGAGAAACAATTAAATATAGAATAACAGGTCACTTCAGGTGTAATTACAGATTACATTAATTGAATGGCTTGCAGATGTTGTCAAGGATCTTTTTTATTCCTGTAGAGGGGCATTTCCGCCAAGACCATAACATGCAGGGAAGGAAGGTTTACTCTTCACTTCTGAGCTGCAATTAATAATGCTGTAAATTAGCAGTGGGGAGACTGGAGCTTCTCATCAGGGCACTACCTTTCAGAGGTAGTGGGATTTCATCATGCTCTTGTGAGGCAAGAGGCTTGTTGACAGTGCTGCTGGTAGAGTCTCCCATGTCAGACAGGCTTTTTCTGAGTAACAAGACTAAACATGCCAACCAGTTACTGGACAGCAGCAGTTGTGGCAGGTGATGCTGGTAGAGGAGACAATAGCAGTGACACCATAGCTAACACAGAAGGAGGCACGATAAACACTTTTTGAACATCTAATACCATGCAAAGCCTATGATGAGACAATCCAAAATTAAACAAGAGATGGTGCCAGATTCCTGGTTGGATTGCACTCAACATATAGGAACATGTAATATGAGAAGAATGAATTGGGGAAACTAGACATAGTAAAACAAGAATTGAAACATATAAGCATTGCAATACTTGAGGTGAGTGAACTAAAGCGGACAAGGATGGGACATTTTGAGTCAGATAAATACACAGTGTTTTACTCAAGAAATGAAAATCTAAGAAAAATGGGATGGAATGAATAATTAATGAGAAGAAATCTAGCAAAAGGAGTCAAGGGATATAATGCAAAGTCTGACTGAATAATATCAATAAGACTTTAGGGAAAACTCATCAATATAGCTACAGAGGCAGAAGAAGAAGAAATGGAAGAATTCTGCACTGGGGTCCAAGAGAAAATTGATCACACACCAAAACAGGACCTACTGTTGATCATAAGTGACTGGAATATGAAACAGAGCAGAATCAAAGATTTTAGGACAGCTTGGCCTAGAATCAAGAAATATAGCAGGAGAGCAACTGATTTGAATTTTGCAAGGCCAACAGTTTGTTCATTATAAACATATCTTCAAGCAACCAAGGAGGTTTCTGTATACATAGATATCACCTGATGGCCCATGTGGAAATCAAATAGAATTGGAAGAAGAAGATAAAGAAGTTCCATTCTCTCTGCAGAAACAAGACCAGAAGCAGACTGTGGCACAGACCATGAACTACTGACATCCAAAACTACAGTAAAGCTAAAGAAGAACAGTAAACCAACCATTGTGCCAAAGTACAATCTGAAGAACATCCCCATAGAATTTAAAGAAAATATAAAAAATAGATTTGTACTCGTAAGCCTAATCAACTGTGAGACAAAAGAACTCTGGTCTGAAGCCAGGGACATTGTCATTGTCATGCAAAAAGACACTATCTGCAGTCAAGAAGAAAGAGAAGCCTCAGTGGATAACAGATGAGTCTCTTCAAGGAGTTAAGGACAGATGAGAAGCAAAAGTAAAAGGTGACAGAAATAGAGTCAGAACCATAAATGCATCTGTTCAATGACTTGTGTGCAGGGATAAGACAAACTACTATAACAATCACAGCAAAGATACAGAAGATGACAAGAAGATAACAACAAAAAGAAAGAACAGGAAACCTCTTCTGCAAGACCCAAGAAATTAAAGGGAATTTTAAGCCAATTAAAGGAAAATTTAAGCTGCTTTATGACCAACAGAGAAACACATTACATAATCGGGTAGAAATAAAAAGATAGCAGAAACAATACAATGAAGAACTATATAAAAGGGATGAAAGCTTGACAGATTCCTTCAAGGAAGAATCATTTGAGGATTAACTTTCTGTGATATTGTATCACAGTGAAAATTGTGGCAATTGTTCTATAAGCACTGCATACTTTTTATCAGTAAATACTTTAGCTTGTCTAAATCCATCCAAGAAATGCAAAGTGTATTCAGGTACATAGTTAGACCTTCCTAGGTAATTTGTAATTTGAGTGTCATAATTCACAATTGAAACCATGATAAATTCTATTCAGTTTTTCCTTTATTCTTAAACAACAAGCTGTGTTCACAAAACATTAGATAACAGGAATTTTCATGTAAACTTTAAATGTTAAAGTTAAAATTGGTACAGCACTATGTGTCAGACAGACTGGGCAAATAAATTTA
Source organism: Ctenosaura bakeri (assembly GCA_948474755.1). Classification (NCBI taxonomy): domain Eukaryota; kingdom Metazoa; phylum Chordata; class Lepidosauria; order Squamata; family Iguanidae; genus Ctenosaura; species Ctenosaura bakeri. The sequence goes on from CAOLHI010001728.1 coordinate 256,532, forward strand.
TAAATTCCATCTTCATAATATCCAGCAAGCTTGTATTAATAATAAAAACAGAGTCTTGTTCCACTATTAGTATGAATCCAGTAGAAATACATGACCTGCCAGATCTAGAACAAGCTGATATCCTTAAAAGACTGGATGACCTGAGAGAAACTTTAATGACAACTCGCAAAGTTGCTAAACCACTAAATGACCTGGTTCTACCGCCTACTCATTATGAGGGGAAACATGCTGGCATCTTGGATCCTCCTTCTGCCATGTGGACCTCAGATGCACAGAACATCAACACAGAGTCTCTTGGGATAGACCCAAATTCCTCTATTTCTCTCTCTGAAAAATCAATACAAGATCTGGCAATTCTGAAGGATAAAAAGTTGGAAGCTGACGTCAGACAAGATGAAGGTTCTGACTGCTGGGAAGTTTATGACTGGCTGAATCCTCGGAACAACAATTAGAGTCAGATGCTAAAACATGTCAGGAGTATGAGATGGACTACTGCAGTTTAAGCCACCCAACAACTGATATCCTTACGAACTCTATAGGCAAAGTTCTGCCACAAGAATCAGAGGAAACTATGATAAAGGCAGTCTTTGAGGCAGAAAGTTCAATGCACAGGGTTGAGATAAATTCTCAAACTTTTCCTGATTCCATACAACAGCAAAAATGCAGCAAAGACAGGCCAAATTGTGATCAACATGCCTGTTCAGATAATTCAGAGGAATTTTGGATTCCATCTTAACTGCAAATTGACTGGAAGAATCACACCATTCACCCACAGACCCCAATAGAATGACAGTTATCCCTAAAAATGAACAAGATGGTATTATCTGGATCTTGTCATGGAATATAGCTGGTTGGAAAAAAAGAATGTCTGATGGAAACCTGTTGGAGTTTCTTTCCAAGTTTGATATTATAACACTCCAAGAGACTTGGCTAACAACTGGTGAAGAAGCTTATTTACCAGGCTATAGAATCTGGTCTATTCCAGCACATAAATTTAAGCCAAAAGGGCGGGCCTCAGGGGGATTATGTGTATTTGTTAGGGCGCAGCTGGGCTGGCAAGGAAAGCAGTCAGCCTTTAGAGATGATATTCTTTATCTCCTAGCCATCCAATTCAAATACAAATCATCTGAAGTTGTGCTATTAAACACATACTTACCTTCATATTCCTTCCCCTGTTTCTCACCCGACATCTGGGTGCAATTAGAAAAGATTATTCTAGAGATAAGGATAAATCACCCTAAAGCAACTGTGATCCTATTGGGAGATTTTAATGCTAGGGTGGGAGCTTCCTTGCATGATTATGTACTCCAGGGTATTATACCTGAGGAGTACCTATTAAATGATATATTTTGGCATTCCAGTGATATCAAAAGGAATAGGGCGGGCCCCAAACTCATCTCCCTGTTATACACATGCAATCTTTATATTTTAGGAGGCAAAGATAGTTGCTTTATATATCCTTTTACCTTCCATGCCGGGAATGCAAGCAGTGTTCTAGATTACATATGTGTTTCTACAAATAACGCAAATTTATTCTCAGAGATTCAAGTGTATGTAAGGGAGGACAGTGTCCATCAACCAGTTGCAGTCAATTTTTATGGCAGGTCTGACCTGAGACCACTTATACCACAAGGCGAGAGGCTACTCACTAACCTTGAAGTTAGGCAGGATAGGAGGCTTAAGTGGGCCAACGTGGATATCGAGGCAATTTCTAGTCTTCTGAACTCTGAGAGGACCCAGTCCTGTGTGAAAATGATCGTTACTCAAGACCCAAAGGAAATTTTTATTGGGTATGCCAACTTGTGTTCTGTGTTAAAGGAATATCTAATAAACAAACTGCCAGTCATAAATTTCCAACCCGTACAATCTAACTAGTTTGACCTGGATTGTTCTCGCTCAAAAAAGACACTAAAAGCAGCCATGCATCTGGTTCAAAAGAAACCTACACCAGACAATCACACAAAGATGCTAAAGGAGACACAATTATAAAAAGCTAATAGCTTCTAAGAAGGCTCAGTATACAGCCACAGTCTGGTCTGAGCTAGAAAAATCAGCAAAAGGGTCAAACTCAGCTACTTTTTGGAATATTGTATCTAGCATGCTGAAGGAGCATAAGCTACCATTTGACATTCCCATTCCAGCTTCAGTTTGGGAGGACTTTTATACTACTTTGTTTGCTAACCCCAACCAGGATTCCACAGTAAAGAGAACTATTGTGCAAATACCCACTGTTAGTTCTTCCCCTTGGCTACCGGTGTCAGTGACAGAAATTAAACATATCATCCAGTCATTAAAACCTAATAAAGCACCTGGTGAAGATTTCATGCCTCCGGAACTTTTCAGGGCACATATTGACTGGTGGGCACCATTGTTGGCAGAAATGTTTACATACATAGACAATACTGGCCATATTCCAACAGGATGGGAACTTTCCATCATAGTTCCCACATATAAAAAAGGAGATAAGGAAGATCCCAGAAACTATAGACCCATAAGCCTTATTGACGTAACAGCTAAGATGTATGCAAAACATCTCCTAAGGTGATGAGGACTGGATAACTGAGAAGAACATACTAGTGGAAGAACAGACCAGGTTTAGATCTGGATACTCTACAATAGATAATTGTTTCATTCTACATCATCTTATTACCAAATATACAACCGATGGTAATTATCTATCTATAGCCTTTATGGACCTGAATGATTCCATGAATAGACACATCTTATGGAGGAAGCTGGCTAAGTTAAACGTGGAACCTAGACTCCTATATCTGTTAGAGGCCCTTTATACAAATACATCTTTCAAGGTCTGTACTGGATGCAATGGCTCCCTAACTCGGAATATACCCACCGCTAAAGGTGTTAGACAAGGGTGTATTCTGGCCCTGATGTTGTTCAATCTCTATGTTAATGATATTCCTGAATTTCTTTATTCTACAGATGTGCACATGCCAAAGATTCTAAACAGGCATATTAATATCCTTCTATATGCAGATGATATGTTTCTAATGGCTCATTCCCAAGTAGGCCTCAGAAGATTGTTGAGGAAATTCAGTGCATATTGTGCCACCAACTGTTTGAACATCAATAAGTCCAAATCCAAAGTGGTGGTATTTGGGAAAAGACAGGTCAAATGTAACTGGTACTTGGACAGGGAGCCTATAAATAACCGATTGCTTTTCATACTTAGGGCTTGTTTTTACAGATACAGGGCCTTGAACTAATCATTTCAAACAAAGTTCAACAAAGGCTATAGCAGGTTCCAAAATGTTAATTAAATTACTCAGTTATAATCACCCAACTTCCTTGCGCCCCATTCTGAAGGTATTTAAGCCAAAAATTATACCAGTTCTAACATATGGTGCTGAATTGTGGGGGCTATCAAAGGCCCTCCCACTTGAACAAAATCAAGCACATTTCTTAAGGACTGTTCTGAGGACCGACAGGAATACTCTTGTAGCAGCAGTAAGAGCTGAAACAGGCATCCATTCAATTTACAGTCTAACTATAATCAAAGCCTTTAATTACCGGTAGAAGATCCTTTCATTGGATTCTGACAGATTTCCAAAAATGTTCCTGGAAAAACAAATGGGCAGTTTTCAACACACTTCATGGGTTAGCCAGCTTTATCAAATTATCACACACCTTGGTTTTTCAATACAATATCTATTTTCAGTTAGACATCAGGCTACAGGAATATTTAAACAAAGAGTTATGGATGTAAATGCCCACACTGATATTGAGACACTAGCAAATATTAGGTTGATAAAATGGTTGGCCCAAAATAAAAAGTCCTTTCAAATAGAAAAATATCTGACAATGGGCCTAACCCAATATCATAGAACAGCTTTAACCAAAGCAAGATTTGAGCAGGTAGATTCCATGGTCAGATATGGATGATTCCATCAAGTGCCGTATATTGAGAGAACATGTGTCTGTGGGGCATCTGAAATAGAAAGATAGTGAGCATGTCCTATTCAGCTGCAAACTATATGACACAGTAAGGGCCCAGTACCGACAGACAATACTCGACAGAATTACACACTGCGACTGTAATAAACAGTTAGCCCACTTCCTTCAAGGTACAAATACATACGTTGCAACTAGAACTGCTAAATTCATAGATAGGACTATTCAACTGAGAAGATGTTTTATTGAGCATATCGGGGTTGCGTGTAAAGGTGATGAACTTATCTAACATATGCTGGTTCTGTATTTTATTACACTTATTACTGTTAATTTAATACAATATATACCTTTCTATTTTGTCTAATTTATCTTATCCCATGACACTTCATGTGTTATATCCTATGTATTGTGCTTTTTACATTTTATCATGTTTGCTGTTTGATATGGTCAATTGACTAATCAATAAACTTTTAATTAACTAACTAACTAACAGTAGAAATATGATCCAAATTCAAGGCACAAAAGAATTCAATTAGTAGCCAAAAGTAGCCTTTTAAAAGTCCAAGAAAAAAAAGTTCAGCATCCACATCCAAATCCAAGCCTATAAGTGTTGAAAATGTGGGGAGAAGGTGGGAACCTTTTTTCATATGTGGTGAACTTGTCAAAATGTAAAGAAATTTTGGAAGGAAATTCATGATGTAATCATACAGAAAACCACCCCCTAACACATGAAAATGTTCAACTCTCCCTAAATTTCCCAAGGATTGGAACATGTAAGCATTCTGATGGGATAATGTTCTCCAGTAACCAAGCCATCAAATGTCGTGTTCCTGTCCAGATGTGTGCATCTGGTCCTCTTTCAGTGGATAAAATGATTGTGCATACATTCTATTTCTTTTCAGAGTAACCCATTATATATAGCAGAGCTTTCCAAACTGTGTGTCATGACATATTACTGTGTCACCTGCAGTGTGTAGGTGTGTCATGCAAACATAACGGGTGGAGGGGCTACTTCCCCTGTCGCCGTGGTGGGTGAGGCTTGGGTGAAGGGGCTGCCTCCACCATCACTGCTGCCACCCTGGGCCAAGGAAGACCCTGGTGAGGGTGACAGTGGTAGGCCAGGCTCAGGTGGAAGGGCTGCCTCCACTTATCAAATTACTTACTAAATTACTGTCTTGTGACATGATGCATGTCTAAAAAGTGTGTCACCAACATGAAAAGTTTGGAAAGCTCTGATGTATAGATTAAATCTAGATGAGGAAATGGCAAATTGTTCTTTTTAAAAATTAAGGACAATATCCTCGGTTCATAAAAGCAGTGCTGTGCAGACTATCAGTCTTCAGTAGATTATGAATCCCAAAATGTCAGCTTCATTATAAAACCTTCCACACAAATAAATGCTTCCATTGACTAGATTACGATGTTTCCATACCTTGAATTAAAGATTGTTTGATAAACCCTCTGGCATTCATCCCATTGCTGCTGAAGTTCTACCTCTTCAATTTTACTATTGAAGATCCGAGAAAGCAACAACAACCACAGCTACCACATTTTCCTTCTCCTAGGTATGTTGAGACTTGGCATTCATCCCATTGCTACTGAAGTTCTGCCTCTTCAAACGCAGTGTTGAATACCTGAGAAAGAACAACAACCACAATTATAACATTTTCTCTTTTCCTTCTTCTAGGTATGTTGAGAAGTGAACAAACAAAAATTATTAAAAACTTGGTTGACTGTGACTTTTACAGTCTGCTGGATATCTTTGGAAGTGTAATCTGGCTAGTCTGTTGACTTTGTGTTCAAAAGGGGACAAACCACATTCAATCTCAGTGTCTGCAGTACTTGCAATGTGCCATGGTATGACTGGTAGAAAAATGGGGGGAATAGGGTTATTTGCCATAGTTTCAAAGATCTTCATTTTGATACCTGTTATAATCCACTTAGCAGAGATACAGAATGCTAACTGAGTGGCCCAAAGTGAAAGAAACTTCCATACAGACAGGTCATGTGGAGCTGAAGTTAAGCACTTTCAGTATGATTGGCTTATTTCAATGTTTATGTTAAACATGAGCTCAAATCTCTTATTGATATAGAAGAGATTAGAATGATTTGATTTCCTCAGCAATAGAAAGTTGATCATAGTAGTGTTCTGTGTTCTGTCCATAAGGGCTGCATCATATACTTCAATCTAACAATTTAATAGAATATGCAATACAAGCAAAAATTTCAGTTATAGTTCTAACTGCTGAAAGATATACTATTGTTTTGTTTTGTTTCCCTTAACAGTCATTAGTCTTTGACAGGTTTTGCTAGAGGTGATCTTTTAAATGGATGTGACATCAGAATGCATTTAATTGTAAGACAAATAACATTTTTAGGTTCTATATAGCTCCATTTTCAGGGTTTGGGAGCTAAGGGAGTATATTGGTTTGGTTGTTGGACATGGACTCTGGAAAGTTTAGTTTGGAAACTTCATTGGTGTTCACTATGGAGTGCACTGGATGACTCAGAATGATCTACTTTGCAGGATGGTTATCAAAATAACATGAAATAATGGCCACTTCTCTCATTCTTCCTCAGGCTCTTTGAAAGGATAGAATATACAGATGAGCAGTGTCTCTGATCTCAGTGGAGTGGTGAACCTACTCCTGGTTTAAAGGAGCTATGCAAGGTACATTATGTCTCCCAATACGCCCAGCACTTTGGACAGATCCTTTAAAATTCAAACTTCACCTGTAGCACATGTACTCTGGCAGATTTATTGCCATATTGACATTATGGCCATCAGACACGACTAAACATAAGAAATAAATAAGTACAGTTCAAGGTAGTAGCTTTGACCTGCAAAGTCTTAAACAGCTTGAAGCCAGGATTGCTTCCTCCTGTGTGAGTCTACCCAGAACTTGAGATCTTCAGCACAAGCCTTGTTGTGCAATGAACCACTTTAGGTTGTGTGAGCCTAGGCTCGTGAATACATGAGACAGGGCTTTCTCTCTGACAGCATCTTAGTTGTGGAACTTCCCTCTTATAGAGAAGTATCAGGCTAATTCTAGCAATTTTTTAAACTTGTTTATAAAATTGTTACTTAAAATTGTTTTTAATCTGTTTTTTAAAAAAATTCTATTTTATTGTATATCAATTTTCCTGCAAAGCAGAAAGCAGTTAACAAATACTTCACATTCTTATGTATATACATACATTATAATTATGTTTCATCACCGGAAGTATCTGGGACCAAGTTAAGGTATGTGAGCGTTCTGGTGATAACAAATGTCCTTGGGGACATCTGTTAACTTGTATGGGAGTTGTCCAAAAGTAGATCTTTGCATACTTTGGGTGTTTCCAGAGATCATTTGAATGGCATGAAATTTATCCAGTGATGTTCTACATCATTGAGAAAATTGTGAACAACTCTTTCTAAGAAAACCCTTTTAACTTTTTTTCTGTAACATTTTCATCAATTTAGTAGCAACAGGTAGGCTGAACACTTATTAACCAAGCATCATCCTGTGTCTAATGGATTTTCAGGAAAATTCATAAGTCCCCTGGGATTGTCTTGAATTCTCCTTTTTTTTTTTTTAAAGATGTGCTCTGTGATGGAGAAACATGTATTGTATGCAATCTTAAATTGCAAATTCCTTGCTGTCAAATTGGATTACTCTACTATATGACAGTCAGAAAAAAATGCCTGAAGGTATGTTTTTGAAAACATTTTCCACACAGAGTTTGCATCACAGAAAATGAATTTCTTAAAAGCAGGACAAGGGAAATAGCAACAAAAGAATGGATAAATAGCGTATTTGTTCCTGTGATACAAAAGTCTTTCCCTTCTAATGTACAAAGAGAAAGACAACAGGAATAACTTCAGTGAATGTCTACAAATGCTGTGTGTTTGGTGTAACCGTTGTAAAGCATCAAAGAAAGCACAAGGGGGCAGCTGGTCTACATGTCAGTAAATTATCAGTAGATCATCAGTGGTTTTAGACTGGCATGAAAGCAAATACAGAAGTCATGAAACTGACTATAAATTATGATGTCTTTACTCAAAGCATGGAAATATTATTTTTTTGGACTATAACATCCAGAAGCTCTTGGCCATGCAGGCTGGAGGATTCTGAAAACTGTAGTCCAAAAAGTAACTTTTGCAAAGTTTGGCTTTAGGCTGGGGACATTTAAACTAATATTTCTAGAGGTTTTGAACTACAGCTATCACAATCCCCAATAGTTAGCCATGCTGTTACCCTGATTTCTGAGGTTCCCGTGAGGGACACCTAAGTGCGCTCCAAATTACAAGGTGGGAATTAGTCAAAAGAGCACAAGCTAGCAATACGAGAGGCAGGGCAAGAGAGCGAGATCTTTTTATCTACGGGGTCAGGCCGAGTCAAGGAGCAAACAGAAGTAAATAACTGTTGTTTTTATTAAAATACAATCAAACCAGTGTATGCAACACACTCACACAGATAACTATAGAAATAAAAGTTGGAGTTGGATAGAGGGATTTTTAGAGGAGGTTTTTAGTATGGGAGATCTATACCTGTCCTGAAGCCTGGGTAGTCTGAAGCAGCAGTTCGTAGGTATGAAGTTTCTCAGTACATGGGACTGAGGGGAAGGCTTGCCAAGAAAAGTGGCAGCAAGGCAGGATGGAAGTCGGGAGCGATCCGAGGAAGCTCTCAAAGTCAGGGGTTCTTATAGAGGAAAATGTGGCTGTAGGTTAGTCTGTACTTGGGGAAAACAATGAATTTCAGGCTGGAGACAAAGCCTCCGAAAGGTCAGAATTTTACATGATTGGGTTAAGTCTGAATTGTCAATAGAGTAGCCAGTATGCAAACGCCGAGTGCTTGACAGATGAGTATTTGGCTAATTAAGCCTCCTGCTCGGGGCAGGGAGTTCTTTGTAAGTAGCGTGCATACATAATATGGTACTTGCCTTGAGGTCTCCTGAAGTGACTATTTCTGGCCTGCCTGCATTTGTGTGGACTATTACAGCGATTAGCGGCTGTGCCTGTCTGAAAGCTTGTCCGGTGGCCCTGCAAGCACGTGGAGAACAGAGGGGCCAAATTATTGATATCAAAATTATATCTAATATCCCAAAAGTCTGGGATAGCAATTGCGGTAACAAAGCTGGTGGAAGCCTATAGGAGATGCAAAACTTCTAGAGCTCTTCAGGTCACCTGCCCAAGCTTACAGTTAGTTGTCGCTATGTGCCATAAAGTCATCTTTGAATGGTGGTGACTCTATGATCAACAGCTCTGTTCAGCTCTTCCAGACTGGGTGCCATATTTCTCTTTATTGAATTAACCCACCTGTAATGAGGTTCTCTCCTCCTCCTGCTTCCATCTTCCATCTCACCAGGCATTTTCTAATGAGTCATGTCTTCACACCATATGGTCAAAGTATGTCATCCTGTGTTCAGTTATTTTGCCATATAATGAGAGATGAAATGTGATTTGACCTCAGTCAGATTTGGGGGGTTTTTCAGTCCATGATATCTGTAGGATACCACTCCAGCATCCCATTTCAAATGAGCTGATTTTCTTTCTGACTTTCTTCACTGTATAGCTTACTCATCCATACATAGAAATGGGAAATACTGTAGCATGGATGATTCTAACTTAAGTATTCAGCTATACATCTTTACACTTGGGGATCCTGTCTAAAGCCTTTATCACAGGCAAGTAAATTACAGCAGGATAACAGTGTCTTTAGGTGGGACTCATCACATGATGCCATTCCTTTTCTATTATTCTCCTGGTAGGAGATCATTTCTTTTAGGAATGAAGTCATTAACACTATTATCACACTGTAAGTGTAATTTATCTGCCTTCTGTGATAAAGCCCAGAGCCTTTCATAACTGCCCTTCCTTGTCTTTGTCTCTTGACTTCTTGACTACAATCTGTTTTGATTTATGACTGAGTCAGAATAAATATATTCTTTATTTTAATGTCTCCATCTCCCATTCAAGAATTATACAAATATTCTGTGGTCATTATTTTTGCTTTCTTAATATTTAACACTAAATCTACTTGTGCCTTTTTTTTCTTTAACTTTCATCAGTAGTTATTCAAAGTTTTTGTAAGTTTCTACAGCTATGATGAATTTATGGCAGGTGTGGGCAAAGTATGGCCCATGAACCCTATGTGGCCCCTGGGGCCTCTCAAATGTCATTTTTTTCTGGAAAAACAATTTGGTTGAATTTTTTTGTCTTCCCCCAAAAAACAGGAAATAATCAGGAAAGTCTCTTATAACTTTAAAATGGCTTGGGGGCTAAAATATAACAAGAACCCTCCTTATATCTGCTGGCATTTTGGGGCAAAATCTTTTTTTTTCCCAGGGAAGAGGAACCACAGAAGTATGGTCCTTGAAGTCCCCTATGGGGTTAATGTAAGCACCTAGCCTCCAACAGTTGCCCACCTCTGGTGGATGGATTTCCACAGGGATACCATATGTCCTTCTTTTTCCTTCTTATTTTTTAGAGCTAAAATTTCCATCCACACTAGTTTTAAAAAATGTCTAGCCTTTCTCACCTTAAAGTTTGAGGTGCAAATTAAAGGTTTTCAAGAAGTAAGAGTGGGGAGAGGCAGCCATCTTCTGTTCCTTTCGTCCTCCAGGCAGATAGTTCAGCTTCCTAGAGAGACAGGTAATGTTGCTAAGAGAAAAGGACCAGAATGGGGCATCTTCCCTTCTCATTTCCAGAAGACAAAAAGGATCATTTTGAATTCCTTGGTGGGAATGGGAAGGCAGGTGATAGGGAAGCAGGATGAAAGAGGTTAAGAGGGAAGGGAGAGAGGAAGATCATCGTTATCAGCCTTGTGCGGTTAACAAACCATAAGGCAAATCAAGATCATTAAAATACACTGTAAAAACAGAATTGCACTGAATCATCTACATGAATTTTATTAATAAGTATCTATTATATAGGGAGGGAGAGCCCCAAATATACTGGTTGAGGGGAAGAAAGGAAGGGTGAAAGAACCCATCCTACTGGTGTCATGGCTGGGGGACAGTGGGTGGCTTGGGGGAGAGAGCCTTGTTAGGGGGCAGTTGCCTGGCTTGGGGGTTTTCATGAGAGATATAGATGGATAGAGGACTACTATGGGATATCAGAAGGCCAGAGGAGCCATCAACAGCAAGGAATGCAATGTGGAAAGGAGAGGGGAAATGGGGACAGAACTACGGTATCCCATATCCACATCAGGAAATATTTATGATGTAAAGGACTGGGGTTAATGTTGTTAATAATAACAACAAACCCTCATCCTCATTGTTCCACCTCAGTATGAACTGCAGAATTCATTTTTTCATAACTGAAAGTATAAAAACTCTGACAGAAAGCATCATTCTTGTACCTTGACTAGTATCTGAGGTCAAAGACTGCAGTAGACATGCTCTGAAGGACGTTCTGTTCTGTGCCTTCTTAGAGAAGCTGTGTACAACTGAAGCAGCTTAAGCTTTCTTTTGACAGCATGGGGTTGGACACTAAGGTTACAATTATGATTCAAAAGGAGACTCCACCACTTTGCTCCGTGAGATTCTAAAGAACTTATCTGTATGCTTTTATGGATTTGGGCGTTCCACTGACTTTTTACAAGCTATTTAGCATGGCCACATATTCCCTGCTCTGCACTGCAGTCTGCTTTGCTTCTGTCTTTGCCGCCTTCTCCTGAATTTCTATTTATTTCTGGGTTGCTACGATCAAATCAATTCACCCACCCTTGGTTTTGGCTGGCATGACTTTTTTCTTTCTCTTTCTTCCTTGTCTGTTGGATGTAATAGTACTTAAATATACACAACCCAACACTGCGCTGTAGCTACTGCAAGGATATAAGTGAAAGGAGGGATCCACTTTTGTCAGGGCTGGTCCCACCATTAATTACTGTAAAGTAGCTTCTTCAGACAGCAGATTTTGAGTGGTATGAAAGGGCACCAAATTGTTAAATATTTAAGTTATTATAGGGTAGAGATCTTCCAGGATATTCTACACCATGTGTCAAAATTACTTGGTTAAATAACTTTGCTGGCTTTAGGTACTTTGATGGGTTGCAAGCATCATTTACTGCTCTGCCTCAAACAGTAAAATATCTTATACCTGTCCCTATTTTTGGGTATATTTTAGGACACTAGTAATAGGTAACCCAGATACAGAACTAGTTTTGAATCAAAATTAATGGTAATAGTTGTGGCTCGGAGTACATTTCTCTAACTCGACTTGACTTCTCAAATTCTCCTGTGCTACAAGATAGATACCTGCCCACTGTTACCAAATAGCTTTTGACCTCCTTAGAAAATCCGACTGTCTTCTTTTCTTGCTGCCTTTAAAGGCAAGTAGAGATTCTTTTAATTTTAACAGACCTTTGGGAAAGAATAAGATAATAAGGGTCCTACTTGTTGCATTTAGCTGCATTTAACTGAATTTCTTTAATATTTATATCTATAATTATTTATAGGCTGCATTGTAGAACATAGACTTTATGGAAGTTTTTAATATAATGAAAAAGCAGAAAATGCAATTTAAATACCCTAAACCACAACAATTTCTTTGGACAGGAGAATAATTAAACAACACCAGGCAAGTGAAATTGAAATAAAGCATCACATCATAAATAAAATACGTTAGAATATTTCACAAGAAATATTTGTTTCTTCTCCGTTTTTATAACATGTAGCAATTAAATAATGACATGCAAGAAAAAGGAGCCCCAAATAAATTCTTTTTAAAGTCAACTTAAAAGTTTTCAAGGTTGGGTCCGTATGTACCTTAGTGGGCAGAGAACTCCATAACATGAGGGCCACTGAGAAGATGGCTTTCTCTAGTGTCTGAAAATGTCATAATGCACCATGAAAATGCAACATCAAAGAATTCAGGAGCCTCTGGTGGCAGAAAAACAACTCAGTAGGAAATCGCAGAAGAAGACGTTTTAAGAGTTGCAGGCTCCTCTGTAAAAAGGTAGTATCTCACTTCCTCTGATGAACAGGTTTATGACAATAAAATCCACTGAAGCAATAAGTATTTTCTGAGAGACAGAGGCAGATACTGCTGTCTCTTGTATCCAGTGGAAAACTACTCCTGATGGATCAAGGACTCTATGAAGTGATGCTTTCTAAATATATTTTGATTGGAAATAAGCTTTGTTCTTTAACTGGATGTGGTAACAGGGTCTTTTAATAGGATATGCTATACCTTTATCTTATGTTCTGTTTGTATGTTAAATGATTTTAAATATTTCAATACAGTTACCTGTTTAATGATTTTTAACTTTTGGACCATAATTGTTTTAGCCGTATTTTGTTTGAATCCTACACTGACCCTACTTTGGGTCCCATTCTGGGAGAAAAGTAGAGTCGCAAATTAGTGATTAATTAATGGTTCTAAATATTACCACTGGATTTAGAATAGATGTCATTAACCACTGACAATGCAAAGAAAAGAAAGTTTTTTTGTTTTTGTTTTTTTAGCTAGAATTCCAAACTTCTCATTGTCCAGTGTCTTAAAGTTATGTGGATCACGGAGAAAGTGTTGATCAATTCTACCATAAAGATTAGGGGAGGACAGAGCAGGATAGGTGGTATAGTTTAATTTTATTATCAAAATTAATTTGCATCTTTTATACATTCGATTGAAATCTTTCAAGGTAGCTGAGTTTAAGAATACTTAGAACTGCCAAGGTTATGGTAATAACTATGATTATGATAAAATTTAATAATATTAACAAAAAAACTGCCTACACAACTGGCAACATGAATAATGCATGTACACTGTGGCTTAAAATGTGTAGGGGAGGGGGAAAGGGGAAGGCTTTTTGCAGGATTTTTTTTAGACATATCCAAACAGGGATGATAATTGGCTTTTGCAGCTAAATGATACTTCATGCTTTAGAGAGTGCTAACAAGGCAGGAGAAGAAATCTACACACAGGGGATGCGATTTCATATATCTAGTAACAATCAGATAAGATTCACTAAGTGTTTCTCTCAGTTTTAAAGGAATTCTTTTAAAATGTGCATCTTGGGCCTAATAGATATCATCTAGACAAAAGTAAATATTTTAAATTCCCATAATTTAAGTAGGAGCAATTTAACCAGGTGCTTTAACACACTCATTTAGAATCAACAGAACTCAACAGTGCATCACTGGAACTGAGATGTGTCCATTTACCTTTTAAATGTAGGTAAACTTGTGTGCTTTGATGCCTCTTTGTAGGTCATAAATGTGAAGATGTTGTTTATCTGCATATAGATCTGCTTAAATATTGTCTTCTATTTTCATATAGCAGACAGAAAGAAACACATGTAGTCTTTCATAGTGGCAGTTCATTTAATTTAGCTTGATAGTGTTAAATATACATTGGCTGATGAGCTTGCCTCTCTTCCTTTTATTGCCTACCATCTGGTGGAAAAGCTATGCAACAACATAGGGACTAATAGAACAGACAGAAAATACTTGGGTGCTTAAAACAAGACAAGGCCTGGATTCATGCTTTGAGATTCAAGTTAGTTCATCATCCAGAAACATAAGCAGTAGACATGGCCAAATTAAATGTATCTGTTCAGAACGTAGGATAGTTCTTAGCACACAATCCATGCAAAAAGCAGCTATATTGTAAAACTAATCTATGATAACTTCTGGCTACATCATCCATATATGTGTGTGTGTGTGTGTGTGTATGTATGTATGTATCTTGTGGGGGGGCTGTGCATATAGTGAAGCAATTCCATAACTTTTCATAATGTGCTTAGTTATGCATTCTGATTTTGAGCCAACCAGTTTTCAGTCAAGTGTTGAAAATAAGGCTTATGAGGAATACTGCAGTTGTCCTTGTGTGATAAGGCATTTGTGTGATATAGTTATATAGTCCCATGTAGGTGTTTCCCTAGCAAAGAAACAGGTTAACTTGACAGCAACATCAGTGTAATGTCAGCAAAGTGAATGTGTCCTTCTCCTTTCTCATCTTCATGAAGAAATTCACTCAGAGAAGAAACACACTTTTTGTTGCACTGAGACAGAGAGGCTGGGTACTGGGTTAAATGTGTAGGCCTCTACGTCAATACAACTATTATCAATTCACTACAGTTACTGAGTGTATTCTGTCCTGAGTACAATTGCATACAATAAGGTTGAGGGGACACCAGGACCCAATGGTTACTCAACTAGCCAGTGTTAAGGCAGGGCATGTAGCCATGCATGCATGTGTGTGTGTGTGTGTGTTGTGTAGTTAAATTTTAGCAGTTGTTGCCATATCATCCCACTTGTGGATCTCACCAGTTTGGCCGGCTGTAAAAGTTACCTGAATCTGCCCAGATTTCACTTGCATTCATTTTGCCACCCTCATGTGTTCCCTCCCCCCAATTTATCTCATGCCCAGTGTCCCCTCTTCCCTTATATATACACCACAGTAGGGGGACAGCCTTGGTTCCCCTACACCGCTCTCCAAGCAATTCAGTATAGCATAGCAGCTGATGGCTAAGCAATCAAAGTAGAGATTACAATCTCTGGAGGAAGGTGGATGCCATCACCTCAGTAGAAGTGAGCCATATCGACACATATATTTGGGTGAGTAATAGGGAAGCCCTGAAACCAAGTCAAGTTGCACATAATGTCCCAGTTGGTGTGATGTTGGGCACTGTTGATGGCTGCTTACAGTCTCATTGAAGAGCCAGGTCTGTGTCTTTCTCTTTGCTCACCCTTATGAAGAAACTCATTCACAGAAGAGACATGCTTTTTGTACTGCTCACTAGATGGGGGCAATTGCTGAGCTGTATCTCCTGTTGTGTTTTTGTGATTCATTTTAACAGGAATTTTGAAAATGGGAACTGCTTTACTGTCATCTCAAAACAGACCACGCAAAATGATGCTTTTGCAACAAAAGTGTTACTAAAATTCAAATGTTTATTACCTAGTTGAAGAGATTACTTTCCACATATAGCTGAAGGAAAAGAGAAGCAGAAGTTCAAATTTACATTATTGAAAACCTGAGGAAATAGGCTTGCTTTATTAAACTACAGCCACAAAGAGAGGTGGCCATAACAGTCACTTTTACTATTAAGATGTTTTTCTAGAAAGACCTTTCTTTTCACTTTAAGAAATGTATTTTAGTTGTTCTCTGGTGGCCTTCAATGAAATCAATTTTTCATTATTAAAATAATATAAACCAGATGGACTATGTGATAAAGAGTCTAGAAAGGTTTCTTTTTGTCCCCATATGAAGTCTTTGTACCTTAGAAAAGCATGACCCCATCTAATAAGACGCAGGCTGTTTCAGTAGTAAAAAGAATACAATCCATGACTATTTTACATTTCACTGAAGTCAATATATGTTAGTGATACAGTCTGTACCACTCTGTAAACCCCACTGAATTTAAAAGGCTTTACTCCAAGGAAGGTGGGTGTAAGACTGCAGTCTTAGAAAGCTAAAGTGGGTTAGTGACTGGGGGAGAGAAGTGGCAGAGTTGCCATTTTCAAAGTCCTGCAGACTTGAACTGGCCAGTGTAGAGGTTGGGGAAGATACTACTTCTTTGTTGTTTCAGAGGTTCTTTATTTATTTATCTTCATTTATTGGTTTCATTGGGAGAGGGAGGAGCTAGACTATTCCAACCCTGGACTGGCTTGTATTGAAGACTCATTCTCTAAGAAGAAGGAAGGACTTTGGATCTAGTAGACCCAAAGCTGCCTCCTTCCTGGTCTTTATCATTTGCCAGAATGCCCCTATTTCAGGGATGTCAACAGAAACACTGGTGGCAGTAGTCCTATCCTTGCAGGGTCCATGGTGAATGTGACCCCATGCTGCTGGTGGATGGCCAGCTCATGCTAACCCCTTCAAGGAATCTGTTTTTGTTGTTGTTATGTATATTCAAGTCAACTTTGACTTATGGTGACTTTATTATTGGGCATTCTTGCATGATTTGAATGTTTACCCCTGTTTTCTTCTAAGGTTGAGAGCCCACGTCTTCCCCAGAATCACCCAGTGGGTTTCTATGGCTGAGTGGGGATTCAAATCCTGGTCTCCAGTGTTTTTGTCTGACACTCAAACCACTATACCACACAGGTTCTCTTCTGGAGATTGACCTAATGGTATTCAGGGCACAATTACTGGCATTTTGCTTTGCTTGCATGTACTCTGATTTGAGAATGAATCACATCCATCCATTTTCTAGTCATAGTACTGTACTTGGAGTCACTAGATGCAAAGAACATAAACAGGCCATGCTTAGACTTGCTTAGCTTTTTGTGTTCCTACATGATATTCCTTACTTGCCACATAGACTTTCATGTTCAGAAATGTGGTCCTCTTCTTGTCAGCCAACTTGAATTACAGCAGAGGTTTCTTGGTGTAGCATTTTCTCTGATTCTGCAGGGTTGAATGAAAGCCAGCATGATGTAGTGGTTTATTCTGGAGAACAGGGTTGAAATCTCCACTCAACCATGGAAACTGCCTGGCTGAGCTTGGACAAATCACAATACATTGCCTCAAAGAAAGGCAAAGCAAACCCTTTCTGAACAAAATCTGCCCAGAAAACCCTGTGATAAGTTCGCCTTAGGCTCACCATAAGGTAGA
The DNA here is from genome assembly GCA_948474755.1 of Ctenosaura bakeri. NCBI lineage: Eukaryota > Metazoa > Chordata > Lepidosauria > Squamata > Iguanidae > Ctenosaura > Ctenosaura bakeri. The sequence goes on from CAOLHI010001728.1 coordinate 273,990, forward strand.
AATGAATTGAAAGTAAACATCAATTACAACAACTGACGTCTTGTCATTATTTTTTTTAATTTATTTATTTGTATCCCACCTCTCCATATGGATCGAGGCGGCGAACAACTTACAAATAGCATGTATTTCTACACATGCCCCCAACAAGCTGGGTACTCATTTTACCGACCTGCGGAAGGATGGAAGGCTGAGTCAACCTTGGAGACCGGCAGGATCAAACTCACAACCTTGTGGCTTGCAGTATTGGCATTTAACCACTGCGCCACTAGGGTTTATTGACACTATTTCCACAGATTTATAATAGAGTGAGTAAGAATTTTGTTTAAATTGAAAAAGGCATGAGATTTCTTTATACACACACACACACACACATATATATATATATATATATATATATATGAGAGAGAGAGAAGCTGAGGCTGACAAATTCATCCATCTGCAACCAGTGCCTTGGGTCTGGTCTAAATCCCTTTTAGAAACCTAAGTTAAATCCTGGCCCAACATCATCTGGCGTGTGTTATGGTGATTGAAGACTTGAGTCTAGCACTCCAAATGCTACACTACAAGTGCTGGTAAATAAACATGGAAGCATAAATAGAATAAAACAAATAAAATTAGAAATGGGTGTTTCACTGAGAAACATGTTTAGGAATGCAATTTTTTTGGTGTGAGAAAATACATTCAAGTATGTATTTAGATGTAATTTATAAATGAATTTTCATGCATTTTTAAACGACAGATTAACGCAGAAGCAAGACATTAAAGGACTAATGAAAAAATTGTAAAACTCACAAAGACTGGGTATGGGCTTTTCTGTCCACCCTTGTATCTACCCTCTACTTAGCTTCTATTATGACTTTCCAAATTACCATTGTACTATCCCCAGCTCTGCAATACAAGATAAGGATGGTGAATTTGGGGAAAAGATTTTGGCTCCTACTTAAAGTTGGACCTTTAAATTAAAATACCAATACTTAGCTTTGGCTGAATCATGCCCATTATTGACAGAAAATGGACTGATACATTTACATCCCACCTTTCTTCTACTGAGTTCGAGATCACACTCATGGTTCTCTTCTTCTCCTCTTTATCATCACAACAACCCTGTGGGGTAGAGTCAGACTTGCCCAGAGTGTAGGGGCTTGGATCCAGATCTCCCAAATCCCAGTTTGACATTCTAACCATATACTGTACTGACAGGCTAGATTGAATTCTTTTCAAAAAGCAAAGATGACAATGTCAACTAAGGGGACATGTGTGGTAGGCAATTGATCATATTGTGTTGATTGTGAACATGATAGTGTGCCTTTTACCATATACTCTGTCTGTGTCTAGTGGCTGAAAGAGAAGTCATTACTGATAATGTAGGTAAAAATCAGAGTCCTGTGGCAGAGCTCTAAAATAAAGGAACACCAGCACTGTGTTGATTAACTGTTTTTTTTTAAAAATGTGTTAATCTCTTATGCATAAAATATAGATTGCCGTGAAAGAACTTTCACCATTGTTGGTTTCCATGGCAACTGGCACAGTAGCAGATTATACTGGATAGTTGCCAAGGTTGTGACCTATTTGTTAATTCTAATCATTTTGTTTCAAAAGCCTGGCAACAGGGGGGAAAATCCATCTGTATCTTGTGAGGTTTTTTTTAAAGCTGAAAGGAGCCCCACATGTCAAAATAATAAATTCACATAATTAATATATAATTTAATAACTTGACCACAAAACTGGAATTGGTGATGTGAGAGCTTCAGCCTTGTTCTTTTTAATGGGGCTGACAGTGTCCATCTGAACTGGGAGGCCATTCTGTATAAGCTTCACCCAGAGTTGGGACTGTTAAGTTCTCTGTCCAGAATGTCATAGGGCTGGGATATCCATAAATGTGCAGTCCATGGCTTATTTCAGACCTGTTCATCTGCTTTCTGTGGAGTGTTTGCATTAGTCTATCACTTACCTTTTGTGTGTGTGTGTGTGTGTAGTAGTCCCCTCCACATTTGTGCAGGTTTGGGGCACCGAACCCTTGCAAAAGTAGAAGAATAACTCTCTCCCCTGCTATGATTCCTCTCCCATTCCCCTCTGGAGCTTCCCCACCATTCCTTTGCCTCTGGCCCTGATGCTGGATGAGTGAGGGAAAGACAGTCTAAAAGGCTTACCAGTACTTTCCCCTCAGACAGAGAAGAGGGGAGTTTTGGAATTCTAATTACTTCCGAGAGCAATCTTGAAAAGGGAGGGGTAGGAGCAAAGAGAGCACTTGACCAAACAGCAGCCAATACACAGCAGAATGTGCAACCACATGGCGGAGAGGCAGTGGGAGGAGGCTTTGCTCACCCAAAGGAAAGGAAAAGGAAAGGAAAAAAAAACACTCAGTTTAAACAGAAGCCTGGCAAGCCTGTGGTGAGGAATCCAAGGGATGGGAGGAGGAAAATGGGGAGGAGGGGGCAAGCGCGTGCGTCACGAATTATCAGACTCATGAAGGTCAGACCTGCAAATGTGGAGAGAGGATTGCATATAGTAACAGCAACTCATCTTTTAAGTGCCAAGTCACATTTATCCCAGACAGCACCATTTATACACGAGAGGTGAGAGTCAGCTTGTGTGGGAGAATCCAAAAGTTTTTAGAAAGATAAATCTTTCTTTGTGTATGTGTGGGGCTAAACCAAGGGGATGGGGTGCAAAATAGCCAAGCGGGGTGTGAATATGCTTACTGGATGCAGAATGGAGAACCATGAAAAAACGGAGAGCTGTGGAAGAGAGGTGATATAATGGAATATCCTGTGAAAGGACATAAGTGGCTTGACTTGAATCCTGAAGAGGAGTACTCCAACCTCAGTGGTTAGCAACTAGTTAATAAACAGAAGGCAGCCTGTGAGAAAATATGGTCAGTTCTTGCAATGGAGTGTTACAAACATGGACTCATGCAAGGAACTGGTGCATTCCTACTTATTAAGAAATGATTTAGCACAGAGATGGATAAAATGCACCCCAAAGGCTGCATGTGGCACTTGGGACTCCCCAGAAGGCATCTGAACAATAGCAGCAGCAGCAGCAGCAACAATTCATTTCTAACCCACCTTTCTCCAAGGCTCAAGGCAGGGTACAACATAGATTAAAATACAACTAAAAGCAAATAAAACCATTTAAAATACACTAGTTCAAAATTCATAGTTTAAAATTGACTGGATAGGCCTACTGGAAGAGATAGGCCTTTAGTATTTTTTAAGATTCATACAGCTTGTCTAGCTGTCAAACCTACTCTGGCAGGTCATTCCACAGGCTAGGGGTGGCAGATGAAAAGATGCTCTGGGTGACTGTTGCCAGTCTTGTCTTGGCTGGTAAATGGCCCCCCAGAGGAACTGAATGTACAGGGCAGATTGTATGGAAGGAGGTGAACCTATAGGTAACTTGGAACCAAACCAACTATTAGCTTTAAAGGTAATGATCAACACTTTGTACTTTGCCTGGACACTAATTGGCAGCCAGTGAAGTGATTTTAATATTGGTGTGATATGCTCACTCCTCAATGTACCTGTAACCAATCTGGCTGCCATATTTTGGACCAGAGGGAATTTCCAGACTTGGTACAATGTACAACACATTGCAGAAGTCCAACCTTGAAGTTACCAGTGGGTGCACTTCCATCTTTAGGTCTTCCAATCAGAGGAAAGAATGTAGTTGGCATATCAGCCAAAGCTGATAATAAGCACTCCTGACTGTTACATCTGTCTGAACTGACATTTGGAGGGATGGATTCAGGAGCACTCCTAAGCTGTGAACACAGTTTTTCAGGGGGAGTGTAATCCCATCCAGAATTGGTTGACATAGCTCCAACGCCAAATTAGGACCCTTAATAATAATCAATTTCAATTTGTTTTTCTTCATCCAGCCCATTATTTGCTCCAAACCAGAGGAGACATACTATCTTTAGCTGACACTGTTTTGAAGGCATGGAGAAATATATTTGATGGATCTTGCCCCCAGACCCACCTTTTGTTTTTTTACAAATAATAATAATAATTAAAAAATGGGGGAGGCAATTTTTTGCCCCCAACTGGGCAAAAACTGCCTACAAATGCAGTGATTTTCTTCCCCTAACCCTGCAAAGCCCCCCAAACCTCCAAAGACATATACAAATGCACACACACACATACATACACACATCAGCCAGAAATTGGCCAAAATGACATCACATCACTATAGGTGTTCAGACACTTGCTAGTGCAGCCTGCCAGACAACTCCAGTGAAGAAAAATGCTCCCTTCCCATGCAATTGATCTTGAGGTAGAGGTAAGCAGTGTCATTGCCATGTTTGCTGGTAACACCAGATTATTTACAGTGGTGTCTTCTTTTTTGAGAAGAGTTCCAAAAGGATTTGTCCAAACTGTGGGAATGGTCTATAAAATGGAAATTGAATTTCAGTGTATGCAAGTGTCAAATGATGCACCATTAGAGGAGTGGGGGACTATACACTCATCTGCACTGATGGGATCTGATCTGGAGGAGACTAAGCAGCAAAGAGACCTGAGGTTTGTGAGGAAAGCTCAATGACAGTGACTGCCAGGGTACAGCTCTTGCAAGAAAGATAACTTTGCTGTTGGGAATCTTTAGGAAAAGGATAAAATTGCCAAACACAGCCCTGGTTACTGCACATGAAAAATTGTATTATAGACTTCTGAAAGATGCAAAAAAAAAAAAAAAAAGGAAAAAGGAAAAAAAAGAGAGAGAGAGGCAGTCACAGAGACCTAGAAGCTGGATCAGCTTTTAGAAATAGCAACTATTGCTGCAAGGTAGAACTTAATTGATGAAAAGGATAAACCTTGCTTCTTAAGAGACAAAAGGAAGTGAAATACTGTTGACATCACCACTGATGATACTGATTCTGATCTGATAGTTGTGAAATCACAGAACTTCCTCCATTTGTATAGGTAAGACTTTCTTGTTGAGTTTGCAGAACTGCTTGCAACCTGGGAGAATCTAGTGGGCTATCCTCCATGTGGACAGGCATAGTAGAGGGAAACCCAGGCGGAGGAAACAGCTGTTGGACTGTAATAGAAGATCTTGCCTGCAAGGGATAGGAATGTGGCAATCATGTGACATCTCCAGGAGTGGACCACACCATGATTTTCTGGGCCAAAAGGAAGCGATTAGAATGACATCAGAGTGATCCATGGCAAGTTCAACCATCAAGAGGTCACTCAATCTTGCTGGATCTTGCCACTCACTTATGGGACTGGGGCACACAGAGCGCCATATATCCAGTGGCCATTCATCTTGTGGGAACAAGCAATATCCTTGCGGACACCTTCACAGATAGCATAGTTCTCCAGCATGAATAGTCCTGTGTCACCGAGTTTATCTGAAAATCACAACTTATTGGGGTATTCCCCAGACAGACCTCTTTGTGACAGCAGCCAACAAAAACTGTCTTTGATTTTGTTCCAAAGCAGGTGCTGTCACAGGGTCTCTAGGAGATGCATTTTTCTTTCAATAGACAAACTGCCTACTTTACCTGTTCTCGCCCTTTCTCCTCCAAGAGGAATGCGATGAATAGCTGTGCTGCTGGTAGTGCTGTTGACTGAAGCCCATCGTTTTAGCATTAAGTCTGCCTTTGGAGAGATGTTCCACAGAATCACTGGTGGAAGAATGGAATAATTCCTAACCATTGAAAGGGAGATCTTCTATGTGCTTCCTGGTATCCTCTGTGAACTCTGCTGAATGAAACCAAGTGTATTGTTGAAGTGTACCCGCACATGTCATAACCTTTGCTGTGCACTCCTTTGAGTGGTGCAAGAACTGTGTTTGTTGTGAAGAAAGCAACTGAGCCTCCTGGTGGAACTGGGGTACCTCTGCCATCTGTTTCTCTGGTAAATGTGGGATGAATGACATCATTTTGTCCCAAAGAGACCTTTGATAGGCAACTGTATATGCTTGCATGTCAGCAACCCTTGAGCAAAGAGCAGCTGAAGAGTAAAATCTTTTTTCTGAAGATGTTGAGGCATTTGCCCTCACTGTCTTTTTAACACCCTTAGTTTGTGATGCCTCCACCACAATTGAGTTTGGTATAGGGTGCATGAACAGCTAGGCAACATCTTGCCGATGTATCTTATACAGCTGCTTCAAACACCTGACTGTGAAAGCAGAGAAGCAGGTGGCACTCATGCTTGCTTAATGACCTCCTGTAGAGCAGACAAGAAGAGAATTGCAGTAGGAGAAGGTGTCTGGGTGTCCACAATTTGAAAGGCCAGATCAGAGACTGGACCTGGTGGAGTAGAGACATCAAGGCTGATCGATTTAGCCATGTGCAATAAAATATTGGCAAATTACTTAATGCCCTCTGGGGAGGGGAGTCAGGTACAGTATCTTTTACTCTTGTAGGAGGAAAAGATGTAGAAAGGCTCAGGGAACCCTGGGAGGAAGAATCAGAATTGTAGTTGGAAGATCCAGATGACTATGATGTTGACACCTAAGGGTCAGAGACAAGTGGATGTGATACTACCTGTTGTGGAGGTACTGAAGGGTGAACCAACAGCACCAATGGTGGGATGACTGAGGTAGCAATAGCTGCAGCCAATAGTGAGGCAGTGACAGGAGGTGGAAGTTGAAAAAGTCTTGACATTGTTGCAGTAGTTTGAGGTAGTGGCAATGGAGGACCTGAGACAACCACCAATGTATGGTACCAAAGAAACTCCTGATGTGGAAGGACCAGAGAAGCAGGAGGAGAAACCTGAGCGATTGGCCACTGTGAACATTCCAATAACTAACACTGGGAGTGATGAGGTGTATGAGACTGAGACCACGGAAGATAAGGAGCCTGGATGTGTTTGGGATCAAGAATGATGTTGACTCACCAACCTCTGGGATGAATGATATTAGAAGCCATGGGAATGGTACCAATCCCAATATGATGAAGCGTAGGATCAGTAAGATCTTGGTGGTTCCCTCCACAGGTGTTACTGCCAGTCCTGATCAAGATAAGAGACAGATGAGCCATGAAGGGTGAGTTGACATGAAGCCTGTACTCTCTCTGTGGTGGTCTGGATGAAGCATAGGATTGCTTGTTGTAAGAGGGAGAAGAGTCTCAGCCACAAGGTTTGTGGTGACCTGGAGGTGGAGCTGGAACATGAGAGACTTGAAGGGACTCTTCATGCAAAATGGTCCTTGATATCAAAGGATCACCTTGAGTTGATGGCTCAGTCTTTACATCCACTTTGGTTACCAAAGGCAGTGAAACAGAGGTCAAAACAGGTATAGGGGTGGTACCAAATAGACACTGACAGGAATGAGGTTAGTACTGAAGAAGTCACTGGAAGATAGGTGTGATTGGCATAGCTTGTGTGTTTGGCAAAGCAGAGTCCCCATGAGCATGCCTCTTCCTTCCCAGCTTCTCTTTCTATGCTAGAGTCAAAGGACATTCACTTGCCACCAAGGGCACAGTTGGTTGCTGAGTGGCAGAAGTTTTAGGCCCTTTCTGCACAGGGTCATTACTGTGGGTTACTGCATTGTAGCTCCATATAGTTTTGCATGTAGGAGTGAATTAGCCTCACGTTATTTTCTGTCATTCTGCATGGAATCCGCTGTTAATGCACTGCCATGTGGTGGGAAAGTGCAGCATTTGAAAACTGGAAAAAAATCTGATTAACATTCCGACATTGAAGTAAATTCGTTTTTTTGAAGTGATGCAGAATATACATCCACACCAATGTGCATTAATGGACAGCGGAGGGTGGGCTGTAAGGTCAGAAGTAGGTATGTAATACGTTATACATACCTACATAGGTATGCACAAATAGAACCACCCAAAACCACAACAATAACAAACCCAGCCAATTACGGCCACTGGGGTAGGAGGAGGAGAATCAGGGGAGTGGCTGGTGATGAGGTAGTGCGGATGCATGAACTCACACTCTGCAGGAAAATGCTTTAAAACAGGGGCTGTGCAGAAAATAATGAAGGAAACCCAGTTATTTAAATACAGGATGAAATAGCACAAACCACTTATTGCACCTCATATGGAAAGGGCCTTAGTTACTGGTATCGAAGGTGGTGGAAGTGATTTTTATACTGGAGGAGGCTGGCTCAGGACTAGCTACATCAATGCCACTGTCAGTACTGAAGACTTCTTCCTAGTATCCTTTAGCCTCACTAGGGTGGTTGAGGTGGGTAAGAGAGTTGTATTCACTATGACCTGCTCCAATATTTTCCATGATTTTTCCCAGCAGTAAGACTTCAGTCTTGAAGTTCAAGTTTTGAGGGTCTGAGATGCAAATTGCTTGCATATCTTAAACTGATGAATGTTGTGTTCCTTTCCCAAGCAATAAAAATACTTGGTATGAGCATCTGACAAGGAAGCCTTCCAACCATGCAAGGAGCAGAGTTTAACAGAGATGTAGAGGCCATTTGAGGAAAGGGGTTGGAGGGAAAAGTGGGAGGAAAACATCTATACAGATTTTTTTTAAAAATTAAAGGGAATAGAGAATGATGGATGAAAAACAGATGAAAGGAACACAGCCAGCAGAAGTGACTCATTCAGTGGATGGAAAGAAACTGAGGGAAAGGTAGCTTGGCAAGCTGGATCATTTGTGGTATGTGGGATGGAGGTTCCTGCCAAGCTACTCAGCTTTGGAACATTTCAGAGGGGAGCTCTACACAGACACAAAACCTATTGTGTGAGGCACAGAGACCACAAAGAAGAACTTATATTATCTGCTGCAAAAATCATGGTTTCTGCATTGATCAGTGAGAAAGCTGCCAAGGACCTTTCTTGATACCTTTGTGAAATGACACAGTGAAGAAGTGAATCAATGGTTTGTCAACAGAATTTTCACATCCTGTTATTTTGCTCTGCAACTGGATGAAAACATAGAAGTAACAAACAAAGCAACTTTATTGTGCTACATTAGATATGAGCAGGAGAGGAATATTTTTGAAGACTCCTTGTTGATACACACTACAGCTGGAGAAGTATTTAACAACTTAAGTAAGTGTATAGCATCTCATGGCATGGACTGGTTGAAGTGTGTTGGAATTAGTGCAGATGCAGCATGAAAGCTTGCTAGAGGGTCTCACAGCAGCATGCATGGGTAGTTATCTGAAAGTGCAGTTCAAGGAATGGTCCTTTTCAAATTTCTGGGCTTACTTAGAAGCAGATTTTCTGTAACTATCCAAGAGGGCTGTTTAACTGTTGATGCTTTCCATAATGACATACTTTTGTGAAAAATCATTATCTGCTCTTGTTTATGTTAAAAATAAGTACGGTACAAAAGCTGTTAGAAAAATGTAGAGTCAGAACTCAGCATAGATACTTAGCTATTAAGCCTGATATAACAAGGCTTGTATGTGAACTACAGCACTAGCCTTCTCATGTATTAATTAGTTAAAATTAATATTAGGCCATGGTTTCATATTCAGGTACATCACCATTATCATCATCAATTTTTAATGTGTATAGAATCATTCCAATATAAATATTGTAATAGGAGTGCGTGCATTTACTCATGTTTCCCTTTTTTCCAAATGTGAAGATCCTTGGTGAGCAACTGTAAATAAATAATCAATGCACTTACAGAGTTTTAAATCTTGAGTTCAGTCTTGGTGGTCTACAGCAATGACAAATATTTAAATGGGGCCCCTGGTTAAAAAAAGAAAAAAGAAAAGAAAAAAAAGATTAGGATCCTCTGTCTTAGCTGTTTACAGCCAGCAAATTAAGAACTCCCCGCATTCTTTTCTCATCTCAGCTCTGGAATGGCTATGGACTGCTTTATTGTCCTTCCTTCTAGATGAAAAAGGTCACTTTCCAGAGACTAGGCTGATATTGACATGAAGGTTGCCATTCTAAGTACACTTATTAGGGAGTAGGTATAATGGAACTCAACCAGATATACTTATGAGGACATTTGGCTAACCTTGCACTTTATGGGAAACATTCTAGTCATGAAAGAACATTATAGTTACTTGCTAGTTCCCTGTTAACTCATCAGTATGGCAGGCAGAGCTGGAGTAATCAAGAAGTCAAACTCATAATAATGTAATTGAAACATGATGTTAGGAATTATTTCCACTTAAGTATCATAAAAATGAAGATAATGATGGAAAAGTGTTATTAGTATATATATGAAAAAACTGTTGTATTTTTATCAACTAAGCTGTTCTTTTCACTGACTGACACGGATGGTGTGCAATACTTTCATTTAGAGATAAAGATGAAAAAGATAATAATAAAATCTGAAAACCTAACCTTTTTCAGTCTATTCCACTGCGCTTGTATTCCACAGCTGTCCCTAATCAGTCACTTAATCATTTATTTCCTACAGTACAATAATTGTTTATGCAATCTATTTTGATATGTTTTATAGCATTTGCTTAATCCTCACCTTTCCATTCTTGGCAAGAGTTTTATGGCAATATAAACTGTAAGTGCGCAATAAAGAAAATCACCTTATGTTATGGAGCCTACATTTATCGCATCAACTCCAACATGGAAAAACAAAGCAGACATGAAGGGGATAAACAGCATGTTGCTTTGGAATTGCTGCCATAGTGGATGCTTGATATAAACAAATAAACAAGCTCTTTCCTATGAAAAAAAGCATAACTGTTATGTGTGTAGGTTGTTGTGGGTTTTCTGGGCTTTGAGGCCATGTTCTACTAATATTTTCTCCTGATGTTTCACCTGCATCTGTGGCTGGCATCTTCAGAGGATCTGGTAGCATGGAAGTGAGACAGAGTATATATACCTGTGTAGTCCCCCAGGTGGGAGGGATCAACTTGCATGTGTTACAGTTGGCCTATTGTTAGATGGGATATCCCCTAGGGTGTATTGTTAGTCAGGGGATATGCATAACAGTGTGTTAAGTACATTAGCAACCCATTGTATTGTTCCCTGTAGAGGGACCTCCAGAGTCTGAGTGGTGTTCATTGGCATATTTTTGAGTCTTGATTTTAGTGTTCTTTAATACTGGTAGCCAAATCTTGTTTACTTTCCGAGTTTCTTCTTTCCTGTTGAAATTGTCTATGTGTTTATGGATTTCAATGGCCTCTCAGTGTAGTCTGACACAGTAGTTGTCAGAATGGTCCAGAATTTCTGTGCTTTCAAAGAGCATTTGTGTCCAGGTTGGCTTATAACATGTTCTGCTACTGCTGATTTTTCTGGGTGGATAAGTTTGCAGTGTCTTCCATGTTCTTTGCTTTGTGTTCGGACGCTGTGTTTTGTAGTCCCTATGTAGACCTGCCCACAGTTGCAAGGTATGCGGTAAACTCCCACAGAAGTTAGAGGATCCCTCTTGTCCTTTGCTGAGCGCAGCATTTGTTGAATTTTCTTGGTCGGTCTGTAGATTGTTTGGAGGTTATGTTTCTTCATCAGTTTCCCTATATGGTCAGTGACCCTTTTGATGTATGGTAAAAGCACATTCACTTTGGTTGGCTGCTTATCTTCACTGCTGTAGTTTTTTCCCCCAGGTCTAGAGGCTCTATGCATGTTTCTAGAATTGTAGGGTCCAGTCATGTATCCACTCATAGTCAAATTAGACAATATATTTAGACAATTAGATAATATATTTACATGTCCAGAAAAGATACTCTCTGAAGTGGGGAAAGCCAGACTTGATCTAGGCTACAGCCTATTAGCTTATCACTCAGGATTCTTTGAGAGACTACCTTTGCTTTTGGGAACAGGGTCTGCCTTCTCTCCTTTAAAATGGATCCTGCCCAATGTCTCCACTGTCACAAGAGGTGGGTGAGAGAAGGGTGTCTCATTACCAAGTTCAGTGTAGCTGAAGCCAAACAGAAAGCCCTCCTATGTTCTTTAGCCATAGTTCATAGCCAGAGTTGGAAAGATGGAATCTTTCAGGGCAAAAGCCCTCTTCCCACCTATCAGAGTTGCCTGGATGGTGTGACGTTTTGTTTCTCTCAGAAAGGAAATCAAACCAAACCAAAGCTTTTGGAGCTTCCTCCAGACTGAATCTACCCTAGCTGGGTCCACTGACCATTTCCAAGTCCTCTTTTGAAGCAAGTTAAGAGCAAATTTAATAACACCTACATCTGATGCTGTTCATCTGTCTCTGAAAAACTCTTCAACCCAGTGATAATTTCTGTGAATGGAAAGGGATGGAGAGAGTTTTTCCAAATTTTCTCTAACTTTCTGCAGTCCCTTACAGACTCATCCCCAATTTCCTCCAAAAGGGGTGGGGAACTTCTTTTGTTTTCCGTCAAGGGCTACATGTAATGTTATGCCCACAGCAGAGCTTGGAAGAAAGTAGAAATTATTAAAGATAGATGGCATTCCATGCTAAAATCAGGGGACCCAGACTTGATTGTTGTGATGTAGTTTCTTATTTATTACTCACTTGAGTCTCCTTTCCTGTTTCTTTGTTTGCTGTGCTACCTTTCATTCTTCATTAATCACACATGGCTAAGTAGGGACAGTTTTTGTTCCACAGGACCTGAGACTATGACCTTCATTTACTTTCTCCAAAGCTAGGTCTACACCATGAAAATGTTGTGACTGAACCATTTTATATATGGTTATTAAACAAGACTATGACTGGCATTCTGTTGGTTAGTCCCCATTAGAGTAAGCCCATTGTGTCAGTTGTTGAATGGTGAATCAAAATCAAGGTAAATCTCATTGATTCAATTGACCTGCTATAGAGAGGACTAACAACAGGTTTTAGGTTTACATTTGCTTATTTAGCTAGATTTTGAGTTAAAGGAGTAGACTGGTAATTTGTATTTCCTTCCAAAGTTCTTCTCTCATGGTTATTCCCATTACCCTGGAGAGCTGTCATCAAAGGAAGGCATAGTGGATGCAGAGAATGGTGGAGCTATGGAAAGAAGTCTAGTGTGGTTCACTGAAGAAAATCAGAACATCCCAGTGGCATACAACGGGGCTGAAGATTTTAGCCTAAAACGTGGCGACTCAGGGGTCCACCTGCTGTGCCAGTACCTCCACATGAAAAGGCAGAATTAATTTGCTCAAAATTAGGAAGCCTGTGAGAAGGAGGCAACTTAAAAAAGATATTTCCACCAATGTTTATGGGGTCTTGGAGGAAAGAACCAGCCAGAGATTCAAAAGTAAACTAAAAATGTGTTTTATTGAGGGGAATTCACTCACGCATGCATACAAGATACAAACAGCTACACATTCACACAAGAACTAACTGAAAGATAAAGGGAGGAAAAATTATGGATAGAGAGGCTGAAGGTTTGTGGTTATAATTATCAGAAAAGTAGTGAAGAAGCAGCAGTGGCTTAGACTTGTGTGTCCAAAGGCAATACACAGCCAGGAAGCAAACTGGCGGAGAGACATTCAGCAACTGGTGAACTGCCAAACTAGTTGCTCAGAACTAGGGATTTTTATATCCAATTTCCCTCCCTGAAGAAGTGTGAGTTAATTGCTCTCCCAGCCTAGTGGACAATGGAAGTTGCAACGCAGACAATGGAGTCTGGATGATGCTATGGTTTCGGTGCTTAAGTGACAAAGAGATAATGGCTGTTGTAATAGCCCTGTAGTTGAGGAAAGGTCAGGTCAGTGCATGGAAAATGCCCAGGAAGGAGGTCTAGACAATCAGTGTTTGATGGGAACGTTGGCTTGACCGTTATATTCCAATTGGAGAAATTCAGCTTTTATCTAAGCCTATTATCTCTGCGGTTGCTTTGTAATCTGCCTGACAATGACCTCAGCTTCACTTGGAAGTGAGTGTGGACTGACCTGCCTTGTGGTCTCATCTTTGCAGTCAGTAGTTTTCCTCTGTCTGATTTGACCTCTCAGTCATTTCAGGTCATGTTTTATATCATTGGCAATTAATGTAACTTGCTAATTAAATAATGTTTGCCAATTAAACCACATCGATATTGGGATGTGTGTGAGGCTGTTGTTACCAGGCTGTACACCCCTACATTTTGATATGGTCTAATTGACAACATATATTAATTGGCTGATGTGTTGGCATAAAATATAAATTATACTTATGGCTGGCAAGGCCATGTGGAAGAAAGGGACACTGGCTGGGAACAGGTCAGAGATGACCCCAGCATGGCCAGGTTAAGAGTTCTCTGAAATTAGCCAAGAAAGCCTGACTTAATGGCTCTGAGCTAATCCTATCAACTGCCAACATCAGAAAACAATAAGGTGCCCAGGATTTCTACTGTGTGCATATCCTACTGCAGATAGCCCAGAAACCTCCTCTCAACCAAGATATTGAAACCAATCAGTCCATTCCAGACCCATTGTCCACAACAGGTTCCCCTTGTCTTGCATCTGGAACCTTCACTATTTTCAGGGCACAAATACCCCTTATTTCAGGATGCCCAGTGCAGTCTCTTGAAGGTCTACCTGTCACTCTGTCTGTCTGGCTCCTGAATGAGAACTGTCCTTAGGTCATACCTAAGCCAAAACACATTTCTGCTCTTCACTACTCTTCTGGACAGGTAATTATAAACCCTTCCAAACCCCTCAGCCTCTCTATAATTTTTCCTCCCTTTCTCTTTCAATTAGCTCTTGTGCAAATGCTTGACTGTATGTATCTTGTGTGCATGTATGAGTGAATTCCCCCAATAAAAACATATTTTTAATTTACTTTTTAATCTTTGCCTGGCTTTTTGCTTGATCTGACCCTGTAAAAATAGGGTACAAGATCCTGCTGGGTTACCCTGCCCCTTGTTTTGTTATAGCCAGTGCTCCACTAATTTCCCCAACCTTTACATTTTTGGAGTGAATCAAGGTGTCCCTCAGGGCACTCCCAGAAGTGAGGGTAACACTGTAACAAGGAGGGGGCAGAATGATGAAGTGGGACTGAAGCAAAGAGGCTGGAAATTTGGGTTGGAAGGCCACGCAGTTCTAGTATAGCCTGCAGCACAGCAATTCTCCTTCTGACTAGGAAATAACTAAAATATAAATACTACACTTTGCCAGGCAAAGAGGGAATTTTCACCAATATTAGTTTACTAGGGTAAAAGAAACAAACTTCAGCCCTGCTTCCACTGTGCTGAAGCTCATCTCCAGCCTGATGGTGAGACTAATTTATCTTCAGATTTTTCAACGGCATGAGGTACAGGTTCTTCTACTGTACGAAACAGAATAATACATCCTATACATCCAGCAGACTTCAAACTGTATCCTATGATAGCTAATGAGATTAGGGATTCGTAATTTGTATACAACAATCTGTCACAATCTCATGGAAGATTGCATGAATTAGATTAATGTCACACATGATTGCAAGAGGGCATGTTTTAAAAGTTGTTTTGTTAGGGGGAAAAAAATCCAACAGGTATCTAATATTGATATATTGCTGTCTACCAGCTTCCCCTGTGCACATGAGTGTACACACACACGTTCCTAGAGAAGAACAGTTTTCTCCTGAAAAGTGATAATCTTTGAGGAAATATTTCTGTTCTTCCAATAATGCCACATTTCTTCCCAGTATAAAGAGTGGTTCTATTTTCTACATTTAATAAAGGAAAAAAAATATTTTCAGTACACTGAGCTTAGAATATATAGAGGGAAATAAAACAGATTGTATAGTCTTTTCTGCATGCTTCTGGACAGTTCAAGAAAGCAGAGTTTTCCCTGTTAGATGAATGTCATTGCACTATGGCATCACATTCAGATATCTTCTCTTTAAAGTGACAATAACACATTCCAGTTTTTATTCATGTATGTGTTTAGAAGATGTACATACTGGTCTTCAGCAATGCTTCTTGGACATTTTCCGAGGAAATAAAGTAAAATATAAAAATCAAATAAAATATAAATACACCTTGAAGCTACAGCACACAAATGCAGTCCAAAGTAACAATACATTTAGAAACCTAGGAAAGATTCAAAACATCAATAAGAAATATAAAAATATAAATATAAAAATGGTGTGCAGATGCTGTCCCATCAGCCCTAGCCAGCATAACCAGTGATGAGAAATGCTGGGAGTTACAATGCAGCAACAATTTGGAGGATCACCTGATTCTCACCCCTTATCTAACATTGTGCAAGCTAGCCATAGAATGGGATTTTTCATTTTCTCCTTCACTTCTCTGTGCTCTTTCTGCATGCCCTTTCATCTTCTCCAGATTGTCTCTCATCCCTCTGGAGCGGAATTGGGTGGTGGTATGCACGATAGGCTTCTGGAGGAGACGCAGCATCTGTACTACCAGAAGTCTTTGGACAGTCTATCTGCTAGCATATGGACACAACTCAAGGTCATCATAAGGCAAATTGTATTAGGGGGAGAATTCCCTAAACAGCAGGGCTGGCCCAGTCCTGTGGTAAGGCAGCTAAGACTGGGATGAGTTAGGGAACAATGATGGGAACCCATGGCTATTCTACCTTGAGACCATCTTAGTGGTTCTCCACAGTTGAAGGAACAAGCTGTGTGTGTTACTTGGTCCACCTTGCAGCCTTTAAGCTTCTCTGCAGTTTTCCACTGATGTGATGGAGGATATTGCCCCCTTGCCAGCATCAAAATAAAATCCACCTGTCAACGTAGTTGCTTATTGTGACTGGAACAAAACTGGGGTTCTGAGTTCTTGTTCTCCCTTGTAGAAAATGTTTTGAACTGAGTCTGATAAATAGGTTACCAACATGATCACCACCACCTAAAACAGTCTCTGCAAATTGCACATCAGTGGTTGATTCTAGAGTAAGTGTCCTTTCAAGTACCTGAGTTCCAAATTGTTTATGATGGGATGGGCAGAAGGTAGATTGGGCCCACTGAAACAGATCACTTACACAATGTACTATATTTATAGGATGTGCAGTAGGTCAGCAAAGGATTTTTTTTTTACGCTCAGTTATTTAACACTAGAAATAACAAAATGACAGCCTCCTGCATCCCAAATTCTATTAAATTTGGTAAGAAAAGTTTGATGTAGCAAGAGCGATTGTGTGCATGTGGAATGATTTTGATGTCTGTACATTTGTGGTATGCCAATCAAATTCTTGGACTTGGAAATCTTTAATTCGAATGGGTGTCATTTTATCTTGGCTGTGGATGGTGCATGTTGAGGTTCTAGTAAACCAGGAGTGGACAGTATGGCTTGTATACCACACAAAACTCTTGGAGCTTACTTTAGTAGCCTGTGAAGCCCTTCACCAGTCCACAAACACTCCACTCCATTAACTTAAAACTGGCACACTTCTTGGGCAATTTTTGCTCCTAAACTATGCTGAAAGCCTCCCAAATGTGTGAAAACATATAAAAGTATCTCTTGCCTCACAAGCATCTCAGAACCCCATACTTTCTCTAAACACTTCCATTTCCCTCTGCAGTCCCCTTTAAAAAAGTTACAGGAAGTGATAGGATGTCACATTCTGTTACTATTTTGGGAGGGACTGCAGAGGAAAACAGAAGTATCTGGACTTGATGTGTGTCTCTATGTGTGTATTGCCTGCAGAGGTTTGAGGAAACTGGCCACTTGCACCCGCACATTTTCTCACCCCTGTACTAAAGAAATGAAAAAGTACCTTCTGAAAGCTTAAAGTATACCTACTACCATAAGGAAGCCTCGTTTTTCTTCTTCTTTGATTATCCTTAGCAATCTAGGTATATAGCTGAACACTCAGGGGTTTACTCATTGCATATAATCTTGCCCCTCTATCATGTTGTTTCCCCCCCCCCCACTGGCAAGCTCAGCTTGAATTTGAAGTGACCTTTTGAGAGCTTCCTCAAGACATGAGAAATTTATGAATAAGGCAGCACTTCCATGTTGGGGAAAAATTTTTTGTAGATATCCTCCAGTACAGTTAAGCAAAGAAAGAATCTAGAGAAAACCCATGGATGTGTTTTTCATAGAACAGAAACTGGAGCCTATCGTTAGGGTCCTTTCCCCTATCAGAATATTGAGTTGTGGAAGGTAAATATTTTTGCTGTGGGATCAACTGTGGCAGAAAGTCAATCACATTAATTTCCTTTCGGCCTACTGCCAGGGTCAACAAATGTTAGTGGTTTGTCTGCAGAGCAGTGAGAGACAGAGGAGTTTCAATTTTTCTATGGAGAGCCTGAGCTTTTAAAAAAGCCATTCTAATAAAGAAGAAAGCAAAACTTGGCACTTCTGCTGGACTAGGCAGAAGAATTTTCATACCTAGATCTCAAAAATCAGACTTGACATATCTCTATATTAAATGATGTTGTGATGCTGATTTTTTATTGCCACTACTTCTTCTTTTTTTTCCTGACAAAGCTTTATCAGTGATATGGCTGATTCATTTTGCCATATGGAGGGTTTGTTGGCTGATGTTGTTGTTGTTAGGTACCTTCAAGTCTTTTCTCACTTATGGTGACCTTACAGTAATCTGTCATGGGGTTTTCTTGGCAATATTTGAAGGGCTTTGCCTTCCTCTGAGGCTGAGAGAGTATAACTTACCCAAGGTCACCAGTGGATTTCCATGGCTGAGCAGAGATACAAATCCTAGTCTCTAGGGTCCTAAACCAGTCTAGCTACAAACCACTGCACCAGACTGGCTCTCAAAGAATCTTTACTTTTACATTTAATCAGGTAATGAGTTGTCTTATTGTTTAATCATCACCATGACTAGCAAACCCCCTACTGTCATGACCATCATTATTACTGCTAGAATTAGAACAACTCATTTTGTGTTTACATGGCTTATGTACATACTGTAGGCTCCAGAGACACTGGAAAATCTTGCACAGGGCGTGACTGGAGTTTAAGTCTCTCACTTGAGGCTAACTTGTAAAATTATAAAAACAAAATATTTTTATGGTTTAAGTGTAGCTGAAAGATATTGTGGCTCTCCCCATTTGCCAAACAAACTTCAGCAATAAACAAAAATAGTGGAGAAGAACTCTTTTAGATGAAGACCACACTTGAATGAATAGATAATTAGCTTTCCTTGTATTAATAGAAAAATCTCTGGCTTCTGTGATGTCACTGTTCCATTATGCAGAAACTAAGGCCTGTCTATCTGTAAGTCTCCAAACTATGAGTATAAATTCATTACTACGTCACAGGGAGGTTAATCACAGGTAAAATAATAATAAAAACATGTGATTTTGGTGTGATTTGCATATGACTTGGGCCCTTTTCGCACGCTAGTCCTGTTGCGAAATGGCCTCGTGAGCATCGCGCGATTGTGAGGATCATTCCACATAACATCTTCATAATCACACAACGCTCCTGAGGCCATTAGGGGGAGATTGTGCTGTATATCATTTTCAATTCCTTGCCGAAAATGATGCGTGATTGCGCATTGATCTCATGCCCCACATGCATTTACCTTGCGTGTGGAGGCTCTGGACGCTCAGCCATCGCGCTTCTTCCCCCAACACAGCCTGGGAAAGTACCTGGCTGCGCTGCAGAAGGAAGGGGTGGAGCACTCACGCTTCCTTCCAGCCAGCACGGAACTGGTGCAGAGTGGAAGCGGAGGAGATGCGAGTGCCTCCTGGACAAGGCTTTTCACGTGATCCCCGCATGATGCCAGTGGCACCAGGTAAGGTGTGAAAAGGGCCTTGAACTCTTCAATAAAGGAATTTTCACTCCATTCAAGATGTATTTCAGAAGTCAAGACCATACGACTTTGGCCTGAATTCTCTTGGGGCATTACACCAGTAGGTCATGCTTTTTACTTACTTGTGTAATGAGGTCTCATTATCCTTTTACACAATCAGTTCTCCATTCTGTCACAAGGCAAAGGGCTGACCTAAGATTATTATTATATTATCATTTTATTCATTTAATCTCACCTTTCTCTTGACAATGGGACTTTAGGGGGCTAACAACATTTAAACAATACAAATTAAAAGTATAAATATAAATGTTGTTCCAGTATGTGGGAACAGCTCCATGCAGGATGGAATTTCACTTGTATTGTTAGCAAAATATAAGTGACCAGCAGAGCTTTAAATATCAGTTGAACACAGGATTTTGGTATAAATATGTAGAATTTTGCTACACTCCTAAAGTGAAGTTAGTTTAAACGACAGGCTGACTCATAAAAATGTTTCTTGGTCTATTCAAAGCACAACAAGGATGCTACAAGTTTGAATGGTTCTCCACTGGAAAAACACTTGTTGCAGATACAAAATTTGCAAAAAGCTAGGTTAGAATCCTCTTCTCTGAAGATTTAACATTTAGTATGATGGGAGATTAATTTGTAGGAACATGTACATACCTGGGAAATACTCAGCATTTTTTAGAAGTTGTGAAGCTGTGAATTTATTTTTATTATAGAATCATAGCATTATAGATTTGGAAGGGCCATTGAGTCCTGTCCCCTGCTCCTTGTTTAATGCAGGAACTTCAAGTAGAGCATCCCCAGTAGATCGCTGTCTAGTCTCTTTTTGAAGATGTCCAGAGAAAGTCATCTGTCTAGGTAATTGGTTCTCTCCATTGCTGAAATGCTCTTACTATCGAGAAGCACATTTTAATATTCAATCAAAATCATTGTCATTGGTTCCCACATGAATCAAAAGAGTTATGGTCAGTGGGTTTGACCAGTCTTGTCAGCCTCTCTGTTACATGATGAATTTTGGGCCCAGAGAAACAGCACACCTCATCTTGTTATGCTTGAAAATTGTTGCTTCAGTTCCTCTCAGCAAGGAGTCCCCAACCACCGTAACTCATCTCCTTTGAGGCGTGGCAGGGGTTACTCAATGTGTAGATTCTTCCAGGGTCACCTGGACATTCTCCTCAGGCTGACACTGTTGCTCTTCTGTTCCATTTCCTCTTTAATAAGGGAGAGAGTTTGGCATCTATTCTGTAGCTCCAAACTCTCTATTTGGTTCCTGGCCCTTCTACTTCAACATGTAACATTCCTCCAAGTGTCTATCTCCTGTGTTTGAGAACTGGATTCCACTTCAGTGATGTTTCCCGTTCCATATTCAAGATGGTCCTCTCTGCCCTATTCAAGAAATCCTAATCGACCCAAATAATCTGAAGATTAGAAACATGGGCCTCCAGCTGCTGGACTTTCTCTTCCAACAGGACCACCAACTTGCACTTGCTGCAGGTGTACCCAACCATGTCCTCCAGCAAGAAAACAAACATGTCATAGCAGTTGTGGATGACTGCAGCAGATCCCTCACTATCCATATTCAATTAAAAAAAAACCCTGGACCTCCACATCAAACTCCCCTGCTAAACATCCATGTAAACATCCCTGTTACTCCACAAGCTCTGATCTTGGTGAACAGGCACTCTTCTCATGACTTCCCTCTGGTTTGACACTCAGCAACTCACTATGTCTTTTTGAATATAGTTTTCAAACCAATTATGGATTCACCAGACAGTTCTTCAACCTATTCCATGTTTAAGCAGTGAACTAATCAAAACATCATGGGTGACTTTATCAAGTGCTCTGCTGAAGGTTCAGATAAATGACATATACAACATTCCCACTATCTATGAAACTAGTGACCCAGTCAATACACACACACACACACACGAATGATAGTTTAGTAGGTTTTCTTCTTGATATGCTAACCCCGTGCTGACTCCTACTAATAACTTCATACTTGCAAACAGATAACTGAAAACAGTTTTTTTATAATCCATTCTAATGCTTTGCTGATGTACTCTCTGAACCACTTACTTTCTGAACCACTTGTCATCAAATAGTTCAAGTGGATCTTTTTCCTGAAAGATCATCATTAGTACAGTTGAAGCTGTAAAACAATTTGAGATGGCTATCAAAAAAGAGAGTGAAATAAGTTTAAATTACTGAATCAATCCACTGCCTATATCTGAATCACAGAAAACCAAGTGAGAAATTTTTTCAATGAGTCATGCGCTTTCCATGGTATTTATTACTTTGCAGAGCAATCTCTTTAATAGGGCCAGTTTCCGTTTTTCCATGATGCAATGTGCATCTTGATGTAGATTTTGTAAACATAATTTACGTTCCAGGTAGTTTAATCTACTTGACCTTCCTGAATTGAATAATGAGGCAGAGTCAAACCAGAGGCTCATAAGGCTAGGGCATTTTTGTGTGTTGCCAGACTCACCTCTTCTCAGTTTTTATGGAGGCTTAAATGAACGTATGGATAAAGATGAAACTGACAATACACTGCAAATCAGTGGCAGCTGGACTTTCTTTCCTCAATACCTTTAGATGGTGTACAACACCATCTCCTAAACACCATTCAGAAGGAACACAATTTGATGCAGAAATCTTTACCCTCATTCTGTACTGGTTTTGCTTTCCATGATGTAACCATGGAAAGTATTGTTGTGTGCCTTCAACTTTTCCTGATTTATGGCTACCCTAAGGCAAACTATCATGGGGTTTTCTGGGGCTTAATGTATAATATTCCCAAGGTCACCCAGTGGGTTTCCATGGCCAAGCGGGGAATGGAACTCTGGTTTCCAGGTTCATTGTCTAATGCTCAAACAACTATATCATATTGGCTCCAACAGTATTTAGGATTGCACACTTTATAGGAGACACGGGCATTAATTTTTTTTTTAAAAAAATGGCAGAATTCTAGCCTGTTCTAGAGCTATTATTCCACTTTCAACATAGGAATCCTGGGGTTCGCAGTTTAGAGAGGGGCCTCAACATCCTATTCCGTAGGATGTTGAAAGTGGAATAATAGCTCTATAACAGGCTAGTGAGGAAATGGCCTTCACCACAGCAATAAATAAAATCCATTTTTTTCATAGATTTCAGTCTAATTCAACATCCTACCAAAGTTACTAGTAGGTAACACTATTATCATAAATTGTTTCTGAAACTTCCTAAGACATGTGCCTGATTACTGTTAATAGACAAGATCTCAATTAACATTGAACATACATTTGGTCAGATGTATGATCCTGATTTTTTTCCTGGAAGATCAGAAACAAATACAGCTTGTCATTATAGGATTCACTGAGTGGCTCTTGTTTTAATATTAAGATTGAGTTTGTTTTGCTCAGAGCTGGACACTTCCTTTATTTATAGGCAGTTGCCTCCACTGTTTCAAATGTCTGCCTCTGTTTAATACTACATGTTTCAATCATGTTTTCAAATGTAATGCTATTCTCTTGCAATTATATTCAGAATATAATTATGTTCAGTGTGTGCGTGTGTGTGTGTGTGCACATGGAGATACAGAAGAGTGGTGTGAATAAAATGAGAAAATAACCATGATACCTTTTATGATACAGTTATATGGAACTTAAAACTGAGCCATACAAAAGGGAGCATATGGGATTGATCAATCACCCCAAATACTGAAAACATTTGTACTCTAAAACCTGAAAAAATAGCACACAGTATTAATTTACATAAGACTCATTCTGGTGTAGTGGTTTGAGCATCAAACTATGATCCTGGAGACCAGGGTTCATTTCTGCACTTTACCATGGAAACCCACTGGGTGACCTTGGGTATATCATACACATTCAGCCCCAGAAAACCCAGTGATAGGTTTGTCTTAGGATTGCCATACGTTGGAAATGACTTGAAGGCACACGACAACAACAACAACAACTAATATACATTCTCTTCAAAATCTATCTGATTTTGAATTTCAATATGAACACAGATCAGCATTTTCATTCAATGTAATGATTAGATTTTGTTTACTTATTTAAATATATTCCCATCATGTTAACACAAAGTAATGAGATTCTTACCTTAAGTACTGCATCTGCTACCTAACTGCTGTGCTTATGAGATAACCTCCCAAATTATCTTCTCAGATGCTACAGAAAAGGGAATCTTTCCCAGATAATTCTATGAAATTAAGTGAGTATGTGATATGAGAGTTCTTACTCTCTTAACTGTCTGCTTGAACAATGTCTTTTTCATGATGAGCAGGCTGTGTGGGGTGAGAAAGCGCATATGTGGCATGGATCCCATGTACAAAGAAATGCATTTCATCTCCCCTTTTGGAGGGAGCCAGGATAAGAGGCCTCAGTGGTAGTGATCAGCACATTTTAATTCCACTAAACATTAGGTTGTGTCCTATTTTCAGTATCCACAACTGGTGGATGGTGGAAGGACATTTCTCCAACCCTCTCCTCCCTCCCTTCTTGCCTCTTGAAAATTCCACATGTAGTCTCCCTATTTAATGGGGTGAGATGTTGCATGTATGTTTGTGGGAATTGTCAAATATCAGGGAGGGGCATTTGAGACCATAGCATGCACAAAGTAAAACATAATATAAAATATTAATCAAAACAGATATATGTAGAGTCAAATAAAGGAGCCCTGGTGGCGCAGTGGTTAAATGCCAGTACTGCAAGCCACAAGGTTGTGAGTTCAATCCTGCCCGGCTCCAAGGTTGACTCAGCCTTCCATTCTTCTGCAGGTCAGTAAAATGAGTACCCAGCTTGTTGGGGGCATGTATAGAAATGTTTTGAAATACATGCTAAGTTGTTCGCTGCCTTGATCCATATGGATAGGCGGGATACAAATAAATAATTAAAAAAAAAAATAAAGCATGCATTTCAGTCACCATTGGGACTAGGCCAAAACCTGTTCCCTGGTCATGAGAAAGTCACAGGATGGAAAAGATGAGAAAGTCACAGGATGGAAAAGCCCATCCCCCCTGCCTCTCTCTGTCTCAAATTACCACTTATACACAACCAACCAGTATCTGAGCAGTCTGACCTTGTGTTTTCTTTCACGTTGCACCTCCTAACAGCAGTGCTTCTATTCTACAGTCCTGCTATCAATTTCTTCCAAGCAGGGTGCTCCACACACACAATTCTTTTATTTTTATTTTCCAAATGATACTGAAGGTTTCACACTGAGAATGTATAGTCCTCACTGGGCCATTTGGAGTCTCTGCTTGCTTAATTTTTGTTTTGTGTGCTTCTGTAAATGACAGGTTTTCATTGAGAATGGTGATATCTTCTCATTTCTTATTTCAAAAATGTGTTTCCCCAAGTGTTGAAGGTCTCTGACAATGAGAATACTGGACTGCTGAGAATCTTCACAGTCTGGGGCTTACTCTGTGCAGAATTTACATATTTATATGTGTATGTGTGTGCAGAAAACAGTATTTTCCGTGTAGGAGACAGCATGATCTGTGTGGAAAATTAATATTTCTGTGCAAAAGATCCTACTCTCTGCACAGAAAACTCTGGAACATTGCTGATAAAAGCATTTTCTGTGCAGATGTTCTGTCCTGTGCTGAAAATGTTGTTTTCTGAGCGCAAACACCATAAGTAAATTGTGTACAGAATAAATCCTGAACTTTCTTGCAGTGAGAAGAAAATAGCTTAAATTACAAATTGCTTCCTCTAAGAATGATATTAGTGAAGAATTCTGTCCCTAATATATATAAATTAAGGGTGCAGTTCTTCAACAGTGTTGTTTTCAAAAGCAGTAATGAAAATTTTAGCTGTTTTCTTCCCACTGTAGGAAAATCTGTGCACTTTTCAAAGACTATTCGTATTTTGGGACTTATTCTGCACAAAATTTCCACAAGGTAGTTTTGTACAGTGAACAATATTTTCTGTGTGGAAATAGCATTTTTTGCACAGCAAACATTGTTTTTTCCAGAGAAAATAATGTTTCTATGAAGATAGTATTTGCTGGGCAAATTTTATTTTCTGCACAAAAATTGCTGAATTTACTCATGAAATGCTATTTTCTGGGCAAGACAACTGCATGTGAATTTTACATAGATTAAGTCCCAAACTGTGAATTTTCTCATCAGTCTAGGTTCCTCCTTGTTGAGGTTTCCTGACACTCAAGAAACCCTCCCCCCATCCTTTTCCAAATGTTCCTTCCATCTCTAACATATATGACATCAAATGCTAGAATAATAGAATCAGCATACAATTGTGTTGGAAGTGACCTTAAGCCATGTAGTACAAGCCTCCTGCCAATGAGGAATATTGATGTTAAAACATCCTTGATACCTGGCCATTCAAGTTCTATCATAAAAGCACAAGCAAATGAAAACCAACCACCTACAATGCAATCCACTGCCACTGCCAAACAACTGTTACTGGCTTTGGCCATTTCTGCACTATACTATTATAGTGCTATTATCCCACTTTCAACATCCTATGGAATCCTGGGATTTGCAGTTTTGGGAGGGACATTAAGAATTCTCAGCCGGAGAGCTCTTTGGCCTTAGTAAACCATGAACCCCAAAATTCCACAGGATGTTGAAAATGGAATAATAGCATTATAATAGTGAAGTGCAGAAATGGCCTTTGTCATGTTTAGTTAAATTCCCTTTCAGCCGTGTGTGTGTGTGTGTAATTTTAATCCTCCTTCTTTGATTTATTTCTTACCCTTCTCTGGATAAGTCCTAGCTTGTAAAAGTCTTTTTTAAAACATGATGCCTAAACCTTTGCATTTGTCACTGACTATATAGTTTCAAGCAAAAAGAACTAGAAGCTTTATTTCTTTTCCTTCTTCCTTTTAAAACTGAGATTATCAAGATGCTGAGTTCCAGAGGCATATGAAACATGCACAGTTCTGTTTATAGGACTCTTGATACTACTAATCAGGACTGATCTAGAGCGTCATTATTCCCATTCTCAGCATGTGTTAAGGATTATTGAATATATTATGGAGAGGCAGTTTACAAACTGTACACATATTTCTGCATATAGTATATATTTGTTTCACTATCTACATGGTATAAGCAACAGCACATTTATGTTGGGGAAGGGGGTTCCTTTGAATGTGCGGGCACACTAAGATCTAGGTAAGAATATATCCTATTCCCCATTACATCCCATCTGAGTTCATAGCATTCACCCCATGCTACATTATGCCAAGCATGTAATGGCAGGTAAGTCCATGCTCTGAGATGTAGATAACCAAGGTCCTCTCCAGAGCGACACTACTGCAAACCAAAGGATCCAATTGTTTACCTGTCGCCTGTGCAAGTGCAGCAGTATTGGATGGTGATGGTGTTTATGATTCCAGAGTGAAGCAACAGCATGGACGTGGAATCACAGTCTGAAGGATCTATTTTACTAGATGACTCTAGACTACAGCACCACTGGAGAGCCAGAGGTCCCTGAAATATAAATCCCAAGTACCACATACCCTCAAGTTGGAGAGCCCAGTGTCCAAGATTCTTGAGACAAGACTAGTACTGGTTGGATCTTAATCAAGCTCCTGTAATAGGATAGCACACCCTCCCCTAGGAGTTTATAGTCACCAGAGCTGGTGCTCCACTGCTTGTAGCATGCATGACATGAGTTCTGAGAGATTGCTGGTCTTCAATCTAAAGGTCTTTCTTTCCATTTAAGGCTTTTCAGTTTGTAGGAAGGGGTGTAGCCTGAGAGGGCAAGAAGAATAAAAAGCTTCAGTTGCACTTCAGACTCTGTTGGTTCTCAGAGATTTCCTCAGAGCTGCACTTTCTGCCCTGTTGCTTTGTTCCTCATTGCCCTGTTGAGTTCCTAGGCAGACTGGAATGTGTGGCCAAGATCTCACAGTAAAATCTAATGCAGAGTCCATACTTTCATGCTGCAAATATTGTAGTCTGTTCTTTCCACTCCATCTTTTGTTCATCAGTTAATAACTGAAGCCTCACCCATTCTGGGTTTGTCTCTTCTGCATAGAAAGGAAAGGGCTGTGCATGTTTCACATCAACAATTGTTGTGTGAAAGAAGAAAGTGGTAATAATGCCACAAATCTCAGCACTGTAGTATGAGGCAAGAAAGTTTATGTTTGCCAAATTTAATCATCATGAATATGAATTAGTTTGTTCATTATGGCATCCATGACTGATTCGTGTAAGAGATGGCTACTCATAGTACCAAAATATCAATTCCATTCCAGATCTTCTCCTATTACTTAACTTGACCATGGCTGACAGCATTTGTTTTATAGATAACATGCCTGAATCTGGATTCAATCATTGAAAAACAAAAACACTGGATAAGCTGGAAAATGACATGTTTTCAGTTAAATCCCTTGATATATTTTTGACACTACATCTGTTGTCATGAAATGTTTAAGAAGAACAGGGCATTGCTTATGACATTTAATTGTGGGTGTGCTTGCAAGGAAGGCAAGGATCTTCATTTTGTGTGTTATTAGTACCAGTTGTACTTTGCCAGTGTGAGTTTTAATTTAAATGATGGTTTTTTTTTAGTACATTGTCATTGGTGCTTGGCATTCCAATATGGTTACATTGCAAGAGAAATATAGCATACAATGCCTACTAAGCAAATAAGGCAAGTTGCATATTTCAGTCCATGGTTTTAGTGAACAGATCCAGTGATTGCTGATGGCTTCAATATCAGTGAAGTGGGGAATCCACTCTGGGCCTGTCCACACTACAGTGTTATAGTGCTATTATTCCACTTTCACTATCCTGTGGAATCCTGGGGTTTGCAGTTTAGGGAGGGGCCTTTAGAATTCTCAGCCAGAGAGCTCTTTGGCCTCAGTAAGCTACAAACCTCAGAATTCCACAGGATATTGAAAGTAGAAAATAGCACTATAACAACGTAGTGTGGAAAGGCCTTCTGACTTTTACAGGAACTATTCGAGATGCTGAACAATATGCCCAAAATAGATCCAGCATTTTGGGTAGGTTTTCTAAAGTTGGGAATAAATTTAGGCAGAGTCAGTGTCCCTCTGCCCTGTCCGGTATTTGTTAAGTTTTGGAGATGTTCTACATTCCTCCAGACTTTTTGGCAGAGAGTATAAAAACAAAGGCAGCAAACAGTTTCCATGGCTGAGTGGGGATTTGAACCCTGGTCTCCAGAGTTATACCCCAACACAAATGCTAACTCTCTGTTTTGCTCTGTGACTCATTTCATTGTCTTTGTGGCAGTCTGTACTACTTGTAGCACTCTCCTCCAGTGCCATATTTCAAATGAGTTGATTTTCTTCTTGACAACTTTCTTCGCTGTCCAGCTTTCAGAATCATACATAGGCATGGATAGTAGACAAACTTAGCTGCATTAAAAATACTTCTTTCCTCCAGCTACAATACTGAAACTAAAAGCAGAGCTGGCTGTGGCAGCTATAAGAACAATTCCAAAATTTGGACTGTATAATATTTGTTAGGCCAAGCAAAAAGGCAAAAAAGTATATTCAGTCTTTCAAGATCATTAGATCTTTTCATCATGAACGAAGAAAATAAAGATATCTTAATATCTTGAAAGTTTGCACCAATGTTTATGCCTTTTTTTCTGAATCCACTGGGGAAAGGGGGAGATATGTCTCCAAGTGCTCAGTGGATGGTTTTTATTATGTATGTATGTATGTATTTTTGAAACTAGCTGAATGCATTTCAATATGTATATATTTCAGTGGCTTTCTTCAGGGTCTACATGAAAACAAAAAGTGGAAAGTGGAAATGTTAAATCAAAATCAAAAGGACAACACATAATTATACCATGATATCTACATAAAACATCACAATACATTTCATTAGCTAGACCAACAAGAAACTAGAGAATCAGGCTCAAGTTTTTTTTAAAAAAATTAGCAGATGATCACGGGGGGGAAAAAAAAGGAGGGAGAGAGAGATAGCCTTCAAGGATATATCATGAAACTGGGCTAAAAAAGGGTCAGAGTGAATTTAGAAAACTGGGCAGAATTCTAGTTCTTCATTTAGTCCTCCAGGAGCTAACAATTTTAATTTTAAAATCCACACTGCTTCTTTTTCAAAATAGAGTAATCTCATTATTACTATTTTTAATAACCCCAAATTTGAGGTCTTTTCAAGGATGGTGGCATTCCAAAAATGTCTTACCAAGGAAGTGCCTATTTGTTGTTATATTTTAAATGTGTTCTCCTGTACATTTTTGAGAGCCCTTGTTTTCTTTCCTACATATATCTGTAGACACTTGCATTATATAGAATAGATGACAAAACTGCCATTGCTAGTGATAAAGTGTGCCAAAGTGTATCTCTGTTTGTTAGTGTGATTTATAAATTCAGGAATTTTGGAGGTATATCTGCAATAGACATAATGGCCACAGAGGTGGTGTCTTGTGGGTCCAGCTGCACCCATCAAAGTGGTCATAGGTGTTTGTTTTTTGTTCTCTGAAATTACCATTCACCAGAATTCCCAAAAGGTGGGTGACTCAGAGGTCCACCTACAATGCCAGTGCCTCTTGTGAAACAGTAGAGAATATTAGCTCAAAGGGAAGACCTGCAAGAAGGAGGTAGATTAGCAGGATCTTTTATACCTGTGTATAGTGGTATAAAATGCAGGAACATCAGCTGGAGATTCAAAGAATGTTTTGTTTTATTGGGGGAATCAACAATCACACAAAAGATCCAAGCAGTCTCACACTGCTTAACTAAATGTTGCTTCCTATAAATTCTCTGAGACCTCTTCAAGCCCTCCCTTTGTTGTCTCCACTTGACAAAGGTAGGTATCGATAAGTTGTCTTCTGTGTCTGAAGGGGCAGGGCTTTCCGCCAGAACTGGCACCACACTCTCTGCATCTGAGACTTGTGGCTCTGTAACCTCCTCCTGTTCTAGTTCAGCAGCTGGTCCTTGCAAGTTCACTGCTTCATTTTCTGAGTCAGAGTCCATTTCCATGTTCTGAAAGCAAGGCATGACACTTTTGCATTGCAAGTATTCAGCCAGTCGTCTTCACCAGCATAGCTTTTCACCCATAGTAGTGTAGAATTCATATTTTATGCCAATTAAATCATATTTGCATAAATCATATACCATATCATAGAGTAGGTGTGTATGCCCTTGTAATATATCTCTGATGTTTTTGGTTCTTTTAAATGAACTCTGGGGCTTTCATTGGTACAATTGAGAAGATTGGATTTTGGTCTATTTTGTTTTTTTCAGGAGTTCAGAATGTGACTTCTGCAACACCTTATGTAAACCCTGGACTATCTCATGTGGATATCCACTGTCAATTAATTAATTAGTCAATATGCAGGCTACCTTTCTGAAATCACTTTCATTAGAGCAGTTCTGTTTCAGTCTAGGGAACTGCCCATAGGGGAGAATGCATCTAAGTGATCTGGAATGTGGGTTGTCATATCTTATATAATTGTTGGCATCTGTAGGTTTTCTGTATAGAGAGGTTGTGAAATTATCCCCTGCCTTTTTAAAAAAACTTCTTAATCCAAAAAGTAAATTTCTGTGCTGGTAAATTCTATTTCAAATTATATATTATTTTTCCTACAATTTATCTTCTTATGGAATTCCATGAAATTAATTGCATTCCCTCTCCAAGTATAGAAAACAGCACCCAAAAATCTGGTCCAAAATGCCTATTATTTTTTAAACCCATTTGCCCTTTCAAACCTCTCCATGTTTTGACAGAGTTACAAGCTTGATGGATAAAGGGAATGCTGCTGATGTGGTATATCTTGATTTCAGTAAGGCCTTTGTCAAGGACCTCCATGATATGCTTGCAAACAAGGTAATAAAATGTGAGTTAGACAAAGCTATTGTTAGGTGGATTTGTAATTAGCTCACCAGCCAAACACAAAGGGTGCTCACCAATGGCTCCTCTTCATCCTGGAAAGAAGTGATTGGTGGGGTGCCACAGGGTTCTGTTGTTGCCTGGCTGTACATGTCCACATTTTAATATGGTCTAATTGCAAAATATATTAACAGGCAGATGTATTGGTATAAAATATAAATTATACTTATGGCTGGCAAGACTGTGTGGATGAAAGGGACACTGGCTGGAAGTGCATCAGAGGTGACCCCAGCATGGCCAGGTCAAAAGTTCTCTGAAATTAGCCAAGAAAGCCTGACTTAATGGCTCTGAGCTAATCCTACCAACTACCAACAATAAAGTACCCAGTACCCCTACTGTGTGCATATCCTACTGCAGATAGTTTTGCTATAGCCAGTGCTCTGCTAATTTCCCCAATCTTTGTATTTTGGGAGTGAATCGAGCTGCCTCCAGGGGACCCCCAGAAGTCAGGGTAACACTGTCCTGAGCCCAGTGCTATTCAACATCTTTATCAATGACTTGGATGAGGGAATAGAGGTCATGCTCATCAAATTTGAAGATGATACCAAATTAGGACAGATAGCTAATCCCTAGAGGACAGAGTCATAATTCAAAATGACCTTGGCAGATCAGTGATTAGAGAGCTGGGCCAAAAGTAACAAAATGGATTTTAACAGGGAAAAATGTAGGCTACTACAATAGGAAGAAAGAATGAAATGCTCAGATATAGGACAGGTGACACTTGGCTTGAAAACAGTATCTGTGAAAGGGTTCTAGGAGTCTTAGTGGACCACAAGCTGAACATGAGTCAGCAGTGTGATGTGGCAACTAAAGCCAATGTGAATTTGGGCTGCATCTATAAGAGTATGGTGTTGAGATCAAGGGAAGTAATAATATCATTGTATTCTGCTTTGGTTAGACCTCACCTGGAATACTGTGTTCAGTTCTGAGCACAAGAATTCAAGAAGGATATTGACAAACTGAAGCATGTCCAGAGGAGGGAAATGGTGAAGGATCTGGAAATTGTGCCTTCTGAGAAGCGGCTTAGGGAGCTAGGGATGTTTAGCCTGATGAAAAGAAGGTTAAGAAGTTACATGATAGCCCTGTTTGAATATTTGAAGGGATATCATGTTGAAGATGGAGCAAGCTTGTTTTCTGCTGCTCCAGAGACTAGGATAAGAAGCAATGGATTCAAATTACAGGAAAAGAGATTTCACCTAAACATCAGGAAGAACTTCATGGTAAGAGCTATTCGGCACTGGCATATGCCTTCTTGTAGTGTGGTGGAGTCATCTTCTTTGGTGGTTTATTAAACAGAGGCTGGATGGCCATTTGCTGGTGGTATTTTGAGTGTATATTGCTGCATGGCAGGGGATTCGACTTGACAGCCATTGTGGTCTCTTCCAACTCTATGCTTCTATGTTTCTATGATTCTATGTATAAATTGGCCACTTCTGGGGCCACAGGGCATCCCCTGCCCATTCCTTTTATCTTCCAATAGAAGCTGCTACCAAACCTGGAGCAATTTTTTTAATTTTAATTTTATTTTATTTTGGTCAAGGCTATTTCAGTCAGAGAGGTTAAAAAATGAAAGGGAGGAAGTCTCACTTGTCTCCTGTCTAAGGCTTGTTCTATGGTGGTCAAAGCCTTCTCTTGTGATATATTGATGTAAAGAGATCTCGCATTCATAGTAACTAGCAAATTTCCCTCCTCCATTTTCAGAGGTGTTATTTTATAAATGAACTCTGTAAAGTTGTGAATATAAGATGGAATTTTGGGTACAAAAGATTTTTAAAAATGGTCCACAGATTCAGCAAGTGATTCTAAGACTGAGCCATAGCCTGATACTATTGGGTAGCTTGGAGGGAGAATTGGCTTTTTATGTATTTTTGGTAATACATTAAATACAGGTGTTCCAGAATTACAGTTTACCAAAAAATTCTTTTCTACTTCTGACAAATAGCCCAAACTGAAATCCTTATCTAGTGATTTCAATAATGCTCATTTCAATTATTTTAATTGTTAACAATTATCATTTAAATATTTTTAATTATTTAAAACATAATTAATGTTTTAATAAAGTTTGTAATAGGTTCTATGGGCTTACACAGGCTGTATGCTGACCTATCTGAAAGCTGTCAGAATATCCACTTCTTATAATCAACACTGTTCCGAACTACTGAAGCCCCTCTTTTCTTTGCTTTTTTAATAATAAAGGAAGAATCTAAATATATAGTTCTTGTAAAGCTTGTCATTCCCTATAATTCACATTGGTCCTGGGGTGTGAGGACCTGTTTTCTGAAAAACCAATCTCTCAAAAACTGTACTAGCTGGCTTTGTAGGAGGAGGAGACATAAATTGGGGTTCTAAAACTCACATTAGTATATGGGATATAGATGCAGTCCCTCTGAAATACTAGTGTAATTTGATATTCCTGAAAAACTGGAATAAGCCCAATCTCACTTGAACAGGATCATGATGAGGAATAGGAACAAAAGTTAAACTCTTGTTTAAAACTTGTCTTTCCAGTGGGATGAGTGCCCTGCTTGAAAGATTAACAACGATCTTCTTCTCTGGGAGCACCTGAGAGGAAGGACATTTTATAGTCTGTTTCTTGTGACTCAGGGTTGTAAATCTTCTCCTGTCTGTGTCTTCAACTGTCTGTGTCGCCCCAAAATCTTCAACTGTCTGTGTCTCCCCAAAAAGATGGAGATTGCTGCGGTACTGAGTCTAATTCATTACTGTGAATTGTAGTGTGTCCCCAATTTCCTTCCAATTTTCATATAAAGAAAAGGACTCCTTTTTTGGATTTTTTGTACAACCAAGAGTATACCCTATTGACACTGTAGTCTGGCTCATCTCTAGGAAACTTTTCATATTTGAAAAGATTTAGTTCATAATGTTTTGTTTTGTTTTAAATCTGTCTCCAAGGAAACAAGTTTTTCATTCATGTGTCTACTATTTTGATTTTTCAGTATGTCTGTTATTTTATTGATTATTGTAACTGAATAAATTGGATGATATTTCTGTTATCAGGAATACAAGATCTTGTAAACACTTGTTGAGTATGGGACACCATTTATTCATAAATGCTTTAAAAAAAACCTCTTGAACAAAGGCATTGAAATATACACATAGGACAAAATGTGTTGGGCTTGTTTCAGAATAAGAAAAAAAAACCATCCACTGAACACTTGGAGATCTCTCTCTCTCTCTCTCTCTCATTCTCTTGCTTTTCCCCCCTGTTGATTCCATTGTGTACTCTACAGTATTTGCTGCTTCTGCCTTTTTAAGTTAATCTAGTACTGGGAGTGTTTATGTTTTAAACTACACCTGAAAGAGATCATAGATATGGGAACCATGGTGTCTTTACTTTGCCTGTCTTTATCCCTTATGGGTAAATCACACATTATTTCTTCCTGGACTTTGCAGAGATGTGTGAGTGAAAACAGGTGTCGTAGTGTTCGTTTGTTTCATTCTGCATTTGGGAGGTGGCTGCAGGACAGAACATGAACAGTTCCATATGCACAATGCTGCAGGAGGCCTGACTTAGACCTTTGTAAGTGTAGCAGTTATGTATGTTTGTGTGTGTGTGTGTGGGAGGGAGAAGGCAGCTCGGTTGCTTTACTCGTGGAGTTCCTCATTTTAATGGATACATGTTTAGGATGATTATAATATTAGTAATTTGACTTGTTAGGGGGAAACCCCCCCCATCTTATATGAGTTAAAAGGAACCATCTCCTATTCTTTTTCTAGAAGGATGTCACATAATGGCTGGCATCTACTAGTGGTATAAACATGTGTAAATTAACCCTACATCTGCCTATGTCCCTTCTTCCTTTTGCAGCAACCAAAGAGTCTCTGACTTACCACAGAACCACTGAAGCCTCCCTCCACAGCCAGCCATGGCTGGAGGAGAATGGGTGTGATTGCAGAGGTTTCTAGTTATGTCCCTTTAACCAGATGCAAAATGTTTACCTCAGCCACTGAGAACCCTAGCAGAACCCAGCAGATGTCATAATTGCTTTATGTCTGGCTATGGAGACATAGCCAGATTCTTTGGTAAACACCATTGCTCTGTTCCAGGCATGATTGGTCATGGGTAGGGGGCTTCAACAGCTCTACATCATGTCAAGGGGCTGGTAAATGGCTCAGCTTATCATAGTTCTGCATGTTGAACTACTGTAATATGCTGAGCCATTCAGAATTACAGAAAATATGTGAAAATTCAACATTCAAGTGTTTGTTTATTTTCTACACTTATTATCTTGCCTTTTCTCCAAATAATTAAAGGTGATTTATCACTTATTTATATCTTGGAGTTTTTCCATTTATTTACTGAGTTTGTTCAATTATTATCCCACCTTTCATCTCATAAATGGGATTCAAGGTGATTTTGAGATGATTTTACTATTTTCATCCTCATAATGATGATGTGTGATAGGTCAGGATGAGAGAGGCCCTTTCTACACATGGGGCGTGAATCGGGCAGAAACGGGACTCACCGTATTTCTTCTCCGTCCGATCGAGTCCGTCGGGATGAGGAGCAGTGCGAGCTCGTCGCTCCACACTGCTCCGGCATCCAAAATAGCGGCTTCCAGTTGGTGGAAGCTCTCCACCAACTGGAGAAGCTCCCCAGCCTAAAGCCCGCCCCCGGCACACCTGCAAATCTGCACCAGAGTGTGGCGATGGAGCAACACAGGGTCACGTGCTCCATGCTTTTGAAAAACCTCTTAAAAGAGGTTTTTAAAAAGCACGCTGCACGACCAATTCCTGGTCGCTCCGGAGCGGACTGAGGTGCGGAACTACGAAAAGTAGTTCGACCCAGTCCACTCCACGGTGCAGAAGACCTCCGTCAGAGGTCGCTCTGCTCCATTTTAATAGCCCGGTGCAGAAAGGGCCAGAGAATGATTGGCCCAGAAGCACCCAGGGAGCTTGATGGCTGAACTAGGATTTGCTCCTATGTGCCTACACCCCTAGTAGAAGCCTCTAAACACCACATAACTCTGTTAATGTTCATGGGATGCAAGACAGGACATAGTGGGAAGGAGTGTTAAGGGGCAAATGTATGAAGACCAATGTTTCTTCTTCATCTGGAGGCTCATCATATGATTTAGAACCCTATTATTCACCTGTAGAGGAGGTTTTCATTTCATAAGCTTTCCTTTCAGCTCATGGATGGCTGCAATTTAGTGGAAATTAATATATGCTCATAACTCTCCCCTGTCATGTGGAACAAATCTTAGAAAAGCTGTTTGGTCACGTTGTCTGGGAGTTTCAGGGAACTGGAGTTCTGAAAGTAACTTTTCCAATCTCTGATAGCATATCTATGCCTGCCTAAACTAAGCAAATCTCTTATTGAGAGCAATAAATTATTTCATTTATTCATTCTTTGTTAGCATTAGGAAGCTCTGCATGCCCGTGTTCACTAATTGATAGTTTGGCTAATTGCTAAACTTGTTTGTTAGCTTTTTTCCCCACACACCCTCTGCTTTACTTTAATTGCTGTCATTTTTGTTCTTTCTCTCCTCCATTACACAATGTATTTGATTATGCACAAATAATGTGAGTGAGTTGGTGGGGGACAGGTTATCGTTCTGTTTCTGCATTATCAATTTTATTATTCTGCCAGAGATCCCATACTGACTCTTACCTTTCCTAACTCTCTTCAGTAACAGATCACTATGTTCTTAATAAAGATTACTTATTGCTATTTTATATTTTCTCTCTACAGACCTAGTTGTCATTTAAGGCCAATGTACCAGGTATGCTTAGAAGTAGGGGATGTAGAGGTTATTCAAAGCAGGGTGTGATAAAAGTATGAGCACTGCTTCCTCAAACAAAAGTAGCAGCAGTTTTACAGGCATTTCAAAATCACTGCAATTTACCAATCAGTTAGGTTTATGTTATGAGGCTTATGTTGGATACATTCCCGTGAGTCTTGAAAATGACAGTTTTACCAGTAAAAAATGGTAATGTGGACAGAATTTGGTCATTAATCAAAGGCACTAGGTAGTCTGACATGCATTTAGGTACATTTAAGAAATGGAAGCATTCAAAGGGGTTTAGACATTTGTGAGTATCTAAGCTTTTTAGAGAGAGCTACTGTGGGGTGGTGGTTTAAGCGCTGGACTACAACCTTGGAAACCAGAGTTTGGTTCCCCACTTGGCCATTGAAGACCCACTGGGTGACCTTGGGCATGTCACACACTCTCAGTCCCCAGAAAAGCCTATAATAGGTTTGCCTTAGGGTTGCCATAGGTCAGAAACAACTTGAAGGCAAACAACAAAAAGCATTAAAAGTCAGTGTGAGGTAGTGGTTTGAACACTGGACTAAAACCCTGGAGAACAGGGTTCAATTGCCCACTTGGCCTTGGAAACCCACTGCATGAGCTTGGGCGTCACAAACATACTTAGTCCCCGGAAAACCTTATGACAGCTTCACCTTAGGATCACCATAAATTGGAAACAACTTGAAGGCAAACGAAATGCCAACAAGCATTTTAGAGGTTCTGGATCGGCCATAGTAATGATTATTGTGGTGACTAAAATAATGATTCCTTACCTCAGTGTCATGAAACATGAAATATAGCACACGTGACATTGTTTCTGTGTTCCTTGATTTGATGCTTTTGCATGTCTCTAATTATTCTCAAAGATGCCTTTAAACCACCTCTCCCTTCTTTGCAGGCAAGTTACATCGTCAAGTCTGACACTCTATACAATGATTTGACTTTGATGTTTGATCACAGTATTATTCAGGACAATTTTTTTTAAAAAAAAAGGGGTATTCACTGCTGTAATAAGACATTTTCATTTTTAATATCAACCTCAGTTCATTGCTCTGTAAGGGGATTTTTGGAAAAATGATAATGATCTTATTCATTCCTTCTGGAAATAAGATATGCAGGTAAAGATATGATAGTGCAGTTCATTTTTTATTCCAAAGCTTACATTTTAAAAATCTTCAGGAAGTTATATAGTCAATTCTCATAGCTTTATTTCAAAAATGTTTGCCTCCAGCTTGTGCCCTAAATTTTGTGTTCAGACTTGTCCTAATATTACCAATGGGCTTTAAGATCTTTTCCCTCCTCTTCAAGTGATGTAGCTTGTTTAAAATGCAACAGCACTGTGGTGATATACTTTACATGCTCACTTACCTCCTGGAGGAATAAATTTCACTCTCACTTTTAAAATATCACTGGGTAAAGTATTTATGCTGAGCCCATGAAAGGGCAGAGAATTGTAAAATGCAGATATCCTCAGCCTTCACATAAGCACACTGGGGAAGGTCACCTACACTTGTGTGCTAGACATATTAAAATATAAAACCTCAAGGGTCTGACATTCACTGGTTGGCAAATGTTGGCCACTAGGTGGCAGAAGCGCTCCTTCAGCGGTTCCAGATCTTTCTCCTGGTGTGGGCTGTAATTAGGTCACTGGAGGTAAAGTAGGACTGAGTGATAAATAAAGTAGGCTCTTTCTTTTCGAACAAGCAGCCGTTTAATTTCCCCTTCTTTTTAGGATGTGTTACAAAGGTAGATTAAACTTTTAAAAGGGAGGGATGCACCCTCCTTGGGCTAAGAATCTTAAACTTGCTAAGCAATGACAATAGAAAGAAAGAGCAAAAATGAATGGAGGGGGAAGTAAGGGAGCAATGACTCCTCTTTAGTGACATTGATATCCTGTTTAGAATAACTCCATGGAGAGGAAGGGCTGTGAACCGATGTTTGCTCTTCCACACGTTTAAACTGGCACACAGCACTCTTTTTTTTTCCTGTCAGATTTTATTACAATGAAGTCAGGTGAAATGCACACCACACACATGCACACAGTTAAACAGCTCACACTAATTTGGCCATTAAAAAAAATCTCAATAATTTTTGTCAGAACAAAACATCACAAGAAGCTGCATTCCCCTCACCTCCCCCCATACACTGCAAAAAATAAAAATAAAAAAAATCTCAATATCCTCTGAGAAAGGCTAGCTGTTTTATGGCAGACATGTGCAAGTCTCCTTGGTTTTATTTAATGAAAAGTAGCCAAAGAAGGATAAGACTGAGTGGAGGAATACAGAGCGAGGAAGTGAAGTCTTTCTCGTCTGGCTGTTTTCCCCCTTGGCATTGCCCTTCCCAGAAATGCTGTGATATGATCATGGAGGATGGAGGGAGAGACAGAGATTTTTATTTTATTTCCTGTGAATAGAGAAGCAACTTGGAGAGATTTTTTTTTTTTAAAAGCAAGCCAGAAGTAGAGAGTCACCTTTTCTCTGCTCATACTTGCAGCTTCCTAAAGTGATGTAGGAGGGAGAAAAGTACTGCTCAGACAGAAGCCTGGATTCCATTGGTTAGTTTCAACTAATAGAGACCCATTGAATGGTAAATCAATATCTAGGAGAACCATATTGTTTCAGTGGGTCCACTCTAATTGGGATTAAGATTCCAGTAATGCAATATAAAATTGGGCAAACTGTCCCTGACCCTCATTCTGTTAACTAAGCTGTGTTAACACAGCAGTGATTCATAGATACCTGCTTCATGCTGTCCTCTGCTACTAGGGATACACTTGCAGTGATAAAAGGTCATGTGCCACCATTTGTCTGAGTGAGTTTTAGGACAAGGAATGGAGAAGTTCTCTACAACAAAAGACCTGCCTGTATACCTCAAGGAAGGTAATGGACTTCACTTTTTTACTTTTTCTAGTGTATCCACCTTTGGTGTCTTTCTGTGTTACTTTGCTAAGAGGAGGAGAGATGGTAATATTGACCTGCCATACAGAATTGCTTAAGCTCTAAGACTGTGCCCTATGTGACCCATCGAGCCAAACAGAGTCCATCAGCCATGGTATATGATTTGCAAGGACTGTGAAGGTAATCATTTCTGTAAGTAGAATCAAGTTCCATCGTGCTCAGTGGAGGCTACTCCCAGTGAAGAGTGGATAGGACTACAGTTTTAATGAACTTTTGGGGTTAACAAGATTGGAGATATCAGGAGCCATCTCTTGGCAGTGAGAAGCATGGAATCCTTTCTCTGTCCCTGCAGAACAAATTGAGAAGATGTTGTTTGAATGAGAACAAGTTTAAATGATGCCCGAGGAGGCAGCTGGTTTTGATGAAAGTCCTCACACACCATGCCATCATATGACCTTGGTTCTGTGAAGGCAGGGAGAGAGAAGATGAGGGCCCTGGAGTCAATCTACCTATTTACCTTTGGCTGCCATGGGAGTGAAAAACTAGGACAGGCCCAGGACATTTTGCTGAGGGACAAACAGCAGAAATGGTGTCCCCAATCACACAAGTCAAGGTCTGTAGTACACAAAGCAGCCTTGTTGTTTTGGCATATGAGTCAGGAAATCCACCTAAGCACCTCCCCCTACCTGTCACAGGAAGACTGCAAAAGTAAGTAATGAACCATTTTCTGCTTTTGGAGAATAATGACATATGGGATCTGTCACATGGCAAAGGAGGCACAGAGGTTTACCAGAGAAGTGTCTTGAGATCCCCTCTTGATGATCTAATTGCCACATAAGTGGTGAACAATCACTGATGGATTGATGAACAATCACCCATGGAAAAAGTTGGGCTTTTTCAGCACTTGTTTGGGCCACAGTGCATTCCTGGTGAATCCTGATCATTTTGGGAGATTATTATTTTATCCTTTCATATCCTACCTTTCTCTCAGAAATGGGACTCAAGTGGCAGATAGCATATTTAAAACCGGTACAGATTAAAATTATGCAAAATTATTAATAAAAATATAATGTAAGAGTTATTTAAAAAGCAATTAAACAATTTATAAAGTTAAAACATTAAAAACTTTAAAATTCGTTGACAGATTATATACAGATCTTAAAAAACAGCACCACACAGCATTAAAACTCCACCCAGTTAATTTCTAAAAGTGTGACAGCATGAAAAGGTTTGACTTGCTGATGGAAGGAGATCCTGGTTTCTCAAAGGACTTCCAAAATCTGAGAAGGACCTTTCCCTTATTCGCTCCAAACAATCCTGAGAAGGTAGTGGG
The DNA here is from genome assembly GCA_948474755.1 of Ctenosaura bakeri. Taxonomy (NCBI): domain Eukaryota; kingdom Metazoa; phylum Chordata; class Lepidosauria; order Squamata; family Iguanidae; genus Ctenosaura; species Ctenosaura bakeri. The sequence continues at coordinate 315,310 of CAOLHI010001728.1, forward strand.
ACAGAAATAAGAGCTTCTCCAGATGATCTTAGAGTGCTAATGGCTCAGGATCTTCTGCAGAAGGTGACAATTTAGGCCCCAAAGTAATGTAGTAATTGGGAACATCTGATAATCACCCTGACCAAAATGCTCAGGATGCTCTTGAAATGGACAATCAGATCAGGAAAGCTTTCTTAAGGAGAAACTGATATAGTAATGGGTGATTTCAGTTTGCTTGACATAGACTGTATAAATGCATGCCCCAGTCATAAAAGAGTCATCCAGTAAAATTTCTAAATATCCTAAATGATGGCAGTAGAGCAGTTGGTCATGGAACCAGATAGAAAACAAGGGACCATAGCTGGTCATCCTAGCTGGTGCTCAGGATCTTGTGTGAGATGTGAGTGTTACTGAACCACTTGAAAGCAGTGACCACTCTAATAAATATTTCTTTGTATATACTTGGAAATTTCCCCAGGAAGTCCAACATACTATATTTGGCTTCAAAAGAAGAAATTTCTAAATGGAAAAAAAAAGAGGAGCTGGTAAAGAAAAGGAAGTTGAAAGGAAAAGTCAAGAGAACCAAATCTCTCTTTAATAGCAATACCATGTGTATTTCTACGCCATTTATCAGCTAAGTGCTCTCTAAGTGTTTTACAATGTGTTAGCTAATTGCCCTCAACAAGCTGGATACTTATTTTACCGACTGCGGAAGGATGGAAGGCTGAATCAACCTGGAGCCCAGCAGGATTGAACTCACAACCTTGTGACTGCAGTACCAGCATTTAAACACTGCGCCACCAGGGCTCCAACATGTATGAATAATGCAAAACCACAATAACCTAAAATGCACAGCAGAAGTAGCAATTAGGGATGTAATTATTTTCTCATTTACCTCTTGAAGAAAGAGATGAGTAATTCTAGTCATTTTATTCCTGCTGCAAGAATGTCTTTGAACACTGTGCAGTTTTCAAATTGTATTCATTATTTGGGACTTACTCTGTGCAAAATTCTTAAATGATTGTTTTATGCAGAGATTGCACTTTTTGCACAAGAAACAATACTGTTTTCTGTGCCGAATATGCTGATTTCTATGTGAAACAACCACAGGAAAATTTTGCACAGAATAAAACCTGAACTATAAAGATTCTTGTTAGTACAAAATTCTTCTCATTGTAGTTTTGTGACACTTGAAAAACATGTTGTTCAACCACTTTTTGAATATTTTTGAATATTATCTCCATCTCTATTAATGAATAACATTGCCCTCCAAGTGTTGTTGGCTGCACTTTTCATCATTCCTCACCATGGACTAGGACTAGGGCCACAGGGAATCTCGATCCAATCATATCTGGAGGGCCACACAGTTCTGACCTGATTTGTACACTGCAGATCAGGAGATATACCACTAATCCAAGGGGTCATCAGTATGGTTTGTGAGGAGTGCCAAAGAAAGCTATCAGGAAAAAGAAGTCTTTCCATCTACCTACCTATCTGTTCATCTGATCTTGTCCCTATGAGGATAACATAAAGAAACATGAGATAAATGAAAGTAATGATGGTGGTGGCAGTAGGATTTTGATGTTAACAACATTGCCTTTCTTTAAGAAAAAAAGCCACAGCTCTTTTAAAGACATCAGAAGAATGTGATACACTCGAATGCACCAATGGATTAAAAGGAAGTTAAACTGCACTGTTTTTCTTGGACAAAATGTAGGACATACAGCCATATTTGAATGGATACTTCTAGAAGGGAGACTAAGGAAGTGGAGAAAATGATGATGATAAGAGATTATGTAATAGACCTTCTTGGCAAGTTTGAAACAAATCAAAAGGTGCAGATGGCATCCATACAAGAATTCTTAGCAAACACAAATGTTAAATTTCTAGTCTTTTAACAAAACTATGTAACATGTCTCAGAGAACTGGAGAGTGACCAGTACAATTTTTTTTTTAAAAAAAAAAATGGTATCCTGAGGGAACTAGATAATACAGTCTGGTTTAATACCTCATTGAGGTTAACTGAGGAAACTGCTATTAGAAAGAAGTAGCACAGAAGAACATGTTTTGCTGTCCATAATGGTAAATCTTGTCTCATTAACCTTTTACATTTCTTCAAGATTATCAACAAGTATGTAGGTAGGGGCTGCCCAGTTGCATAGTTTTTATTTTGACTTCTAAAAGACCTTTGACAAAGTCCCTCACCAAAGACTTAAGTAAATTTAGTAATCATGGGACGAGAGCAGAGATCCTTTTGAGATCAGTAACTAGATGAAGAGAGAGCCAGTATAGTGTAGCGGTTTGAGTAGTAGACTACAGCCCTAGAGACCTGAATTCAAATCCCTGCTTGACCATGGAAACCTACAGGTGACTTTGAGCCCACCACACAATCTCAGCCCCAGAAAATCCCATGATAGCTTTGCTTTACAGTCACCATAAGTCAGAAATGACTTGAAGGCACATAGCAACAAACTAGTTAAAGAACAGAAAGAAAAGTGTAGGAATAAATGGGACAGCTGTGCACAGCAATGCTCTCCAAAGGTATACATAGGATTAGCAGTTGTTTAGCAGAGCTATGACTCACATGGTCAAAACCCTGGGACTTCTTGGCTTCCAGTGATGATAATATCATTTATCACCTCCTCTGGGCTCTTCTTTTTCCCTGACTTTTGCTACAATCCCCATGATAGCTGGAGGAAGAGTGGATATTGCTGTGAGCTGTCCCTGTTGTAATCCAAAATGTTTGGGGTATGGTGGCAGCTTGATGTGGAACTGGCAAGAAAAACATTACAAAAGACCTACTCCTGGTAGAGATGATCAACATAGCCACCTGTATATTTGGATTCTACTTCATGGTGTACCTGTAGGGATTGCCATTATGAGAGCCATTGCTACACCACTGGGGAGCAGTGTAATTGTTGTACTAATCCTGCAATAACTATAAAGAAGTTAAAAATTCCAATAATAATTCTATCACAGAGGCACAGGAACAAATAAATCAGGAGCCAATGTGTGCTTTATCACATGTTTTAAAACATTCACTGTCAGACAATGTTATTGTTAAGCACTTGTTAAGTTTCAGGGCCAGGGCTGTAGAGCATAAACTTTAAATATACTAATTTTTATTTATATATGACTATTTAAATAAATAAGTATTTATTGAAGTTTTGTAAAAGCTGGAGCTGGCCAGTTAATTTTCTGTCCAAATTGTACTTAATAAAAAAAAACAAAACTGTTATTTAATTAATTTGCAGTTCACTGCTGAGACCATCTCAATTAACAGTTCATCAGTTAAAATCTGCTTGCAATGGCTACAAAGAAGTGTGAAAAAACGCGCAAGACCTGGGTGCAGCTCTCCTCTTTCTCCTCCTCCTCTTCTTCTCCCCCTCCCCTTCCCCTCCCCCCTCCCCCTCCTCCAGTATGAAGCTTCAAAACATCTGAGTGTTGATACAAAAGCAAGGCAAAATTAAATCACAGGGCCACATCCTATTAACTTCCCAGTTTCCACAAAAATCCAGCTCCAAAATTTAATCAATCAGTTAAAATGATGAGCATAGCCTGACTGTGTAACTCTCTCCTGCTGGAGACTTGGTTGTCTCAAATACTTGTCGTTTAGGCTGTTAAGCAATGGTTCAAAATGTATTATATTTTGTGCAGGCTTTGTTAGAAATAAGTACTTCATTTGTTTCATTGTTTCTCTTTGCTGGCTGTATTGTATTTGACAATGTATCTTTGATTTTATAGTGCTGTGTTGTGCTTTCTGTAACGTGTTATTACATTCTTTATGAGGGAGGTAGGAAGTAAATAATACCTCCATCACCCATTAAACTTTATTATCTCCATAAATGAAAATAAAAATAAAGTATACAATTCCATTCTGAATATGTATTGAAATAGTGGATGTGTGGTGAGAGGAGCGAAGGCTGGAAAGCAGAGCAGAAGAGGTAGAGTCAAAGGGGCAGAGAAGAGTGGACAAGTTAGGAGATGTGAATCAGGAAGGGGAAAAGCTAGACCGAGGACTGGAGGTCTAAGGAGGGAACAGACAAAGCCTGGAAATCGAGCATCAAAAGAGGCAGTGAAGGCCAGAGGGGGAGAAATAAAGATGGCATTCTCCTCAGGGGGTACATTCATTTTTGCATGTGAGAATGAGTTACCTTTCCATGGTAGTGGGGCTGAATGCTTCTGTGAGGCAAGAGGCTGTGCTGCTGGTAGCAGTGCTGCTGATAAAATCTTTCATATCAAATAGGCTTTTGCTGAGAAGCAAGACTAAATGTGCCAAACAGCTACTGGATAGCAGCAATAGTGTGTGTGTGTGTGTGTGTGTGTGTGTAGCAGGGGGTGACACTGGTGGAGGATCTCTGAGACACAACAGCAATGGCACCATATCTAACTTTTTTTCATATGTGGACAATTACACTTCATTTAATTGGTTCTGATGGAAGACATAATAACTTGGTCAGATTTGATTGAGCTGCCCTTTTGGAAGATTGTACAGAAGTACTCGAGCATCCTTTCCATTAAAAATACAGTTTTGACTTTGTATCATTTTAATTTCATTGTTTCTAATTTCCCAAAATATGGAGAAGGACATGCATGCAGACATCACACTTTGTATAGGTCATAATTAGAAACTACTTTTCCACTTGAAGTTGGGAGACTTTTCATATGGCACTGTGCAGAAAGAAGCACAATAAAACCCTTTTGAATGTCTTTTACCATGAAAACCCTATGATGAGACAATCCAAAATGAAACAAGAGGTAGTATCAGAAGATGAGATTCCCTGGGTGAAAGGCACTCAATGAGCTGTACAGCAGAGGACAGCTATGAGTAGTGCTGTGGCTAATGAAGCACCTGGATTCAAACCAAATGGACATTCAGCTGTTGATGTGCTTAGAGGTAAAAGAAAAGTTCAAATCTGCACAACATGCATTATATGAACATGAAATATGAGAAACATCCAGTTAGACATTGTAGAACAAGAAATAGAATGTATGAACATTGCAGTACTTCAGGTGAGTGAGCTAAAGTGGAGAGAAATGGAACATTTTCAGTCAGTTAATTACACAGTGTTTTACTCAGGAAAAGAAAGTCTAAGAAGAAATGGGACAATAAGAGTATAAGTAATAATGAGGAGAGGTGTAGCAAAAGCAGTCAAGGGATATAATGCAAAGTCTGACTGAATAATATCGATAAGACTTAGGGAAAACTCATCAATATAAGAGTAATCCAAGTTGTTGCTCCAAGTACAGAGGTGGGAGATGAAAAAAATGAAAGATTCTACACTGGAGTACTTGAGGAAATTGAATAAATACCAGAACAGGACAGGTTGATAATCATAGGTGATTGGAACACAATAGTAGGAAACAGAACAGATTGCATAGATCATGAAATACTGTGGATCACTCAGAAAGAAATGATAGTACCACAACATTTGATTATCCTAATTCAAAAGCTGTACTCAGGACAAGAGGACACTATTTGGACAGAACATAGAGAAACGTAATGGCTTCCAATTGGCAAGGGGCAAGGGTTACATCTTAATATCCTATTTAACTTGTACACTGAACATATCATACACAAAGTTGGAAGAAGGAAGAAGAAGGAAGGAAGGAAATGTGAAAACTGTGTTACCGCAGTTACTAGCCTGGACTTGTGGGATATTAGATATCATTTTGATATCAATAATTTGGCCTACTATACCCCTCTGTTCTCCACATGCTTGCGGGCTCCCCGGACAAGCTCGCAGACAGGCACGGCCGCTAATTGCTGTAATATTCCACACAAATACAGGCAAGCCAGAAATAGCTGACCCGCCGCTTCAGGAGACCTCAAGGCAAGTACCACATTATGTATGCATGCTACTTACAAAGAACTTCCTGCCCCGAGCGGGCAGCTTCATTAGACGAATACTCATCTGTCGAGCACTCTGCGTTTGCATACTGGCTGCTCTATTGACAATTCGGACTTAATCCAATCATGTAAAATTCTGACCTTTCGGAGGCTTTGTCTCCAGCCTAAAACTCATTGTTTTCCCCAAGTATGGACTAGCCTATGGCCATATTTTCCCCTATAAGAACCCCTGACTTTGAGAGCTTCCTCGGATTGCTCCCGACTTCCATCCCGCCTTGCTGCCACTTTGCTTGGCGAGCCTTCCCCTCCGTCTCACGTACTAAGAAACTTCATATCTACGAACTGCTGCTTCAGATTACCTGGGCTTCAGGACAGGTGTAGTATTACCCATACCAAAAACCTCCTCTAAAAATCCCTCTATCCAACTCCAACCTTTATTTCTATAGTTATCTGTGTGAGTGTCTTGCATACACTGGTTTGATTGTATTTTAATAAAAACAACAATTACCGGTATTATTCCACTTCTGTTTGCTCCTTGACTCGGCCTGACCCCGTAGACATTGGGTAAAGGATCTCGCTCTGTTGCCCTGCCTCTTGTATTGCTAGCTTGTGCTCTTTGCTAATTTCCCCAGCTTGTATAATTTGGAGTGCACTTAGGTGTCCCTCTCAGGACCCCCAGAAATCAGGGTAACAACTGGAGGAAAGAATATCAACTGAATATGAGCCTATATTACCAGCAGAAAATAGCAGAGACTACTGAAGAGAGTTAAGGAAAAAAGTGCAAAGGCAGGTTTACAGTTGAACCTTAGGGGAACAAAAATAATGTCCACAGATGATTTACATAACTTTAAAGTAGGCAATCAAGACATTGAGTTAGTGAAAGATTTCCTGTACTTTGGCTGAGTCATCAATCAAAGTGCAGTCAAGAAATCAGAAGAAGACTAGGACTTGGAAGAGCAGCAATGAAGGAACCGGACAAGATTCTCAAGTGTAAAGATATATCACTGAATATCAAAGTCAGGATTGTCCATGCCACTGTATTTCCAATTTCTATGTATGGATGTGAAAGCTGGACTATTAAAAAAAAACTGATAAGAAGACAATCATCTCATTTTAAAAGTGGTGCTGGAGGAGAGTTCTGCAGATACCCTAAATTTGCCCAAAAGACAAATGGCTAGGTCCTAGAGCAAATGAAGCCTGGACATATTATGAGAAGACATGTCTTACTAGAAAAAACAATAATGCTTGGTAAGGTAGGAGGCAGCAGGAAAAGTAGATTGAACTACAGGTGGACGGACTCAATCAAGGAAGCCACAGCCTTGTGTTTGGAAGACCTGAGCAGGGTTGTTGATAACAGGTGACTTAGAAGTCTTTCTTTCAAAGTGTCACCATAAGTCAAAGTCAACTTGATGACAATTAATGACAACAATGGCTTGTGAATATAAAAAATTTCAGAATTATTCTCTATACTAAAGAAAATTCCAAAAGTTCTTATGCGTTTTCAATTATCTTTCAAATTATGTGATTTTCTGTGCAAAACAAATTCTGAAGGTGTGTGGATGTGTGCAGAAATAATGTTTGTTATGCAAAATACAGCGTTCTTGCACAAAATCCATTGAGGTTGTCTTTTTTCTTTTTTTGGTTGCTATTGCTGCAGCCCATGTGGGGAAAAGTACCAGTCTTTCTGCAGAGGTGCAAAAGATCTTGAGAGGGTTCATATTTTTTTTCTTTGTGACTTTTTGCCACTGAGGATGAGAAGAACTATAAATATTCTTTCTATCTTCATTATCTCAGTTTCCCTGTTGTGCAGTTTCTAGGATTGTTTCTTGACATGTTGAGGGCATGTGACATTTTTCCCAGACACCATACATGGACACTCTCAATGAAAATAAAGAAGCAACTGGACAGAATTTCCTTTGTAACACTGGGGTCATCTAAACTTAGAAAAAAATGTTTTCTTTGGGGTGGAGGCAGGACAGAGCTCTATTAAGTTGTGCAAGGTGTGAAGAAAGTAGATAGTAAAACTCTGAAATTCACTACCAGAGATGTAGTGGTGTGATGGCTACTGAACAGGATGGCTTTAAAAGGGTTTTGATAAATGCATGGAGAATAAAGCTATTGATAGGCAACTATTCATAGTGTTCAGCTGCCTATTGATAGCTTTATTCTCTGTACATAAAGATACACTGCACCTCCAAATCAGTGCTGCTTTAAGTGTTGGTCCATGGACCAATGCCAGTCTGTGAGATGCTGGCAGGAGAGAGGAAGGAAAGAAAGCGTTCCATTCAATGGGTATGAATATGGTGCCAGTCCCTGGCACACTGGGAAGGGAAAAAAAATCTAGTGGTACCGCACGTTGTATCCTTAGGAAACACTGCTCTGATCACAGTTGCTGGGGCACATGGCTGGGAGGATGCTATTGCCCTCCTGTCCTTCTGGTGAGTTTCCCATAAGCATTTATGGGCCACCATGGGGAGAGAATAGACTAGACAGGCCTTTGGTCTAATCCAGCAAGGCTTATCTTAGGCTTTTATACTGTGAATCATGCTAAGGTATGGCACATATACCAAAAATTAACTGAAAAGACAGATAACCTAAGACGATTTAAGATACTATATAAACAAATCCCCCCCCCACATATCAGCTGGTGGGTACAGTTTGCAGAGTGGCTGTTTTCAACCATTCAGTACTACTGTCTAGTTACTGATGACTTTTTCTGCTCCCTGAGGATTCAGTTCATATATCTCAGGTTGACATAGAATCTCACCTGCCTAGCAGTCTTTCATCTGCAGCAAGAGCTGATGTGCATACAGACTGTGTGCAATCTGATGTTCTTGTGTTTACTGATGAAATCAGGAACAATCAGCTTAAAGCCGCATGCAAACATGGCTCAGGAACAAATTGTCCCATTTGAAATACCATTTATACAATTTGCCTTATATCAATAAAGTCAAATGGGGGGAAGGAAAGCTAAATGAAAAAGTATACCTCATTTGATAGGCATTGTGATCTCTTAGATTTCATGGCTTTATTGGAACAAATTCAAAATTAGCTGCTCTATCCTGACAAAGAAAACCATGGAGAATTCAAAATTCAAGTGTGGTACAGGGAAAGGTATTGCCAAACACAGTTTCGCATTTTAAACTGGGCTACTGGAGCAGAATAAGACCTCCATGCTCGCTCCTTGCAAAACCCTCCTTTTGACTGATACTTCATGCCCTTCCAAAAATAAATAAATAAATAAAAATCTGTGCCATTTTCAGCCTACACAGATTATGCAGATGCATATGCGTCCCTGTAATATTCTTACATGAGGCCTTAGGAGTTAATCCCATCAGCCTTGCACTCTCCTCTGAATCAACCTCAGCTTTTCTACACAGTATAGTATATAAAAGGTACCAGGGCCAAGAGCCAGAGAGCTCAGCAGTACCCTGCACTCATACTCCTGAAAATGAAGATCTCCCCTGCTAAACAGCAGGTCAGCACTGTCAGCTTTGATAGCACTGATTATGTATTAGGAAGAAGACAAAAAGGGCATCAGGAATCATCCTCTCCATGGGCCAAAGAAGTGACCTGCACTGTCAAAAAAGCACCTACCATGCAGTTGCTGGTGGGATTTTTAAAAAATAGCATAAGTAGTGACAGTATTTTACATTTGATGCTTATATTTCAAGATCTTGAAACAAAGGTCTGAGAAAAGGTTATAATTCAGACTGTAATATCTCTGTCTGTCTGTCTGCTTTGGGGAAGAGGCTAGTGTTATATTACAGTGCTATAACAATATAGCATTTCCATTGTTTCCATTATTTTTTGTTAAATATTTTAATTGTTGTAAGATGCCTTGAATCATGTTTTAGGAAAAGATGTCAAAGATGTTTTAGTAATAGGAACAACAATGGCAATTAAATAACACATTAAGGGCCATATGGAAGGAAGCTTTGAAGAGGTCAATTCCTCATAAAGATCTTATAATTTAAAAAAAAATTCAGATGTCCCCATGTGCTACAGTATGGAATTATTTACTGCTGAAAACTTCTAAGGAATGGGAAGTAATGGTCTCTTGCTGTAATACATGTTGTCATGAGTAGTACTGAGCAGAAATGTGTCACAACCCTTTTGCTGATTTTCAGGAGCATGTATGGCTGCACATATCATTCCCTTATGTTCGTGTACACATCTCACTGCTCCTCTTCCACTGTTCCACAACTATAAAACATTTCAATCAACTGGTACTTCAGTGACTTATTGTCTAAAAAAAAGTCTTTCTTCATTGTGACATTGTCACATGGCCAATCACAGCTAGCTATAGGAAGTCATCATCTTGGACAATCAAAGCTTATGGGCGATGCATTCATTCTGAATAACTCATTTGCCTGCAGTGATGTCATCAGGCACTCAGACTGACAACTGTGCTATTTCTAGCAAACAAAACTATCAGTATCATTGTCATCACTATCATGTCAAAGAAGTAGGCAATTAGGGTTACAAACAGCAGCCAACAGATACAAAAAATGTTACCCTAGGGTTCAGGGTAAACATTTTAAAAATATAATCTACCTATCTATTTTTGCAGTAGAATGTAGACACAGAAAAATGTGGCTCAGTGTTCGTCATGGGTATCTTTAGTCAACAGGGTGTCTGTTAAAGTCATAAATTGGTATGACAAAGACTATCAAACACAGCTGATGACACAAGTTCAGGGCAAGGTCCTATTGGTTTTAATCCAACTGAAGTTAGATTTTCAGAACCATCTCCTTAAATTCATAATGAACTATGTACATCAATTCTGAAAAGCTACAGCCTTGTGTACACCACCCAATCAAATCACTAGCAGTACTGCAATTGCTTGTATCAAAAGTCAAAAAGGAAGAGACTGCATCAGGAGCTCACCCATTCCCAATGAATAAACCTTCGGAAGAATAAGCTGGTCATTGGCTATGTTGCTTGAAAGATTCTGGGAGTTATAGTGCTCAAAAGTATTAATTATTTTGTCATTTATTTTATTTATGTGCTGCTTTTCTCCTGTGGTGAGAGTCAAGGCAGAAAAGTAACATTTCTTGTTCATAGTCTGGTGCTTGAGAATATGTGTGGGCAAGCCTTGGGTTCCTTGGCTTATATCAATGTATGACCAAACTGGAAACTGTTAGCTAGAAGCACAGGTTATTCAAACAAGCTAGGATCATAGTTTAGAGGTATTGTATACAGACAAACCACGGGCATAACAACAAACCACAGTTGTTTGAAAACAGAAAGCAAAGAGTGGGATCCTGTAGAAGCAAATCATTTGTGTAAAAATCCATGTTGAAACTGATTTGGTGCTTGTTGTGATTGCAGTGGTAGCAGCAGTGGCAATAACAATGGGAGGAGGAAACAGCTGACTCCTATCCCTATTTCTTGAAAGCCTTTCTTGGAGGTGGGGAGTCATAAAAGCTAAGACACTCTGGGAGCGGTCCCTTGGAAGATTACCTCTTCCATGGCATAAATAACTATGCAAACTATCCCCAGACCACCTTGACTCCAAGGACTGATCTGCGAAGCCAGGCATTCAAGGAACAGGGAGCTTAGAAATGGCTGCCTTCTTTTCCTTTCTCCACTGCCACAAGGTCTTTCCTCACTCCTACTGCTTCCTCTTCTACTTTGGTATAATCACCTTGTAGAGGAAGAGGATTTCATCCAGGAGCTTCTAAGCATGCTGCAGGAGGGAAGAAGGAGATCCTAAGGTTCTCCCAGGTTTGCTCCTGTGGCATTTAACTTACAATTATGTGTGAATGAACATTATGTCTCAAATATATTATAAGTCAGATCCTACAGTATATCAGTCATTGCTCAGCATTACTCAGAATGAGTGATTTCTGCAAACATCACACAAACATCACATGTTCTAATCAGAGTAGATTGCTTCTGCAAATCTCACAGATTCTTATTCTATTCTCCATTTTTCCCCAAAGTGCTCAGCCAACAGTTATGGTTGCTCCAACCCATAACTATTGCAGGCTGGTCTTCTGGAGCAGGGATTGTAGAAGACTCTGCTGATCTTCTCTGCTGATCCCTCCCTTTCATTCAGATGTGTCTGTGTAGGGTGAATTATGTCCCAAATGATTCCAGAACTTGAGCTTCACTGCTTTTCTGACTAATCATACAAGAGCTTCATCTAAAGAACAAAAGGCTTCCAATATGTTGCCAGCCGCCATAAAGTACAACAAGGAGAGTGTGCTGAAGCAACAGCTTAGTCACTGCACGCTTTGGGAAATCAGTGCTCATAGAAAACCCTTGAAAAGTAATCAGCAAAAGTCTGTCTTTGTTCATTTGACACCACTGTCATTATTTGATGTCATTGTTCATCAGTGTTCCATTTGTCACATTTCAGATGTTTAACAAGATCGGAAATGAAGTGAAATCCTATTTAAGAAATGGAAGCAGGAGAAAGAAGATAAAAGCATGTTTATTTTCCCATGTAAAAATGAAGAAATCGACCATTTTAGCTTAGGAACTGCCTGGATGGTAGCAGCTTTCCTCTTTCCTTGTCAAGTATACATTCAGTAAATGGTATGAAGACAAATATTTCAGACAAATATTTAGGTATACTTTCAAGTGGTATGGTAAGTGGTATGAAGACAAATAGTTCAGGTCAAGTACTAAATATGGGTAACTACTTTGTAAGCCACTCTTTACTTGCTAGCAAAAGAAAAACGAGTGTAAATTTATCATTTCAATAAATATGAATAAATCAAATATCTTTCAGTATGTTTACCTGTCTTAGCTAATGGTGTTTCTACCTTTCCCCACCTACAGTTTATCCATGCAAAGAAAGAAATGGAAAACTTATGAGATGTGTTGTTGATATCTAAACTCAGCCTTGTGAATTTTGATTTTTTTAAACCTAACTTCCATTTATCAAGAAATTACACTTACTGTCAGCATTCCAAACCTTTCTAGAAATACCAAATGCTAATTAGAAAAGTGTGTGTGTGTCACATAGAAAATGTCAACACAAAATCAAAAATTTTGATGTTACTATTTAGATAGATAGTTGTATTTTGGTGAAGTAAGATTAGAATACAATGCTACGCATATGTACTCAGGGAAAAGTTTCATTAGCACACTTTGCCATTTTATTTTTGAAAACTTTATTCTTTCTTTTAAGGCCTATGTTAAGTCTGATGTTTTATATCCCTATCTTAATGTTTCTGGCTTAGCTAGCACAGGTGAATGAAAGCAGTGATAGCTTTTGAAAACTAGGGCCCTTTCCACACCGGGCTATTAAAACGGCGCAGAGCGACCTCTGACGAACGTCTTCTGCACCATGGAGTAGATTGGGGTGGACTACTTTTCATAGTTCCGCACCTCAGTCTGCTCCGGAGCAACCGGAACTGGTTGTGCAGCATGCTTTTTAAACTCTTTTAAGAGGTTTTTCAAAAGCACGGAGCACGTGCCCCCATGTCGCTCTGTTGCTGTGCTCCGGTGCAGATTTGCAGGCATGCACTAGTGCATGCCTGCAGGTCTGCCAGGGGCAGGCTTTAGGCTGGCGAGCTTCTCCGGTTGGTGGAGAGCCTCCACCAACCAGAAGCTGCCATTTTGGACCCCGGAGCAGTGTGGAACGACGAGCTAACACTGCTCCTCGTCTCGACGGACTCGATCGGACAGAGAAGAAATCCGGTGAGTCCCGTTTCTGCCTGATTCACGCCCCACATGTGGAAAGGACCTAGGATTCAATAATGCAATGCATTTAATTCTGACATATCTAAAGGTCTTTCCTCCCTAATATTCCATTAAATATTATGATCATCAGTACAGACAGTGAGAAATCAGAAAAAAATAGTCCTGGAGCCAAAATGGTCAGTAAAAATATTTTCACATGCTCAGCTGACACTGAATGAACAAATGAAATGAAATGAATGAATGATGTGAATGTAGTGTAGTTCATTCTTAGTAATCAACAGAAAATCTGACTGTAATAGGAGTCACAATGAAATAGTGTAGAATAGGAATTAGCAACTGACAGATCCTATATCCAGTCTTTTGAGACCTTGTGCTGAAATTGCCATGCCAGAAGGAAACAAAGGAATAGGTAAAGTGGCAGACATAGCCAAAGACTTTCTCAGAATGCTAATAGATGGGAGATTTAATTTATTATCCCTTACTCCTTTTCAAAAAATTTTGCCAGTAGCAAACTTAATTGCTAACCAGGCAGCTAGCATTATGGTAGCTGGCATCCTAAAGACCCATGTGGCCACAGCTACTGCACAGTATCACTTTTGCCTAGAGAGCTACAAAGTATCCTGGGGAACACATCTGAGTAGGAAAGAGCTGTCTAGTGATGCTGTCAGTCAGTTGAAATGTCTTAATGACATTCAAAGCTGGCTGGTGGCTAAAGGTTATGAGGGTGACATGTAAGTCTGGAATCCTGCCACAATTCACCCATATAAATCTACTTGTAAATTTCCACTCTCCTGCTATAGGCAATGTACATGGCCTTTGCTTGTTCTCACAATAGTACTCTGATGGAGGTTAGGCTGACAGATCATATAGCAACATCAGGTTGGAGAACAACCTTGATTTGCCAGCGGACCCTTTGAAACATGGTGATTTGTTATCTTGCTGCAGCAGATCAATTATTTCTACCAATTCTATATGTCAAGGTCAAATCACACATTAGGCAGAGGCAAAACCAAGTTTGCCATCAGGTGTTCTTGCAGATGGGAGCTGCAGCCAAATATGAATCACACCTATAATGAGAGATTCTTACATCTGAGGTTCTTAGCACAACTCCTAAGGTACAGAAATGATAGAGGAACTGGGCCTGGAGGAAAGAGTTGGGTAAAAAATTCTGGAATGTGGGTTAGATCAATAATCGAAAGACAGCAGGAAGGGTGCACATTAGGAAAGTGACTTCTTAACAGAGCTGTGCTGAATATTTTTGTATTTCTGTTATTGCCTACAAAGCCGTTGTTTAGACAAGGAAAAACCTTTTTTTTTTTTTTAAATAGAGCAACCAAGGTAAATGTTTTTAAAATGTCATTTCAAAGGGCACTGTGTCATGAAATGCTGCAGCAAGCCCTAAAGAATTCTTTATTGGCTTAGGCAAGGATGGAGATACTTCACAACATTGGCTGAAAGCGGGATGCAAACAAAGAACTGGGCAGGGAAGGCAAATCTCTGTAGTCTACAGAATCCATGCAATCTGCTTGGGGATTTTCCCCTACCTCCAGTGCTAAAACTGTGTGGTCTCTGAACTATCCCCAGAGAGCTGAAAGAGTTCCTTAGCTTGAACAATCCAGGTCCAAAGATGTGAGGTTTATTTTAGATCCCCCTTCTGGGAGAGGGAGTCGTGCACAGTAGAGCACAGCACATTTACATTGGTGTAACCTTGGAAACATTCATGGAATTAAGAAAACATGAGACTTAATTTTTTGTTGTGGCCCAGTTTGGAAATTAACAGAGGGAAATATGTGTGCATCTGTGTTTTGTTGTAGTCATACAATTAGGTGTAAACATAAGTTGAATCTCAATGATAATGAAGTTGATTTCTGGCTAAGCTCACAGTCTTAGTGATTCCGCTGCTGCAAAATCTCTTCTGGCATTGGGGAATTCTATATATGGATAATTTATCTGGTGACCTTCAGATATAATGATTTGAACTTAGACCTACGCTAATATGAATAAAATGTCACCAGCCTCAAGGGGAATTTCAAAGAATTTTCACACAAGATGTCTAGGTTATTGTAATATAGATACTATTAAAAATAACCAAAGTGAATTATTATCTGGTTATCACAGTAATATTACTTATCTGCACATCAGTTTGGTTTGTGTATGTAGTAATCAGTATCATAAGGGTTTAGGGAATTCATTCTGTAAATGGTAGAAGAGAAACATATATGTCTATATGCCAGAATGAATGGTTATTAGAAAGATAACAAAATTCATCCAATCTGTGCACAACTTCCCCCTTTGTTTACCAGCTGTAGTATGCAATGAAACTTGTATATTATTTTAAAACAAATTGTTTAGAACTTTTTCTTTTTTTTTTCAAAGAAAAAAGATTTCATGGGAAGCGGCTGTTTACTGAAAAGCAATCAGAGTTAACTAAAATCAGCAACAGATGTTTATACATTACAATTAAACAGAAGAGAAAAAGAAGGGCTTTTTATTTATTGAATGCACTTCTGTCATATTGCATACAACAGACCACTGTTACTGGCATGGCTATCAAAAGCCAATTGTATGGTTGGTGTACCCAGCTCTCTGTTTCTGATACTTTGGAGGCTGAGCAAGAGTCAGACATAATTCTGAAAAGAAGAGGAAAGGAAAATAGGTAATAAGTCCAAGAATCTAGTTAATGTGTATTGTAAGAGATAGCATGGCATCTGCATTCAAAGAATCCTCACAGACGAAGTGCTTATATCACTAAAGTTGAAGCACAGTTTTGGACTCCTTTTAGCTGACCTTTGTTGCTGCTCTATCATCTTTCAGAGAATTTCTAAAGTACTCCAAACATGTATGCTGCTTGTTTCTATGCCACAGAAGCAAAGTGATAAAACCAGTGCTTAGGAATACTTTGGTTTGGGAGATGCTGGACAGAAGATCTTATATGGTGGGCCAAAGTCTTTTGACATTTCAAATAGCCGAAGAAAAACTGCTGTGAATGTACTGAGAGATGAAGGGTGAAGGGATAGTTCCACTACCGAAACAAATGCGTTCCTGGATATTACTTCTTTATCAGAAAAATTGGTACCAGAATCATGGAAAGAATAGGAGCAGATTCCTATACCATGAGAAAAAGATCAAATATTTTATTCAACACTAACAATATGGACATGTGAAGTGAAACACCCAGACTATGTAAGCTTTGTCTGAAGGAGAGGAGAACATTTCAAGGCTTTTTCCCAATATATATCCATGGATTAAAAAGCATGACCTTTTCTTTTACCAGCCTCCCCTTTTCTTGATTTCCATTTTGATGGCTAAGCTTCTACAGCCATGCTGGGGGTAGCTGGTGAGGCAAACTAATCTGCTTTCCCATTTTCTCTCTGCCCATTTTCTAAAGGCAGCTACTGTTTACTCTGTCTATTGTTGGCAGGCACACAACTACAGTAGGGTAAGCTGGATCAGATTCCCATTCTTTCTAGCTCAAGCTTTGATCCCTTGTTTGCTATGGATATGCATTTGCAACCTGGTACCAGAAGATTATGTTTCTTCAGCCCTCCTAATACTGATGCTGCAAAAAAGTCCAGCTAAACAGACAGCAAGGAAGAAAGATGCGGTCATTGGACAGGCTTAAAAATAATTTGTAAAAAGAGCTTTGTGGAGGCTTTGTTAAATGAGGTATCCCAATTATAGAAAAAAGCAAACAGAAACAAAAAAGATGAGGCAGATGTGTAGATACATCCTGAAAAACAAGATTTATTCACCTCCTCCTTCTTTTCCATAAAATGTTCCTAATTTACCTGAAATCTTGCTAAAACCTTGATATATGAACCTTCCTCCCCCATATATCTTGCTGAAACTTTGTTGAGGTCACATAATTTTTTTTTCAATATTTTGCCTTGGTGGAACCACTAAATTTACTTCAGATATTGTTTTAGGCAAAACCAGTTGCAGTTTAGGGGCCAGTCGCCTATGGGAGAATTAAGGATGGAATAATATGGGTGGTGCTGGCTGTACATTAGTCAAAATGAGACCATACCTCAGTCAGCAGATGCTAGTGGGTGTGGGGTGGTAGTTGTCCATCTGTTCCTTCTGAATACCTCATTCATTCCTCTCTGTTAGAAGGCAAAGCAGCATGTGCCTCCCTCCCTCCATGCTTAATCTGTCCTGATGGTCTGAAGTAAAGTGGAAAATACTGCAAGAGTGGTGAGGAAAGATTCAACTACTATTCAGCTGTTTATTCTGTATGAAATTGGAGAGAGGTGCCATCTTTCCCTCAGATAGCAAAGTATCATTAGAAAAGAGACTGCAGAGATAATCAAAATAAGAAGAAAGTATATTAATTTTTATACCATGCTTTGTCTAAACAGCATGCTTGACTCTGTTGACAACAACCCTGTGGGATAGGTTATTTTCATATTGTTTGGGGGAATCATGGCTGGCAAGCCATTTAGTAAACTCACAGCCAGCTCTCCCCAGGCCTAGTTTAACACACCACAAAATTAATTTGTGGCTCATCAGTGCCTGTGTTGGGAGGAAGTGCTGCCTGTATGAAAGACATAGTTTCCTAGGAATGGCTGCTGAGTCATGTATCCCCCTGGATTCTCCTAGAAGCATTGGTGGAGATATTTTCAGAGACCAGCCTGAGTTCATTAAGATCCTGAACTCAATAAGGAAGCCAGCTGTGGGGAATTACATACATATGTGAGAGTGAAGCATATGCCTCCTTCCTCAGTCTTAGACGAGTCTGCTTTCCTTTAGACTTTGATCTGATTGCCACAATTATGTATAGTTTTATACTCATTTCCTTCAAAGAATGACAGTTCATTAGCTTATGTTTACATACTGCCTTAGGAATAACCATGTGTATACATAAACACACATGCACCCCCATTGGCCAGATGTCACCCCAACTTCTCCCAACCAAGTATCTTTTTCAAGATAAAGAGGCATTTTTAAACCTGTAATCTATTTGCTTTAAGATGCTTTCTGGAGTCTGTGGGAGGAATCTGACACATCATGAAGTTTCCACTATAGCCTCTTAATGAGCATAACCTCTTTTTATTCCATTTTTTCTTAATTACTGGCTTTATTGGCAATGTGTGTAGCTGAAGATGTTTTGTGGCTACACTCTCAATACTATTTATGGTACCTTCTGATCAGAGTTCTCTAATGCTGATTGAGAAAAGGAATTTGTAGACGATCCATTTATTTTTCATTCCCTTTCCATTCGTTTTTTTCAAAATTTCCTTTGCAGTGGGCTTAGGACAGCATACAGTTGCCCATTCCCATTTTATTCTCAAAATAACCAAGCACAGCAAGCTAGGGTGAGAACCCAAGATCATCCAATCAGCTCTATGACTGAGTAGAACATCTTGAACTATGGACTAAGTTTAGGATTTTTCCCACTATAGAGTGAATTGTTCAGATAACATGCATGTAGGTTTGAACAACATATAGAAGGATTTGTGGGATAAGGAGAAGATAAACGTGACTCACCCTGTCATTGCATGGACTACACATCCTGCTATCCATGTGTTCATCTGGAAAAGTCTCTATGCATGTAGAGAGGTGCTCCAGGTGACATGGCATTGTGGCAATCCCCTTGCCTGCCAGAAGCATATTTGGACATTGCTGAAAGTATTGGAGGAAATGGAGAGGAGTTCTGTGTGAGAGCTACTTAAGGCTCACAAACAGTCTTGGAACACAGCGAAGGTAATAGATAAATTTGAGTTTACACACTTGGTGCAAAATTTTGGAAGCATTCAAAGGATACGTACCTCTATTTTAGAAACAGATACAAGTTTTTCACACACATTAAGACCTAAATGTATGAGTAAATCCCATGTATTTTAAAAGGAGGTAGTTCTCAATGACATGTAACACCCATGTCTTATTGATGAAGCATGTGACTCCCAGATTAAGTTTCTGGTGTATAATATTTGGACAGTATTCCATTGGCATGGTAAGGATAAATCCTTGAATGTTAGTGGCCATGCTGGCTGTGGAAGTCTGTGAGTTGTGATCCAAAAAACAAAGCCATATTTCCAAGCTCTGACCAAGAATTGGGAAAGCCACTATCATTTAAATAGACTGTATGGGGTAGATGGATCAGTGGTCCCACTCATAGTGACTTGCTGTGTTGTATCAAATGAGCTGTTGTGATCCCAGATGGTTATGCTGGAAGAAGAACAAATTACTGCATTCTAGTAGTGTACCAGTTTTTTGAAGCTACCCTAAACCACAGAGCAATGAGTCAAATGTGCCAAAGTGTACAATAAGTGGGGGAAAAAATCTATTTTTATCCTTGCACACAGGAAACAAATCTATAATAAAGACACCTTCTCTCGCTAGTTAGCTGAATATGTGACTTGCATGATATTGCTTTGGGCTTAGTCATCACAGAGGGTGGGTACTTGACACAGCTGCCCCTGATCTAACCAGACACAATGTGACCCATGCATCAAACTGCACCAAAGGAGATTTGTTTCCATAATAGACAAGGGAAAGCAATGCCTTTGACAAGAGCATTTGCAGCTGCCCTTTCTTATTAAAGGTAACTGCTTTTTAATAGGTCTTTGGCACTGATTTTTCATTCTGTAAATGTTATTCTGTTTGAAATAATCTGCATGCATGTTGTTTTAGAGATATTTAAAAGCCCCTGTCACAGAAAAGGCTGCTGAGAAGTATGTGTACATGGGAAGGGGGAAATTTGACATCATAGCAGCTTTTATAAATGTGATAATGATAGCAATTGAGGACTGCTCTGCATATCCTGATGGCCATTCTGTTACAAGCACCACAGCCATTTGGAATCAGAAGTCACAGCCCTGTATCCATCTTATTCAAAGGAAGATGAGGAACCAGGGAAACCCAAAATCTAAAGCACTGATCCTCTTCTTGTTTTTCAGATGTATCACTAATGGAGGCTACCTTGATATATTTTGAGATAACTTGTAAAACTCTACAAGTACATAAAAGAAAAGGAAAAAAAACCATAAACAAGAAAAAAATGAACTAGAAATTAAAAAAGAAAGAAAGGAAAAGAAAGAATGAAAGAAATAAAAAAAGAAATAAAGAAAAAGAAAAAGGTTGGATTTCTGACCTCTCTTTATTTATACCAGTCTAATTGATTCAAGCCTCTCAAAGATATTCTACTCTATTCTGCTTTGGTCAGACCCCACCTGGAAGACTGTGTCCAGTTCTGGGCACCACAGTTCAGGAAGGATATTGACAAGCTGGAATGTGTCTAGAGGAGGGCAATCAAAATGATAGAAGGCCTGGAAACCATGCCCTATGAGGAATGGCTTAGGGAGCTGCTTATGTTTATCCTGGAGAAGAGAAGGTTAAGAGGTGACATAATGGTTGTGTTTAAATATTTGAATGGATGTCATATGGAGGATGGAGCAAGCCTATTTTCTGATGCTAGGATACAAAATGATGGCTTCAAACTTCAGGAAAAGAGATTCCATGTAAACACTAAGAAGAGCTTCCTGATGATAAGAGCTGTTCAGCAGTGGAATACAATGCCTGGGAGTGTGGTGGAGTCTCCTTCTTTGGAAGGAGGCTGGATAGCCATCTGTCAGGTATGCTTTAGATGTATATTCTTGCATGGCAGAGGCCCTTGTGGTCTCTTCCAGCTCTATGATTCTGTGAAAGATATTCTCCAACATTTCTTCTTCCCATGCCCCAATTCATGCTTTCCAACCTCTGCCAAGGTTAATTTATCTAGAATAGTAACTCAACATTACTTTCTATTATATGCCATGGTATACTTCATCTACATGATAAATGACATTACATTGTAAATAAAGATAATGCTACTTGTTGATAATGCTGCTTACATAATATTTTCACTAGTTGAAACTGTAGATCTCCTAAATATTTTATGGCATCCCTAAATCCAAATATTTCTATCCCATGTTTTATTGTAGAGTCCTTTACACCATTTATTAAGCCAATCTAGTTTTCATTGTCTTGTATCTCTTATATCAATTTGAATTTAACTCTCCTTTTTCCTTGTAATCATACTATCCACGTACTTTGCTTTCCCCATCCTTCTCAGATCCACTATTTCAAGTATTCCCACTTGGATTTTACAACAATTGTCCTGAAACAGCACCTTTTTAAAAATAATTTTTCACTAACCTCCATACAGGCTAAATCAGTTTGGTTTTGTTCAACTATCTCAATAATTTGATTGCAAATCAGTTTTAAATTAGCCCCCTTCTACCCCACCCCTTAGACTGCAAACCTGCTTTCACAAATCAAAGCCTCTTGGTCATACATTTCCTGCAACTCAGTAGCTTCCTCCATTAGTTCAGCTTGAATTTGTCTCTCCATATGATTTTCATCCTTCTTCACTTACATATTGATAAATTCTGTGTACCCCTCTTACATCTCCCAAAAGTTCCTTGATCTCACAGATCTCACATCTCTTCAAGTTTAGGATCTCCACGCATAGCTCCTCTATCATCTATTGTAACAAGTATTGAGATTATTCCTGGGAAGTTTTCATCTTTCATTCAGTCCAGCACTTTCAGAGTTAAGAACTTACTTCACTCATGTCTAAGGAAATATCAGCAGCAATCTAGTTTTATCAACATCAAATAGATAATGTCTTTACTTTCTCACACTGTAATTCCTCTCACACTGTTTGTTAAAGTCCAATTCTGTCTTGCAACTAAAATGAAATCCAATCTATTCACAAAATATATCCACTTATATCTTTAGTCATTCTCTTTTGAGAATGCCAACCCTCAATTTATTTGTCCCTGTCTTATGGGGTAAACACTCTTACTCAGCTCTTCATTGCAGAAAGAAGGTAGTGGTGGAGGCTCTATGTTCCATTTTAATAACTTTGATAACTCCAAAGATTTAATTCAGTTTTTTTTCTTTAAAAAAGCAGGTTGCTAGCATGAGATCCTCAGATCCTCAGATCCAAACAGCTGCATTTCACAAAAAGGGCAAGATGTCACCCCGTCAATCCTTCCCATTCATAATATATTTATTCATGAGTAAATGCAAGTAATGAGAATTCAGGACCCTATAGGATAATAAATCTGCTACTCCCCTTTTAACCCAGGGGGAGTTTTTCCAGCCAGAGATCTCTCTGGCTGGCACTTTTACCATGAACGCTCTCCTCGCTGCAAGTGGCAGCTGAAGTGTCTGCCTGACTGGCCTGCCAGAAATCGAATCCCAGCTAGTTATATTTTGACCCTCTAATAATTGTTTTATTCAAACACATCTCTATTGTATGTACTTGTACTAAACAGTTATATCAGTTTTTGCATCCTAAAGAAATCCGGGATTTTTAGCTTGGTTAGGTACTTAGAATTCTTACTAGAACATTATAGCCCACTTCTGTGAACTACAGTTCTAATACACTGAGAAGAGGAGTGTTGTAGATTAAATCTGTTCATTTCTGGATCATCAACAAGCACTCGGGATGCCTACATAATAGTTCAGAGAAATAGATTAGAGCTCACTGAAGGCGAATTCCTAGTACTTCATCAAACTATAAGTGTGCTGCATGACTTACTGCACAGTGCCATTGCAGGCTGGAACATGAGTGATGGGCTAGCAGCTTCCTCAATGGCCACTTCCTCTTCTATGGGGTCTGTGCAGCTTCACACAGCCTCAGGATTGGATAGTCAGGGAAGTCAATGAATTCAAACCTGGAACTTTGAATTCATTGGCTGCCAAAGCCCAACTGGAGTGAACTGCATGCAGTCTTCACTCCAGCTGGGCTTCCAGGGTATTTGAGTATTTATTCAGCTGCCTCTGAGGTGCTGGCCAGTCCCAGGATTCCTTAGTGATAAAGCCATACCTACTGTAATGGTAAGAATAATTGTGTCATGGCTCTGCATGGGATGAATTACTGCTATCTTTCCAGCCTCTCTTTGCTTTCCTCCCTCGCCTTTTCTTTTACAGAGCCTATTAAATGAAGAAGGATCACAACTCAATGGCAAAGAATATGCTTTTTGTGACAAAGGTCCCAGGTTCAATCCCTAGTGTATCCAGTTGAAAGGATCAGGTGGCAGATGATAGGAAATGCCTCTCTCTGACCGAGGTCTCAGAAATGACAAGAGTGGGCTAGATGAATAAAGATCTTGACCGCTTATGAGGCAGCTTATATTATAATATTATAATGCAGCTTATATTTATATTATATTATATTATATTATATTATATTATATTATATTAAGGCAGCTTATATTCCTTGATGGTAAACTCTAGCTTATGAAAGCTTATTTCATGATATTCTTCTTTAATGTGTCAAACAGTTATGTGTTGTTGTTTTCCTTATGGCAGACTAACACAGCTACCTTTCTGTTATATACTTAATGTCACTTGCAGCTGTCTCCATCCTCTATACAAGATAAAATTATGTTTCAGACAAATGGCACATCATTTAGTTCTTGGATCCTATGACGAAGCTTAAAATGCATATTCAAAAGCAACTCAAGTGCAAAAGACGGTTGTGGTTCCGTTGCCCCATTTGCCAAAACAATCATTGTTCCTTCTTCTGAATTTTAGTTATAGTCTGCAAAGCTTTGAGACAGTCTGTATCCCTCTTAAAGGTGAACATCAAAAGCATACGGAAAGAGAAGACATATTCAGTGGAGTACAAGCCACAGTTCTTCAGTGTTGAGATGACTGAGAAATTCCTTGTTAATCCTCTTATGAACAAACCTTATGCATAACTTACTGGATTAATAGAAGGTTTGTGAAGGGCTTAAAGAAGAAGTTACTTTTTATTTACAAATTACAGAATTCTCCTTCTACTGGCCATGCTGGCAAGGCAGGAGAGAATGGTACTTTAAGGCTTAGAACTATTGTTTCCAAGCTCTTGCATCAGGCCACAGTTTCAATTTTGCATGTGTTCAAATTGTGCAATACAGTTCTCACCTCAAAGACAGACTAAAGTGCATATAAAAATGTTTCTTTTGGGACAAAAGATGTCTAGAAATTTGCAGTTCATGAGAACATTCACTTAAAACCTGTATTCAAATAGCCAGTATAGGGATTTTTAATATTTTTTTTAAAAAAATGTGAATAAATGTGGCAACAGAATGGAATGGACTGATGAATGAGGACTTGCGAAACTGATAACCTGCAGACTGATCTTCCCATCCCTCATTTAGTGGTCTTTGCACTGTACAATTATGCCGTAGAAAGAAATGATAAGACAGCATGTCCCTGTAGACTCAAACACCAGCAGTTAGCTCTGGGTCACAGATCAGGGCCACAAGCCACCTAGAGAAAATAAAGTGTTGCGCTCACTCTAAATGGTGTTGATATACTCAGTGCAATCACATACAATCCTGAAACATAGATTACTGATACAAACAAACAGGAAAAGGCTTTCTTTTTCCAGAGACAACAACAGATCCCTAATGACGTGCAAAATCCTAACTCCTAGCAACACCACCATCAGAATGCCAAGAGTCACAATAACTATGACAAATGTTTGCAGCCCAGGCTCCCAGAGTTTCAGTTATTATTTATCATCCCCACCAATGTAATTGAATTACTGTTCGCCTTCTGGCAAATTGAAGAACTCCCCCTTAGCCTCAACCCACTGTCATGCTAAAAGTGTAGATAGCAGGGATGTTTTTCCTGCTGTAGTTCAAAGACAAGGGAACATCCTTGACACCGAGCATCATAATGCACTCGGCAATATACACACAACTTTTTCTGTGCCTGCCAAGAGAGCAGCTGATAACAACAGGAGGCCAGAACCTCAGTAAGGCATCTCTGTTCTGAATGTCCATTGTTGTTGGCCAGGGCCAAGAGTTCAAGCAGTGCTCATAATGTATAGAGGCATAATGAGAGATGGCAGGGGAAAAGGCAGGCCTTCACAGTCCCTTCATCTCTAGCTTTGCCTCCCAGATGCCTGCTGCTCACATAACACACTGAGCTCAAGGAGCACAGAGTACAGTTCACATCTTGCTTCGAGCAAGTGTCCTGTCCAACCCTCCTGTGATCTTTTTATTCCAGTTTCCAGTTTTATACATGGTATACCACACTGGGGCCTATTCAGAAAGCTTTTGAGCAAGAACATTTTAATCCATTCTCTTCATCCCAAAGTAGCATCTCACATAGCCAGGAGATTTCACCAAGGAACTAGAAGGAGTTCCATCTACAGACACAGTGTGATGGAAATAATTAGTTGCTTTGGAACGGAAAAGCTTATTTTGCTCCATTTCCACAGGAAAGGTGAAGTCTCTTCCTTTCCTTTAAAAAGTTGCTGTGCATTGTGCACAATATGACCTATTTTTAAATGCCCCTGCACTTATCCTGAGTAAGCAGGAGTCCATGAAAAGGATTTGTAGGAAGAAGTACTCCCCAAGGTGTGCCCAATTCATTATCTGGGGAACTGGATGGTTGCACCTGGAAGAAGACTAAATTATTTTGCTCTCTAGTTCTTTTCTTACTGGATTCCTGGAAGGAATAGACACACTCTCAGTCCTCTGGCATCTGTCTGGAAGATATTTTTAAAATGTGTATATTTTGAACAAATTGATGTGGAACATAGGCCATGCCTTCTTCAGAAGCATGGTGTTGTTCAGTGACGACATGGTTTGCATGTCCATGCTACCACATTCAGTCCCTGGCAAAGTTTTTTTTTTTTTTTTACAGTGCTGCTAAAGCTGTCTGCTGGAAAACTAGGCTGGCCACTTTTGTATCACACAGAAAAAAGAGAAAAGAAGGCAGAATTGCATAGTATTTAAATATACTAATTCATATGTGCACATTTCTTTATCTTTAAGATGGACTTTGATCGGATAGCTTTTCAACCAGTAAATTTGCAAACAGATGACTTCCTCTGACTGGCATTCAACTGCAGGATTTCTTTTTTAAACTGTTTTTATTATCAGTTTAGTTTATATAAAAGTTATATAAACTAATATATATATATATATATATATATACACACACATATATATTATGTAATACATAAACTAAAAAGGAAAAGAGAGTAAGAAAGTGCAACAAAGAAAAAAGAGTGAAGAAAAGAAAGAAGTGAGAAAATCACTTCCAGCCTTCCTTATGATCTACTTATGACAAAAGCAACTGTCCTCTTCTTCCAGTAAGCTAATTCTCAACCCCCAAATCACCTTTTCTTCCCACTTTTTATTTCTCCCCAAGCCTTAAGGAAGCAACTTATTTCTAACCAAATCTTTCAATAAATCCATTTCTAATATATTTATCAAACTCCAATACCCATCCCTTCTTTCCCACACACAGCTTCCCTTTACACATTCTAAACATTCTAAATAATAATTTCTTGATTTATTATATGACAAACTCTATGGTATTTTATCCACTTCAAAGTAACTCACCTATATTTTTCTCAGTCTATCCTTATATTCTATGGTGACTATATATCATTTTATAAAAGTTAATTTTGTAAAAGCGCATTTGGTAAACGTTGTCTTCAAAATAACATTTTCAATTTTTTTTTTGTCTCATTAATCACATATCGTATATCTCTTTAATCACATATCTTTCCATTAATCCATTAGGACATTATTACCAAAGCTTACAACCCATTTGCCACACCTTCTCAAATATCTTCCATTTTATGTTTAACTTTTGGCTTTTTCATCTGATTTACATACCTGAACATTCCCCTTTGTGATTGTTCAAGTGATGCATCAATTACCATGACAGACGCTATTTGCAATAAAAACATCACTTTGAAAAAAAAAATGTTCTCTCCACCTCAGTGTTTTCTTCATGAACAAAATTATTCCATCCCTCCTTCCTCTTCCCAATAAATATTCCTCCTATCCTTTCTATATTCAGCACAATTTCCTGAAGCAGCAGGACATCCTCCATCATCTTAACATCATCACATGTGGAGGAATGGTGGATGATAGGATTTATGCAAATCACGATAAATCTTCCCTCATTCCCCTGAGCTCTGACCAAAGGTGGCTCAGAATCAAGTGCAAAACAAAACACATAGAGCAGAGTTGATAAACACAGCAACAAAAGTGTGTGCAGCAGAGTATGATATGCAGCACTGCTATGACCCCAAAACTCACCCACTAAGGAACACTATCACACAGTGTTGTCTTCCAAGGATACCTGGAAGCTTTTAATCTTTTGTTCCAATATATACATATGTACAGGATTCGCAGATCCTCCAACAGAGATTCAGCATTCCATTATCAACACATCAAGTGGAGATGCGCTCTGTCAAAGCCTCCAGCCAACAATCAGGCAGACCGAGAGAAATGGCCAGATCCCATCTCCTTGTATACACAGAGACTAGCTGATGTAACCCTAGCCAGGATTTCATGTCCCATGGCTGATGTAACCACTTGTTCTGGTTACATTACACTGTGGCCATTTCCTCACTAGCCTGTTATAGCACGATGATTCCACTTTCAACATCCTCTGGAATCCTGGGATTTGCAGTTCTGGGAGGGGCCGGCTGGCCCCTCCCGAAACTGCAAACCCCAGGATTCCAGAGGATGTTGAAAGTGGAATCATCGCGCTATAACAGGCTAGTGAGGAAATGGCCTGTGACTCAGCTGTTTGTCCCAAGGGGCATTACCTCATGACATGCATAGTCATTCACCCAGGTGCTTTCCACATGCACATCATAAGTATTTTAATGGAACAAAGGTGGAGCAAACCTTTTCCAACATCACAGTAGGTAACTTTTTTCTCAACTTTAAAATTTAATTCATTTCTTGATTCATGTTGGATTTCCGTATTCATATCCATTTCTTTAATTGCATCTTTCCTGTCCTCTTCAATTTGATTTTCCAATCTTTCCACTTTCTTTTCATTTTATATTGTAACCCCAACTATTTGCTTTGTAGCTTGTTTAAATTCCTTAATATTGTTTCTCAGATCTTCCAAAAGTCCTGCTTTTGATCCCATAATATCACTTCTCAGACCTCTGATCTCTTCCTATACATTCTATAAAGTTTCTGAGGGAAACTCCATCCTCCTGAATTCAGAAGTTACAGGGTTAAGAACCAGAAAGTAATCCAATTCAATCTCAGTAGCTCAATAGCTCCCATACCATTCGGTTATTCTAAATTCTGTTGTCTATTTTGGGGCTCAATTTAACAGTCTGTAATCCACACTTAGATATTATGGATGGTGGTCTCCTCTCAAACAACTAGACGCATCAGCACTCTTCTTTTAGGGAATGATATTGCAAAGTGCTGATACTGTAAATGCACATAAACTATGGTCATTTTCTCACTACACTTATTGTGCTCTTATTCCATTTTCAATATCCTATGGAATCCTGAGGTTTGCAGTTTAGGGAAGGGCATTCAGAATTCCCAGCCAGAGAGCTCTTGGGTCCCAGTAAACTACAAAGCCCAGAATTCCACAGGAGGTTGAAAGTGGAATAATGGCACTATAACAGTGTAGTGCGGAGATGGTCTAACTTATATGTTTATTAAACTCACATCCTGCCTTTCTCCCAGTATGGCCCCCAAAATGACTTACAACAAAACAGCATATAGTACAGAAGATTATACACACACGCGCGCGCACACACACACACATATATATATAGACACCCATATTGAAAAACTGGAAACAGTTAAAATCATATAAAACATTAAATCGAAGAATAACACACCCCATTAAAAAACCTTTCTGCCACACCCAGTTAAAGGCTTGTTAAAATAAAAAGTTTTCTGCTTGCCAGTGAAAAAGGGATTACAGAGAGGACCTGTTTAGCTCCCCATGAGAGGGGGTTTTACAGTGTGGGAGCAGACACCACAAAGCCTCTCTCCCATATACTCACCAACCAAACCTCTGATGATAGTGGGGCAGAGAGAAAAACCTCTTCCAAAGATCTTAAGATTCCAGCAATCTCGTATAGGGAGATACAGGCTTTCAGAGAGTCTGGACTCAAGTCATATAACAAAATAATAAAAGCATATTTTGGCTAATATGAGATAAGAAGAACCCAAACTTTCCAAATTTATCAATTTTCCGTAGCTTTTCCTGTCTGAGTTTAGAGGCAACATGAAGGTACACATTCTTTTGTCAGTGTCTGTGAAGCCTTTTAATACGCTTGATTATTCTACCTTCCTACATTCACCATCTTCTTTTCCTAAAATGGCTACAATTACATCTTGAATTGATCTGATAGATCTGCTTCATTGGGATTAACAATTTAATTTAGACCTTGATTTCTGCTAGGTAGAGTATATTTTGTTAATTTGAACCTCTACTTTGTTCTTCTTAATGAGCTAAAATGTTTAGGTGATCACATTCCTCTTATATCAACAAAAAAAACACAGTAATATTCTGTGGGGCATTTTAATACTACTATGTTGTTTTCTTTTGTCAAAGAATGTTATATTATGGGGCTTATTATGATCTATATTTGTCCTTGCACAGTGATAACATTATAAACAAAATGTTGTGTGCATTCAAGTTTTTTCCAACTTATGCTGACCCTTTCATAGGATTTTCTTGGCAAGATTTGTTTAGAGACGGTTTGCCTTTGCCTTCTTCTGAAACTGAGAGACTTGTCCAAGGTCACCCTGTCCAGTTCTTGTAGGTAATATGAACAACTGCAGTTTTAGCTGAAAACCAGGCCCTCCTAGGTCTTTTAATAATACTTTTTCTTGGGAAATGAGGTTTCTAGGAGGAATCAGATGTAGTTGGAACACACAAATCTGTAAGCCTGTATCTCTAATTCCCCATATAGTTTCCCCTAGAACCTCTATTTTCTCTCCATATTCATTCATCCACTCTGTGGCCATTTCTGCACTAGCCTGTTATAGTGCTACGATTCCATTTTCAACATCCTATGGAATCCTGGGGTTTGCAGTTTCCTCCCAAAACTGGAAACCCCAGGATTCTATAGGATGTTGAAAGTGGAATCGTAGCGCTATAACAGGCTAGTGCGGAAATTTCTTGTGTCAAGAGTCACTACCATGCAGAGATTAGAAGTGTGAGGCAAGAAACTGTTTCCTTCTTCCTCACTAGGCCTCATTTCAATGGCAATTGGCCTAGCCAACTCAGGTTGACAAGTTTGCCTTTGCTGAACTGAGTCAACTGTAGTTATGCAATATGAATGTTTAGGCTTTTGCCTTTTATCTTTGTCCACTCTCTCTGGGCACTGGAATTGAAAATGGCCAGCTTTCCCAGTTATAACATATTTTATTTTCTTTCGGTGAGGAAATGTTCTTTACTCTGGGCCTATTCATGTTAGGACTCCAAGTTTATTTTGCCTTCTCAGTACCTCTGCCATAAAATGGCTACACGCTTCTAGGAAATTTCCTATCACAGTTTTGGGGTTTTAGAGCACCTCTGATGGTAATTAGATGGTCCCTCATTTCAGCTGCCTGGTTAACTGTTTTCAGCTTTTTGTCCTGTACCAGCCATCAATATTTGTATGGCAGGATATTATAAAACTCTTCAAGCTCTATGAGCTCTTGCAGTTGTTCTTTTGTTTCTACGTCAGACCCTGAAACCCATCCTTCCAGTGCTCTAATTAATCTACACACCATCTGTGAATAGGTTTCCTCAGGATTTTTAATTCAGCCCATGAAATTCTTTTCGGTGATGTTCAGGAGTCAAACCAAATCTTTGCTTGATTCTTTCTTTAAACAAGTCATAATTATGGGCCTCTTTGTTATTTCCGTTATGGCACTGTGGGTGAGGACCCCAGATATCATTTTGATATCAACCAATTAGCTGGACGGCTTTCAGTCACCCCACTCCACGTGTTTGCGAGGTTCTCTGGACAAGCACGGACAGAGTGCGGCTGCTAATGGTTTTCACATTCCAGACTCTATTGAGGCCAGCAACTCCAGCCTCGCTTGTAGCTTCAGGAAACTTCCAGCTGCAAACTCCACAACAGCCGCACGGCTCTCAGCCAAGCCACTCTTTATGTTGGGCCACGCTATTGTCATCAAGAGCAAATCCAATCATGTAAACTTGACCTTTGCCAAAGCCTTTGTCTAGTGCTAAAACTCCTTTTGTTCTCACCTGGCTTGCCATAGCCGATAGGCACAAACTCCCCTATAAAAACCCCGCATTTCCAAACGGTCTTCGGACTACTTTGGACTTCCATTCCGCCTTGCTGCTGGTCATCTAAGGGAACTCCCCTCAGCTCCCCACACTGAGCTTTCTTCCCCGGAACCCCGCTCTTCTCCAGGACTACGAGACCAGGTGTCGTATCGCCTCTCCTGAATAAATCTCCATTTCTATTTCCTCAGCTAGTTAGTTTATGTTTTGTCTTTTGTGTCTTTGTCTTTAATAAAGAATTATCTGTTATTTGGAAAACCTTGTCTAGCTGCTCTCTGGCCCGCCGCTGTATACATTGGGTTAAAGATCTTGCTAAAGTTACCCTGCCTCTCGTTAGCCACGAGAGGGCTCGAGCTAATTTTCCCCCAACTTGTATTTTAATTGGCAGTCTGGGCGCCCCTCCCGGGACCCCCCAAAACACAGGGTAACATCTTCAGCTGACATTTGCCCACAAATTTCTGCCATCACCTCCTCATCCTCTTCTCTGGTCTTATTTGTAATTTGCCACACACTCTCTCAAAACTAATGAGAAAGGCTTCCACATTATCCCCTTTGTAATATTTAGGGAATCTCTTCATGTCTATATTCATGTCGATCCACTGGGAGAGGCGGGATAAAAATAAATAAATATTATTATTATTATTATTATTGAAGCCAAGCTACTTTCTTGCCCATTCCTGGCAAAATGTGCTTGCAATTCTAATTCTCTTAATTTTAGTTCAGGTTCCATCTCCATTTGTTTTTCTTTTAGAGCTCTTTACTCCCTTTCCCTTTCTTTTTCATACTCCATTTCTTTTAAAGCTCTTTGCTCTTTTTCAGACTCCATTTCTCTTAAAGCTCTTTGTGCCTCCAGTTCCTTTTCTCTTAAAGCTCTTTCCTCCTCCATTCTTTTCATCTCAAGTTTTATTTTCCATATTTCTACAGTCTCTGCAGACTCAAGTGTAGCTATTTCAACCAAGGGCTGTTCTTTTTCAGGGCTTTCCATTCTGGTTTTTGTCTTTTTAGATGGCATCAACATTTCAGTATTTCTCTACTAATTACCCACACAGTTACCTCAGGAAATACTACTTTATTCTTTTGCTTAAACCACCTTGACAGTTTCTTAGAGCGAGATTACACAGTGTGTGCCTTTTATTCTTAGAACTGAGAAATTTTCTTTGGGTATTCCAGATTCCCTTACTATGTACCTTCAAACTGTTACCTCAGGGAATCTTGCCTACCAAATCCATTGGACTATTTTACTCAAGACCCCACAGATTTTCCAGTCAGATCTCACCAAATGTTTTTGGTCAGATCCCACCGCTCTGACACCACTCTTTGTAAAATGTGTGTGTGTGGGGAACCAAACCATCACCCGTCAGTGCCGAGTGCGAAAGGTGGACCCAAACCTCGCACTCAAGGCCTGCCCAGCCTGACACCTCTTTGTGATCAGAACTGCACAGCCAGGGAGATCTCTGACTCAAGCCAGGGCCAGGACAAATGGGCATGCCTCAGTTCTCCCTTTCTGAGAATGCGGTCCCTTCCTCACTCTTGTATCCCCTTGGCTTCTTCCTTTCAGGACTCTCCCCCTTTACTGCGTCTCCTAAATCTGGCCTTCTCCCAGATGTAAGGATCAGTAGTGATTTATGTTTTCCAAGACTGTGGTACTGTTGGCGCTAAGGTCAAGAGGTTATTATTGGTAGTGTATATATCTCAAAATTCAAAATAAGACTCTGTGACACTGTTTTAAGGAACACAGAACTTCAAACATTTATTGTAACACTGTTGCTTTAAATGTGTCTCTAAATGTCTCTAAATGTTTATAAACGGCACACCATTCTTCTCTCTCTCTCTTTTTCAATTCATTCACGCTCTCTTGTATACCCAATTTCCCAGTTCTCTCTCCCACAGAGCTCATCAAATTTCCAGCCTTCCCCAAACACAGCACAAATCACACTCTGGCCCTTTTTGCATGGCATTTCCAATGCGAAAGGGCCCCTTGAGCATCACATAAATGTGAGGAGTGGTCCACACAACGCACTCACATTTGCATGACGCTCAAGGGCCTGACACGGACCGCACACACATTTTTTTCATTTTCGGCTTGAAGCTGAAAATGCTGTGTGGTTGCGCATCACTCCGGGCCCCCGTACACACTTACTTTGCATGCAAAGCCTTGGGAGCCAGGCTGGTCACGCTTCCTGTCCAGTGAAGCCTGGAAAGGTCCCAGGCTGCACTGCAAAAGGAAGAGGCAGGGCTCTCGCATGAGTAGGAAGCTTGTGCAGAGCCGAAGAAGCAGGGAAGCAAGAGCCTTCCTCCGGAGGCTGCTCAAGTGAGCCCCACACCCCAGCACCACGAAAGGGTAAGGTGCGAAAAAGGTCTCTCTCTTCAATCACTCCAGACAAAAATCTGTTATTTTCCTCTTTCCACCAGCCCTCCCCTGGGCTATCCAAGGTTCCATTTCACCACTCAACCAGTTTAAACACTCTCAGTTGCCAAGGAGGCTCTGTCAAGACCCCCCTCCCATCAGGTTCATCACAGATGAGCATAGGATACACACACATACACTTACACAAAGAAGCAATGTATCGAATTGGACTGCACAATGCATTTACAATGGTCACATGCTGAGAATGGACCAATATTCCTCTTTATAATCTTCATAAGGAAATAAAAATAAAACCCTGTGGATAAGAGGAATTCTACCATTGAACAAAGTGAGGCAGTCAGTTGACAGATGCTGGAAGGCAGGTAGTAGCAGTGAAACTTTGAAGGATAAGGTAGGTGGCTCACAGAGGCCTGCTCTCTGTCTCCTAAACTAGTCTGTTGCCCTCAGGATGTAGCTACACCATCACCAGTATCAAAATAAGAATAAAATGCCAGCCTAATCAGCTTCTGTACATGGAATTTGTGGAATCTGGGAATACCCTCTTGTAATCAAGCAGCAAAATATTTTGGACTGACCCCTACCCTGCAACATTTCACAGATGAAAACTGAGACGTGTGGCCAAGATGACACAAGTCATTAATGATGAACAACACACAAGATATGCAGCTGTTTACTTTTCCATGAGCCTATTGGGAAGAGCAAAATTACACTCCCTCCTCTCCTCTCCCCTTGCTGAGTCAATTGAGCACAAACTACTTTGCACTTTGAACTCACACCATTTCTGCACTACAGTGTTAAAGTGCTACTATTCCACTTTCAACCTCCTATGGAATCGTGGAGTTTGTAGTTCAGGAAGGGGCACTTAGAATTCTTAGCCAGAGAGCTCTTTGGCCTCAGTAAACTACAAATCCCAGAATCCCACAGGAGGTTGAAAGTGGAATAGCAGCACTTTAACACTGTAGTGCAGAAATGCCCCCAGTCTGCAGCAGCTAAAGGAAGCTGAAGGTGAAGGGGGAAAGTAGGAGGAGAAGGACGGAGAGACTGGGACATTTAAAAAGGCAGCTGAAAGAGTGGGATGATAGGGGATTAATTGGGACTGCCCCGCTAAAATGGGGAAGGTATGCTGCCCCATCTGTGGGTTTCAGTCCATTTTTTAAAAAAGAAAATTTATAGTGACACCATATATCATTAAGATAAAGCAATCGTGGATATTAAGTTGGTGGAAGGTTGTCTGTGCTGTGCTGTACATGTGTTCTCACAAACTTGTCTTCAGTAACTCACATGAAGGGAGGGGATGACCAGGGTTTCCAGGCCTTCTTTCAATTATCTTCCTCTTCTGGAACTTCTAGCTTTTCCTGGTGATACACAGGACTCCTGGCCTGAGCCTTGAATTAGGGCTGACAGTAGGAAGCATCACCCAGAAATCTGGGAAAGGGTATTTTATTGTTTACATCCTAGCTCCTTGTGGTGTGGCAATTTAATAAATATGAGAATATTAAATCAATGGCAAATATTTGTAAATTATTTTCTTTTCATTTATTATAGAATGCTCACTACATTTATGAGATGGCTTCCTTGCTGAGAACATCATAATACTGTTATAGCACCTATTAATTTTTACAGCTGAAATTTGGTTATCATCAAGAAAAGCAAAAGTTAAAAATAAAACACAAAACCCCAGTTGTTATAATTAATGGGAGCAGTAGCAAAGCGCATAGAATTAATGAGAAAGATTACCTTTTTTTAGAGCTCATATAAACTACTAGATTGAAAGGATGTGGAAAATGAATAATGCATTTGCATAAATATCTACCAAATGATTATGCATTTGCTGATTTATGTAAGGCACTCAGATGCTATGGTGATGAGCAAAGTATAAATAAAATAGAAAGGTGATTGGTAGATAGTTGTCTCAATGAATATCAATTGGAAGTTAATGCTAAATAGAATGTCAATTGGAAAAGAGAATGCTGCTGGATATCTAGCTTCAATTAAACAATAACACTCTCCTCAGCTTCTTGAACTATGTTGGGTAGTGGGTTGTTATTGTTTTTTTAAATCTATGGAATAGTATAATGTGCTGTAGAGAAAATGTAACTTTCATTTATTCTATAGATGCACAGCCCTGTGAGAACACTCTCAGATAAAAAGTGCATGGTTTCCTGTTGGACTACAAGATCACAAGATGGTACAGCAGACTTCCTCCTTAGCTGGGTGATTTCACCTAGCTTTTTCACCAGATGCAACAATTTACCAGGTGTCCATGTTGAAAATGCATAACTCCATCCTGTTTGAAGCTGTCCTTTGTTGGTGGAAAGCCAAAAATAACTAAGCCCTGGAGATAAGGCTGGAGATAAAGTTAGACACTGGAAAAGGTACAAAAAAAAAATCATTAGCAGCAAAGTTGGGTAGCTTTACCTAATGATTGGACTTGATAAAGCATCAGAAAATCAAGTCTTAGTTTCACAGTAGGCAGAGGATAACACAGCAAAATGCATATGAATACAAGAGTACCAGGTTGTTATGGTGGTGATAGTTACCAGGTCCTATCTAATATCTTTAATGACAGCCTGATGTCCAGACAGTGGGCTTTTTTGCACTTTGGGAAGAAAACGGGGCAGTCTGTTACTCACCGGACTGGCGCGCTCCCTCTGACGATCCACACTGATCCCGAGCAGTGTGTGCCGGCGCCACACACTGCTCCGGGGATGAAAATGGAGGCTTTCAGTTGGTGGAGGCTCTCCACCAATGAGAAAAGCTCGCCAGCCAGAAGCCCACCCCTGGAAGATCTGCAGCCTCGCTCTGGTGCGAGCCTGCAGATCTACACAGGAGTGCAGTGATGGACTGGGGTGCACCGGGCTATTGAAAGACCTGTTTTAAGCAGTCTTTCAATAGCATGGCGAACCGTCAGTTCTGGTTGTTCCGGAGCGGGCTGAAGTCTGAAACTAGAGAAAGTAGTCCAGACCCAGTTCGCCCCCAAGTGCAAATGTCCTCGCTGGAGAACGCGCTGCCCCGTTTTAAAAACAAAATGCAGAAAAGGCCATTAAGTGTTTGAATAAGGAAAAGTATCACATACTGATTCACACATACAGTGCCACTGCTCAGTGGTATAGCTCACACTTTACATCCAGAATCCATGTATTCAGTCTCTGGTGTGTTCAGTTAAAAACAAATTAGGTAGAAAATGTGACCTTGGCTGAAATTCTGGAGAGACCTTTGCAATCTGAATAGACAATACTAGGCTATGTGGGGAAATAGTTTGAAATGGCATAAGGCAGTTTGGCTTTTTAACTTCAGTATGTTAGAGGCATAGGATAAGGCTAGCAAACACTGTTGTACTCAAACTCCCATGAGCCTTCATCTTTAGCTATGGTGGCTGAGACTGATGGGAGTTGCAGTCCAACAATATCTGGAGTGCTACATTTTCCCCATCACTGTTACAGGATAAACCCAACATAGAAAACAAAATAAATAGAAGTCAGCAGTGTATTGTTACAGAGAAGAAAAGATAACGCAATTCTAAGCTGCATCAACAAAAGTGTCCAGACTGGAAGAAAGTATCAATACTACTCTATTCCAGTTTGGCCAGACCTGATCTGAACTATTGTCTAAGCTGGACTGTGTCCACAGGAGGGATATCAAGATAGTAACAGGTAGGAGAACCAGTCCAGAATGGTTGAAGGAGCTCAGTATGTTTAGTCTGATGAAAAAACTGAGAGATGATGTTCCCACCCCTTCATCTTGTCAGGACACATTCCTGCCTGAAATACACTGGGCTTTTGTCCTTTTCTTTTCTTTTCTTTTTGTTTGTTTAAACATTGGTGTGGACAGGTTTCCTTTCTTGCCCTGAAACATAGTGAGGGAAGCAAGGCCATATGACAAAATCTGTTGCCATTCTCATTCAATGCATCATCAACAGGTCCAGCTGAGAAAGTTGGACCCAATGTCAGAATTAACACTTGCTTGTCTTGGAATCTCCCAGTAGTTTTTTTCAAAAAAAAAAAGAGAATGCATTTCTTGCCCTGAGTTTCAAAAGTTTTGTGTTATCCTGGAAATTAATCAGAAATAGACCAGGATGGGTAATACATCATACAAATTTTTCAAAACAGTCCAATATATTCCATTATGACTGCCACCAAATTGTGAGGCTTTTTGGCCAATCTATTACAAAAGACATTATCCAAGTGTGCCATCTCAACCATTTGGAGATAGAAGGTTCCTCACTCTAGCAATTAGAAGACATTATGCTGGTCTGCTGTGTGGGTTTTTTCCTGAACAGAAAGTAAACGAAAAGTAGATCTGTGTCATTCCCCTCCAATAAACAATGCCAGCATGAACAGTCTATGCAACTGTTTATATGTAAGTCTTGCAGCCTTTTTGCATCTTACCTTTTCACGGAGGTGGAGGGAGGTGCTCGTGCAAGAAGCCTCAGCAGGAATGCTGCCACTTCCCTGCTGCTTCAGTTCTACAGCAGCTTCCTGGTCGAGCAAGCACCACGCGAATGCCCCACCCCTTCCTACCACAGCGCAACCTGGGAATTGCAGGCTAGTGCTGAGGCAGAAAGCGTGACTGGCCCGGCTCCCGACACACTGCATGCCAGGTAAGTGCGTGCGGGCCCAGGGAGTATTGCGTGACCACGCACCATTTTTGGCTTTAAGCCGAAAATGAAAAGGTGCATGCGTGGTCCGCGTCAGGCCCTTGAGCGTCACATAAATGGGAGTTCGTCGTGCAGACTTCTCCTCCCATTTACACGATGCTCAAGGAGCCCTCTCGCTTTAGAAATGTCGTGTGAAAAGGGCCTTGATCTTCTCCTTCTCTCTCTCTCTCTCTTTCTCATTCTCTCTCTGTTTCTTTTTTTTTAAACTTGCTAAATAAAAGGGTTTTTACACTTTTGATCTTGCAATCATTGCTATGATTTCATTGTTTGCTTTAAATGCATCCTCTGTCACATCACATACTTCCACTGCCTCATTGTTCTGTTTTGGTGGCTTAACAAAGCCACTTATCTTAGGAGAGCTTGCTATAGTAAAGGTCCCAGTTATATCAACATTTAAAGCCACTGATGAATGTAAGTGCGTCTCTATAAGCTTCATGCAACCATAACATTCATTAGTATGTTTTGTTCCACTGGAGAGCTGTAATTAGGAAAATGCTAGTATCGTGATATATAGTTCTGCTAATGCACTTTCTAAAATTAAAGTGAGGTAGCATATTTCTCCTAGTGTAGATTGAAAGACTAAGAAGATTTTCCATAGGACACCAAGTTGCTCACCATCTGTTCATGCAATAGATGCCAGCATTCTTAATTTATGAATGCTGATCTCTAGTAATTAAGGCAAAACTGCAAATCTAAAACTTTATCTTGTGGTTATCGAATTCACAACTAAGTATGCCAAATAATTATGCCATGTGACCATTGCATTATGGAAGTTTCTGCTACCTTCCAAAACAGCAAAAAGGCAAAGGCAAAAACAAAACCTAAAAGAGGTTCCCCTCCCAACAGCATCTACTATTTTGATTTCAAATTCTCTGCTTTTTTTCATGTGCACAATTAAATTCATGTATTGTGAAGGAAGGATTTTCCACAGGGGATGTGCCTACCATATACTTTTCCTCCAGGGCAGAACAACATACAGCTCACAAAAACCTCATGGAAACCTCTCAGCTATGTATAGTGTTTTGTCATGTTCTTAATGCCCACCCTGAGCTCCCAAGATTTTGTGTATGACAAGCAGGGGAAAAAATACAACAACTGTGGCCCTTTCACACTATACAATTTTAGCACCACATTCCATTTTTAGTACCATAGCAGCATCCTGTGGAATCTTGGGTTTTGCAGTTTGGAGAAGCACTAGAAACTTCTAGCTAAGAAGACTCCTCTCTAAATTGCAAATCCCATGGATACCTGGCATTTGAGGTGGAATCACAGTGTTATAATTGCACAGTTTGAAAGGCCTTCTGGTGGATGTTTATTGAGCATATGGTGCCACAAGGTCATAGCTTTAGGCTGTTTTGCAGATCCCTAGTGATGCAGGGCTGTCTTATAACATGAATAGGAGACCTGTAAACTTCCTCCATCTGCTAGATCCTTCCTTCATGTGACTCTTCTGTCTGAAGTGATGTAGACTTCAGTGGCTTTTTGGCCTGTGCCTCTTTAATTATGGAAAACTGTCTTAAGGAGTTTTGTTTGGTACCAACACAACTATTGTTTAACGGCGGAGTATCTGTGCTGTGAACTTTTGTTGTAGTAGTCATGTTTTTTAAATGACTTCGCATTGTTTTAAAAGATTAGTATTCCAATATGGTAGTATATCTAATTGTGTGGATTTTTAAAACTCTTTAGTATTAGATTGTTGTTTCAGTTCATGGAATGGAACCCAATGCAGATCAATGCAGGAGTGTTGTTAACTGCTGTCAAGTCACTTCAACTTATGGCAACCTTTTGGGTGAAAGATCTCCAAATCACCCTATCCTCAACCACTCTACTCAGGTCAGCACTACATTTCAAATCAACTGATTCTCGGGATGGCATGGAGGAGCAATCCACAACAATTGGGTTGTTCCCCGTGTGCCAACTGGAACTGGCAGGAGTCAACATTCCAAATCAGTTAATACTGTTAGGACTCCGCTCTCCTTCTGTCAGTTTTTATTATCCTGTCAAGCAAACCGGACATGCTTTTACTTTTCTCCATCGGTTTGTAATTAAGGAGGCTTATTAATAGGAGTTTAATGTTTGAAAAGACAAGATTTGGAAAATGTTGATGGAGATGGACTCGCAGATGCCCACCATACAGCGCGGCTCTGAGGAAGAAAAGAGAAATGGTGTTAAGAATGTCTCCCCTGAGATGTCTGCCACACAGCAAGGCTCTGAGTTGAAATCTAAGAATAATGGAAATGGAAATACCTCTCATATAATCGTGAGTGCGTGAGTCTCTGGTGAAGGTAAAAAAAATGATTTAAGAGAAGTATTTCTTTCCTCCAGTGAAAGCAATGTGGAGGAGGTAAAAGTCGTGGAAAATAAGCAGGGAAGAAAGACAGGAGAAAACAGTAAAAAAGAGAAAAGTGGATACCGCTCCTAAAAGAAGTCAGGATCCATTTCCAGAGTAGGTTAAAGTTAAATTGAAGGTTAAATCAACAAAAGCCGCATTGGGCTGCCATGTTGATTTTGTCTTTTTAATTATATTTATTTCAACACCATTCTCCACAAACAAATAAAATAACATCTCTCCATCTTCAATAATGCACTAATATACAAATGTAGTAATATATAAATACCATAATATAAATTATACAGTAATATAAATTCCCTCTCATTTAATCATTCTCCATATGTTTTCATATATTATATCATCTAAGTATTTGATACCTCATTATTCCCCATTTATCACTTCCTTACTTCCCCTAGAGTTAATTCTTTCTGATTGCTCTCATGTTTCTCTTTCACTACCAACCCTTCTCAACCTTGCCTGCCGTCTCTATACTTTCATCTCTCCCATAACGATTGTCATTTCTTAACTGTCCGAATCTTAGATTAGTCTTTCTTATTTTCTTTACTACGTTGAGAGAAAAAACTCTTCCACTTGTTTCCATTCATCTTCATTGGCTCCTTGATTTCTTTCTTGTATCATCATTATTAATCTGTCCATTTCTCTGTATTCCATCACTTTAACTTTCCATTCTTTTATTTGAGGAGTTTGGTTGTTTTTCCACATTCTAGTGAATACCATTCTGGCTGCCGTAATCATATAGAGAATTATTCTCCAAAATTTCCTTCTTTTTTCTTTATCTACTTTCTGTATTATATTCAGAAGAAATATCTTAGGTATCAGTGGGATGTTTATCTGTAAAACTTCTGAGAGTGTCTCTTGTATTTTTTTTTCCAATAAATTTTTGCTTTATCGCAGGTCCACCAAACATGATAGTAAGTTCCCTTTTCTCGGCCAAATTTCCAGCATTTGTTCTCTCTTGTTTTGTATATTTTATTTATTTTTACTGGGTCAAGGTGCCATCTGTATAACATCTTTAAGTAATTTTCCTTTAGATTCTGGGCTGCAGTGAATTTTTGTGTTTCTGACCAACTTCGCTCCCAATGCTCCAGTAGAATTTCATGCCCTATGTTCTGCGCCCATGTGATCATCGAGGGTCTTATCTGTCCCATTTCTAGTTCTCTCTGCATAAGTAATTTGTATAGTTTAGAAGTGCCATGTTGATTTTGGAGATTCGACAGTGATGGAAGGGGCTATTGGAGAGACCAAACGATCTCTGGAGCAAGTGCAGTCAGCCTATCAAGTCATCTGGATGTTAAGGGCAGGAACAAGTTGTAATGTTCAGGAAATGTGCAAGCAAGCATAGTTAATCAAGCACCTAACTCTCCATGGTCAGAGGAAGCAGTGCACAAGGCGAAACAGAGAGAGTCATGCATGGTGAGAGAGGCGGCTGACATTATTCTGTTATGGACACAGCCCTAGACCTGTTTGATGTCAGGCATGGTGGTGAGAGAGAATCAATTAGAATGACTAATATAGCAATGGCGAGGCAATATTTGGGAGGAACTGAGGAAAGGCAGCCAGTGCTAAAACAGAGTGGCTGGACCAGACAAATTCCATCTGAAGCTAATGTTATGATGAATTCATTGAATATGAATGAATTACAATACATGATTAAACAAGCTTTATCTAATGAATTAAATGTGATGCTGACGCCTTCAAAAAC
Organism: Ctenosaura bakeri; assembly: GCA_948474755.1. NCBI lineage: Eukaryota > Metazoa > Chordata > Lepidosauria > Squamata > Iguanidae > Ctenosaura > Ctenosaura bakeri. The sequence goes on from CAOLHI010001728.1 coordinate 357,897, forward strand.
TCAATTTAATAGAGTTAATGAATTTGATCCTTTGATTGACAGAAGATTGTATAACTTAATGAATTCCCAATCTGTAGTGGATATGCATAATTTACACATGCAAACATTGTTAAAGTCTAATGTGTTACCTGAGGTAGTGAATCAAAATTTGGAACAAAGATCTGTGTCTATGGAAGCAAGTAAGGAAACAGATAAAGAGCAGAGGGAGTCGGTACCAAGGAAAAGAAGGATGGAAATTCAGAGAAATGAAGAAGTTGATGAGCATGATGAAGATACGGGAATTTCTATTAAAAGAGTGGTATGGAGATGGATGATAAGTCTGATGATGAGTGGCAAGAGGAAGAGATGCAAACAAATGTAGGTGAAGCAAATGTTGGTAGCTCCTCAGAAGGAGAAGAAGCAGAGGATATAGGTAGTAGTAGATTATTTCAAGTGGATAATTTTAAGAATGTGCTTAAAAGGGTATTGCAGACATTGGGTTTGAAAATGGATGAGGATAGGAATCAGTCAAAGGAATCAAAAGAAAAGGATTCTAAGATAGCTTCTGTAACAAAAAAGAACGAGATGCCTGGCTTTGATATATCAGTTCCTGATATGTTTGAGGAATTAATTCATGCAGAATGGGAATCTTCTTTGAATACATGTAGATTTTTAGGTCATACTAACAAACTGTATTCTTTTGGAAAGAAGGATGTAGATTTGTTAAAGGTCCCTTTGGTGGATGGGCCAATAGCTGCACTTATTTTGAGGGCTCTGGTTCCTCAGGAAAGTGATACAATGTTAAAGAATATGGATGAAAAAAGAGCTGATTCAACTTCAAGGAAAGCACATGAGAATTCAGCTTTAGCTACTAGGGCTTCTGTAGCAACTTCTATGTTTGCTCAAGCAGCTGTGATGTGGATACAGAAGGTAATGGAGTTTGAGGATATATATCTTGGACTGCTCTAAAGCCACTGTCCAGAATAAAGAAGGTCTTAGAGTATGTGGCAGATGCTAGTTATGATCCTGTGACATTTATGGCTAGGAATATAAATGCTGTAACTGTTGCTGAAAGGTCTTTGTGGTTGTGTCATTGGGATGCTGACCAGAAGACCAGAAATAACTTTGCTTTTGTCCCTTTTAAGGGAGAGTTGTTGTTTGGTAATCAAGCATTGGAAGAAGTGTTGGTTCAGAGCAGAGAAAAGAAACAGGTAATGCCTACTTTGCAGAAGAAGAAACCTGAAAGGAGGTCATTTCAAAATTTATATTATTCCTTTCAGGGTAGAGGAAACAATAGACAGCAGGATTCGAGATATAGTAGGCAGCAGTGGTATAAACTAAAGGGTCAGTATGGAAGGTCAGGCTCCTTTGGTAAAAAAAGGACAGGTTGCTGAGAGAAGTGGGGGATCTACTCAACAGAAAAATAGAACCCATTCTGACAAACAAGAAAATTGTGTGGGAGGAAGACTGTTGTGGTTCCACACTCTCTGGAATAAGGTTACATCAGTGGGTGTTACAGTAACTCAGGGCTATCAGATTTTGTTCAACAGGATGCTAAAATGCAGGTATGTCTCCTCACCAGTGGCAAATATGCTGGAGAAAAGGGAGATAGTTGTAAGAGAGATAGAACATCTAATTCAGATTGGCGCAGTGGAGGAGGTACTTCGAGATCAGTGATTCTTGGTGATCTACTCAACGTTCTTTACTGTCCCAAAAAGCAATGAGACATACTGTCTGGTCCTGAACCTAAGATATCTCAATAGCTTTGTGAAATATCTCAGGTTCAAAATGGAGACATTGCAAACAATAAAAGAGAATATGAAAATGGGGGACTGGATGGCTCTGATAGATCTGAAAGAAGCTTATCTGCACGTTCCTATGAGGGATTCAGACAAGAGGGCATGCTCATCAAATTTGCAGATGACACCAAATTGGGAGGGGTTGCTAATACGCCAGAGGACAGGATCAAAATTCAAAATGATCTGGATAGATTGGAGAGCTGGGCCAGGGTGAACAAAATGAAATTCAACAGAGAGAAATGTAAGGTCCTACACTTAGGCAGAAATAATGGAATACAGAAATATAGGATGGGGGACACGTGACTGGATAGCAGTACATGTGAAAGGGATCTAGGAGTCTTCATAGACCACAAGCTGAACATGAGTCAGCAGTGTGATGCGGCAGCCAAGAAAGCCAATGCAATTCTTGGGTGCATCAATAGGAGTATGGTGTCTAGATCGAGGGAGGTACTGGTATCACTCTACTCTGCTTTGGTTAGACCCCATCTTGAATACTGTGTCCAGTTCAAGAAGGATATTGACAAGCTGGAGCAAGTCCAGAGGAGGGCGACCAAAATGGTGAGAGGCCTGGAAGCCATGCCCTATGAGGATAGACTTAGAGAGCTGGGTATATTTAGTCTGCAGAAGAGAAGGTTAAGAGGGGACATGATAGCCATGTTTAAATATTTGAAGGGATGCCACGTAGAGGAGGGAGAAGGCTTGTTTTCTGCTGCTCCAGAGACCAGGACAAGGAGCAATGGATTCAAGCTGCAGGAAAGGAGATTCCACCTGAACCTCAGGAAGAACTTCCTGACAATCAGGGCTGTCCGGCAGTGGAATCTGTTGCCTCGGAGTGTAGTGGAGTCTCCTTCCTTGGAGGTTTTTAAGCAGAGGCTTGATGGCCATCTGTCAGGATTGATTTGAGGGTGTTCCTGCATGGCAGGGGGTTGGACTGGATGGCCTGTGTGGTCTCTTCCAACTCTGAATTTCTATGATTCTAAGAAATATCTCAGATTCGAGTTTATGGGCAAACATTACAAGTTCAAGGCTCTGCCATTTATTTTGGCTTTGGTTCCAAGGGAATTAACAAAGGTTTTGGTCCCACTGATGGCTTACCTAAGACAGAAAGGAGTACATATTTACCCTTATTTAGACAATTTGTTGATAAAGGCAGAGTCTCAAAGGAAGTTGAAAAGGAATTTACAGATGACCATAGAGGTACTACAAACTTATGGGTTTCTCATGAATGTTGAGAAAAGCCATTTGGCTCCTACAATGGTTCTTATGCATTTAGGAGCAAGAATAGATACCAAGAATGGGAGAATTTATCTCTTAGAGGAGAGAATTACAAAGGTCAAAAAGGTAGTGCAGAAGTTGTTCAAAGTTACTTCTGTGGATGTGATGTTGTTAGCACAAGTGATGGGAACTTTGGTGTCAACTATTCAGTTGTGCCATGGGCCAGGTTCCATTCCAGAGGATTACAAGGGCTGTTGATTCCTCATCAATGGAACATACACAAGAAAATGCACAACTTGATCAAGTTACTGGCCAGTTTGAAAAAGGACTGGGCTTGGTGGATGAGAGACTTGAACACGAACAGAGGAGTTCCTTTGGTAGTAGATCAGTATATAAAAGTCACAACAGATGCAATTTTGACAGGTTGGGGAGCCCTATGTCAGGAGAAGACAACAGAGAGTTTTTGGTCAGGTGTGGATCTGAGACAGAATATAAATTTTTGGAGCTGAAGGCAATTCGGTTAGCTGTCCTCAGATTTGTGGCTATAGTGAGGGACCGGCATGTTCAAATTTGGACAGACAACATCACAGCAAGAGCATATGTTGTAAACCAAGGTGGACTTTGATCAAAAGTGCTGATAGATGAATCAAACAAACTGTTCCACTGGGAAGAGAGAAATCTGCAATCCTTAACAGCAGTACATCTGAAAGGGAAATTGAATGTCAGAGATTATTTCAGCCGAAACAGATTGCACCTGGAAAAATGGACACTGAATTATTGGATGTTTCTGAGTTTGAACAAGTGTTTTGGGTCTTTTCAAATAGACTTATTTGCCAGACTAAATACCAGACTAAAAACATTCTTTTCACTTGATGGAAGCAGGCTTGCGGAGGCAGCAGATGCACTATCAGTATCATGGCCAAAATGTCAACCATATGCATTTCTTCCTGTGCAGATAATGCAAAGAATGTTGGTGAAAATATGAAAGAAAAGGCAGAGGTGGTGTTGATAGCACCTTATTGGCCAAGAAGGCGTGGTTCTCCCTACTGAAACAGTTGTCTGTATGAGATCCTTATAAGTTACTACTTCGAAAGGATCCTCTAAATCAAGGGCAAGTGCATCATCCGAACCCAGTCATTGAGTTTGATGTCCTGGGTATTGAAAAGAATTTCAAGATTATTTGCTGGAAGTGGTGGACACTATTATGACGTCTAGATATCAGTCAACTCAAAACGTATATAGTATGCTGTGGAAGGATTTTGGGAAATGGTGTGATGCAAATAAGTTGCATATGCCTGACATACAAGTGAAGCATGTATTACAGTGTCTGCAAGATGGTTTGCAGAGACGTCTGAGGCCAAACACTTTGAAACATCAAATATCAGTGTTGCCAGTATCTTTGAAGTTTGAGGAAGTCCCTCTGTCACTGCATTCTCATATAAAAAGATTTCTGAGAGGTGTGGTGCTGACTTCTTTCCCAACAAAGCATAGGTTCCCAAGTTGGGATCTGGATATGATGTTGGAATCTTTAACAAAAGCATCTTTTGAACCAATAAGGAATGCTTCTTTAAGATTAATGATGCTCAGAACTGTGTTCTTAGTGGCGATGACTTCAGCAAGGAGGGTCTCAGAGTTGGCTGCATTATCTGTAAATGCGAACTTGTGTAAATTTGTGAAAGACAGATTAATATTGACTTTAGATCCAACCTTTCTTCCTAAATATACTTGGAAGAAGGTGATACCAGATGTTATTTATTTACCAAGTTTCTATCCTAATCCAAAGGATGCAGAAGAAAAGAGATATCATACTTTGGATGTCACGAGAGCTGTGTATCTTTATATTAAGAGAACAGCAAGAATTAGGAGAACAGAGGTGCTCTTCATCTCATATAATCCTAAATCTATGGGTCAGAAAGTTGTAATTGGCAAATGGATTAAAACACGTATTTTTCAATGTTATGATGTTGCAGATCAAGCAAGGCCATGTAACGTGTATCCTCATTCTACAAGATCTATGGCAACAAGTACAGCTTATGCTGTGACTTCTTCATTACAGGATGTTTGTGGTGCAGTGGGATGGTCAGAACCATCAACCTGTGTTAGACATTATAAAGATGGATAAATTTTGTGAAGAGCAAGGTGCTTTTGGAAAAGAGGTGCTGCAGTCAGTTATGGAAAACAAATGAGGTCCCTCCCAGGATTAGGCTTGGGACTTCTCAATCATTGTGGATTGCTCCTCTGTGCCATCCTAAGAATGAGAAGTTGGACTTACGGTGAAGTTTCATTCTGGGATGGCAGGAAGAGGAATCCACACCTACCCTGGGGGGAAAAATGCAGAGAAACCATAGATATCTGGACAGTTGGTCTATTGAAGATCTTTGAGCCATTATAAGAGCCGAATTAGTGAAGTTTGTGGTTTGATGTGGCTAGAGTAGAAAGCTGACAGAGGGAGAGTGGAGTCCTAACAGTATTAACTGATTTGGAATGTGGACTCCTGCCAGTTCTGGTTGGCATGTGGGAAACAACCAATCATCATAGATTCCTCATCCTGCCATCCCAGAATGAAACTTCACGGTAAGTTCAACTTCTCATTTTCTTCATATCAGCTTTTTTCAGTGTCCAGCTTTTACAATCTCCATAGAAATTGGAAGTACAATGATAAGGACAATTCTAACTTTCGTATTCAATGATTTATCTTTACACTTGAAGATCTTGTCTAGTTCCATCATATTCGCCCTTCCAAGTCCTGGTCTTCTTATGATTTCTTGACTGAAGTCTCCATTAATGTCTGAGCCAAGGTATGAAAATCTTGAACTATTCATTTCTTTCATCATCTATTTAAGGTTATGTACATTGTGTATGGTCATTATTTTTGTTTTCTTAATGTTCAGCTGTAAACCTGCCTTTGCACTTCTGCCTTGACTTTTTCCAGTAATTGTTCCAAGTCTTTTCTATTTTCTGCTAGTAGTATGGTATCATCAGCATATTTTAAATTGTTGATATTCCTTCCTCCAGTTTTCACAGCTCCTTCCTCCAAGTCTAATCTTGCTTTACATGTGATAAGTTCAGTCTAGAAGTTAAACAGAGTGATAAAATGCAGACTTGACTGATCTCCTTGCCAATTGGAAACAGTTCCTTTTCTCTGCATTCTGCCCAAACAGCAGTCTCTTGTCTTGCATACAGGTTATGCATCAGGACAATCAAATGTTGTGGCACACCCATTTTGTTAAGAGAGATTCATAGTTTCCCATGATCTACACAAGCAAAGGCTTTGCTATTGTTTATTGCTATTGGCTGACAAAAAACAAAACTTACTGACCCAGACATTTCAAACCTACTGGTCTGTTCTATTGTTGTCAGCTTGCTCTGTGTTTCATTGAATTATTTGTTTTTATGCTTTGTATACAACCCTGGTATGTAACTTTTTTGTCTAAATAAATATATCTAAATAAAATACGTATCTGTACTGTGCATTTGAACAAATCCAGCATTTAAGGGCTATCAAGGAGTTTTGTATCAGATAGATTATAAAACCTTTCCTTTGACCATTGCTCATACTTAAACCCATAGTTTACAAACTTTGCTTTTAGAAACTACAGCTCACAGAATTCTACAGCAAACATGTATGCCTACTAGGAGATTCTGGGAGCTGTAGTAAAAAACAATTCCCAAGCTGTGCTTACACCACATGCTAATTTGTCTGTGTAACCTTTCAAGAATCAGGATAGTGCAGTGAAAGCATTTCTAGTAGCTTAGTGAAAGCATCACATGCAATTTTTTTATAATAGAAGTAGAATGGCCAAACGGTCGTGAAAAGTCGAATATATCAAAGCAACCATGCATTAGTTAAAAGTTGCTCCTTAAACATATGGGCACATTTCTCCGGTACATAGCTGCGAAGAATCCACCTGTATTTCAATTAGCCTCCTGCTAATTCATCTGTGATGTTCCTAATTTATTCATTTACAGTGATTAAACCTTCAGCAGGTACCATCACAAACTCGACATTCCCAGCCTTTGGTATGGCATCTATAATACTTGGAGCACTCTCATTTGCTTAGAGTATCACATTCATTGTGGAGTGGCAAGCGCTGAAGTTTTAATATGGATGCTAAGTATGTGCTTCATGTTAGCACAGCGCCTAAGAACTCAGTTAGACAGGTGGTGAAAGGTATTTAGCATGCATCTCACTATAAATGTCAGAAAGCAAGGACAATAAAATGCTAGGAGCATGTTTCTTTCCACCACCACCCTCCACCTCCTGCAACTCGCTCCCAGTTCTCTGTCAGCTTTCAAATGGCTTAGCTCATCCAAACAGCAGACTCCAGCTCAGTGAATAAAAGGAAGCAGGAAAATATTAGGGCAAAGAAAAAAATGTTGATACCCTAGCAATACTGTGTTGTGAGGCAAGTCTGAGTACTATGTCTGAATCTAGTATTCTTCCTTTTCAAAAACAAACATTAGAAATAGAATGTGAGAAAAGCCAGCTTGATGAAACTTGTTTTAAAGCATACTTGATACATTAGTTTCATAGAGCAACTAGATGTGTTACTCATCACCTATTACGGTTACTGCAGTCCAAAAAGTAACTCAAGGCATTACTTGGTCCTAACACAGCACTGTTATTGTCATCATTGTACTAGTATAAACATACAGGGAAACACTCTGAGTCAACAATGTGATGCAGCAGCCGAAAAAGCCAATGCAATTCTGGGTTGCATCAATTGCAATATAGTGTCCAGATCCAGGGAAGAAATAATGCCACTCTATTCTGCTTTGATTCCTTGAATATTGTGTCCAATTCTGGGCACCACAGTAAGTAAACTATAAGTAAGTATGGGTATATCAACAAATAAGAATGTGTTTAGAGAAGGGCAACCAAGATGATCAAAGGTCTTGAAACTGAGTCTTAAGAGGAACAACTGAGGCAGCTCGGTATGTTCAACTTGGATGAGATAAGGCTGAGGCATGAAATAGTAGTTATCTTTAAATATCTAAAAGCATGTCACATAGAAGATGGAACAAGCTTGTTTTCTGCTTCACTAGGGATAAGAACAGGAATCAATAGTTTTAAGTTACAAGAAAAGATATTCCATCTAAACATTAGGAAGAACTATTTTTTCCCCCTGTAAGAGCTATTCAACAGTAGAATAGGTTATCTCAAGGGGTTATCTCTCCTTGTGTTGAGGTCTTTAAAAAGAGGTTGGATGGGCATCTTTCTAGAGTGTTTTAGATGTATATTCTTGCATGGCAGGGGGTTGGTCCTTCTGATCCCTTCTACCTCTGTGATCCCATGAGTCTCCAGTTTTCATAATTCCAAGTGGATTATCCTGTCTGGACTACCCTCATCCCAGCCACGCAGGCAGAGTGTATCAAGCCACATGCCTGCCCCACGCACCACACACAGGTATTTCGAAGAGTCATGCATAAGCATTCACTCATTCAAGCCATCTTCCTTGCCCATCTCTGTCTGTCCCAAGCAATTGCTCTGAGTTTGATCCTTACCCCAAGGCATGCAGAGCAACACCTTCTCTTCATCTGAACACTGTCTCACACTAGTCCAGCCAGTTCATGGGCATGCCCTGTGCCATTGTTCGGAGCAACCCATCCTTTTTCCTGTGAGCTCGCTCTGACTCTTTTTCTGGCAGATATTTCTTATTTCTTTCATAAGCGAAGGACAGAGGAAAGTAGAAAAGCCAGACTAACTTTTTTAAAATTTCCAACTAAATGTCTAGTGAATCTCCTACTCCATCTTGCCCCTCACTTGTTGTTGGCTCGTCTGCTCCTCACTTGCTGCACCACACCTCAGAAAGAGGCAGCACAAGGCAGACATCCAAATAACTCTTCCTCCTTGGTCTTCTGTTGTTCAGACTGAGTCCAAACACACACACATTCCAGCTACAGGAAGAAATCCTATAATGTTACACTGGAAAGTAGTGCATTATAGTCCTGGCTGTTACATGCAAAAACGTAACATTGTACCAGATTTTTAATACAAATAGTAAGTAGTTACAAGTAACACATTTTTCCAAGCTCTGTTTTAAATATTTTGGGCATGAGCCAGTTTATGACCCTGAGGGAATCTGTTTATGCATATATATTTAGCCTTTGTATAAGCATGCCAATCGGAGGCAGAAGATGGCACTAGGGAATCTGGTGTATATGTTCCTGGAGGGACGAAGAAAAGTGGCAAAGGGATGGATGTTGTGTTTGCTATATCCACAGCAATTGTACACTATTGAGAGGAAGGGGGAGGAACAGCGGTGGAGCTTGGAGCGCATGGATGGGGGTGAGAGGGGTGGGGCTAAAACAGGGGTGTGATTGTGGGACATGAGGGCATGGCCAAGGGGTGTGGGGGCATGGCCACAGTGTGTGGGGGCATGGCTACGAGCCCAGACACCCCAAAAACATTGCCGCCTGGGGTGCAGTGCCTCCTCAGCCCCTGTCCCTATGTGACTAGGGAGGGAGAGAGAGAGAGAAGGGTCCAGCTACATTAAAGAAAGCTGCATTATTTGGAGACAGATGATTGGTCCATCTAGCTCAATATTGTCAAATCTAAGTGGCAGTAGCAATCCAGGCTTCTGGTAAGTTCTAACTGGACCTGGTCTTCTTAGCTTCTGAAATCATAAGATAGGGTGTGGTCATGGTGGCATAGTGGTATAGTATAATGTGGTGTTGAGAAAATGTAACTCCCATTTATTCTATAGATGCATAGGCCAGTGCAAAAACTCTCAGATAAAAAGTGCATGGTTTCCTGTTGGACTACAAGATCACAAGATGGTGCAGCTGCCACCAGAACTGTATCACACAAGAGCCATTCTTCAACTCTGCCCTTTCTTAAAAAGCTAAACCATAATTCTTTTTCAGCCTTCTAAAAACGGTAGCTGAAAGTAAAGGGGCTGGAAGGCCTCTTTTCCCCCTATGATTTCAGTAGCTGCTTGGGCTCTTTTCTGCTGACCCAGAAAGAACTGTTCTGTTCTGCTGCCTCTGAGTGATATAATACTATTGGTGATAAATAGTTCACTGATGCACATGCAAAGTATAAGATGCAAGTAGATTCAGACAGACGTTTGACACCTTTTGGTCAGTTGTTACTTCTGTGGTCTGCACATAGAAACAATGGTGAGACACAGGGAGTTTTTTGTAATTTGTGACTTTTGCAAATAAAATAAAATAAAATAAAATAAAAAGGTGTATAGTGCAGAAAACTTGCATTTTGGACAAATAGAAGAGGCAGATACTGGAGAACACCCAGTAAAATCCACAGGAAAAAGAGGGAGATACATCTTCAAGTGTTCAGTGGATTTTCTTTTTAAAAATTTTCAAATAAGACCAATACATTCTGGCCTGTGTATATATTTCAATGGCCTTCTTCAGGGGCAATATTCTATCAGATTTCTGCACCTGAAAAATCACCTTTCATTTTACACAAAATGTACTTCTTTCTGTTCAAAAATGTTGTATTCTGTACAAAACGAGTTTTTGCCCAGAAGCTGCAGGATTTTTTCCCCCCACAAACTTTTTTTCCACAAAAATGGCCAAAAAAAAAAAAAAAATGGAAAAGGAAAAATGTGCAAAGACATCAAAATTCACCCAGTGAGGACAAAACTTTTGATATGATTCATTTTTCCATGCAAGACTGAAAAGAATAAGCGTTACCTCTCTGTCCTAAGCATTGTACTGTTAGCAGATTGGGATCATATGTTAGGAAAAGTCTACTATACTAGAAAGAGCTACCAAAGGATAAAATTTTCAAATAATTTGGTCACCACACAATATATGTATATCTGCCATGAGGAGTAGGGAACCCGAATAAAACTACAATTAAATGTACTATTTCTTTAAATGTCATCTACATTTAATTCAACTCTAACCAAGGAAAAGTACAGTTTCTGATGCGAGTGGCAAGTGGCTAAGGGAGCATCTTTCTAAAGATGGAGTGGGGAATCTGGTATTAGTATACATAATGCAAAGGCTGCTTCAAAAAAAAGAAAAAAAAATTGTACCTCTCCTAGAAGATCTGTACTTTGTGCACTTCGTGTACTTTGCTAAATGACATTCCATTCAAGGCCAAAAATTGTGTCATGGAAATAAAAGCACAAGAAAAATGATAATTAAAATAGCTTGAGAAGCAAAAGAATTGCCACACTTTATAAAAGCTGGCTGAGCATTCTGTTTACTGCCACAAGCACCAGATGCTTCAGGGACACTCAAAAGGAGGACTGGTGACAATACATTGTTGATAAAATCCAATTTTTGATCATCAAACTGGGGATGAAAAAGGAAACTAGTAAAGAAGGCTGCTTTCTTATATTTTCTTTATTATTATTTATAAACCATGGGTCAAAATGTGAAATTAATGCTTTCTAAAGTAGGTTAGAGAGAGAAATATTTCAATTTCTTAACTTTTGACAGAATGCAACTTCTTGCATGACCATAGGACTTTAGCTCTTTTACAAAGTAGTGTTAGAGTACATTGTGTTAGAGTGTGTAAACAGAGATGGGCAACTGCAGTCCTCCATATGTTTTTGGATTATGGCTTTCCCAATTCCTCACTACTGGCTAACCAAGCCAGGGCTGATGGAGGCAATACACTTACCCTTTTCTGTTCTGTAGAAAAAGAAATTGTAACAAGCGGAATCATAGAATCAAAGAGCTGGAAGAGACCACAAGGGCCATCCAGTTCAACCCCCTGCCATCCAGGAACACATATCAAAGCATTCCCAACAGATGACCATCTAGCCTCTGCTTAAAAACCTCCAAAGAAGGAGACTCTACCATACTCCGAGGCAGCATATTCCACTGCCGGGCAGCTCTGACAGACAGGAAGTTCTTCCTGAGATTCAAGTGGAATCTCCTTTCCTGCAACTCCAATCCATTGCTCCTTGTCCTAGTCTCTGGAGCAGCAGAAAACAAGCATGCTCCCCCTTCGACATGACATCCCTTCAAATATTTAAACATGGCTATCATGTCCCCTCTTCACCTTCTCTTCTGCAGACTAAACATACCCAATTCCCTAAACCGTTCCCCATAGGGCATGGCTTCCAGACCCTTCACCATTTTGGTTACCGTCCTCTCAACACATTCCAGTTTGTTGATATCTTTCTTGAATTGAGGTGCCCAGAACTGGATACAATATTCCAAACGAGGTCTAACCAATGTAGAATAGAGTGGTACCATTACCTCCCTCAATCTAGACACTATACTTCTATTGATACAACCAAGAATCGCTGCCACATCACACTGCTGACTCACAATCAGCTTTTGATCTACCAAGACTCCTAGATCCCTTTCACACGTACTATTATCCAGCCACGTGTCCCCCATCCTAGATTTGTGCATCCCATTTTTTTCTGCCTAAGTGAAACCTTACATTTCTCTCAGTTGAAATTCATTTTGGTAGCTTTGGCCCAGCTCTCCAATCTGTTAAGGTCATTTTGAAATTTGATCCTGTCCTCTGGGGTATTAGCAACCCCTCCCAATTTGGTACCATCTGCAAATTTGATCAGCATGACCTCTACTCCTTCATCCAAGTCATTGATGAAGACATTGAATAGCACTGGGCCCAGGACAGAACCCTGTGGCACCCCACTAGTCACTTCTCTCCAGGATGAAAAGCAGCCATTGGTGATCACCCTTTGAGTTTGGTCAGTCAACCAATTACAAATCCTCCTAACAGTAGCCCTGTCCAGCTCACATTTTACTAGCTTCTTTGCAAGAATGTCATGGGGAACTTTGTCAAAGGCCTTACTGAAGTCAAGATATGCTATGTCTACAGCAGTCCCTTCATCTATCAAGCTTGTAACCCTATCATAAAAAGAGATAAGATTGGTCTGGCATGACTTATTTCTGAAAAATCCATGTTGACTTTTAGTGATTATGGCATTGCTTTCTAAGTAACGAGAAACTGACTGTTTAATGATCTGCTCTAGGATCTTTCCTGGCATTGATGTCAGACTGACCGGGTGATAATTATTTGGGTCCTCTTTTTTCCCCCTTCTTGAAGATGGGGGTGACATTTGCCCTCCTCCAGTCTTCTGGAACTTCTCTTGTTCTCCAAGAGTCCTCAAAGGTTATTGTGAATCATTCAGAAATGACTTCTGCCAGTTCTTTTAATATCCTTGGATGTAATTCATCTGGCCCTGGATACTTGAATTCATCTAGTTTAGCTAGAAATTCCTGTACTACTTCTCTACTTATTCTGTGCTGCATTCCCCCCCCACTTCCTCACTTGTTCCCCATGCCCCAGGTTGAGTACTTCTATCCTTTGGGGAGAAAACTGAGGCAAAGAAGGTGTTGAGTAGTTCTGCCTTCTGTCTTCTCCCTGTTAGTTATTGCCCATCTTCTCCACACAGCGACTATCATTTCCTTGTTTTTCCTTTTGCTGTGGACATATCTAAAAAACCCCTTTTTGTTGTTTTTAATATCTCTGGCAAGCCTGAATTCATTCTGCACCTTAGCTTTTCTGACCTTCTCCCTACATATCCTGGCTATTTACTTGAATTCCTCTTTGGTGGTTTCACCCTTCTTCCATTTCCTGTACATGTTTCTTTTAACACTTTGCTCAGTTGAGAGTTCTTTCATCAACCATTCCGGTTTCCTTTAGACACCTGCGTCCTTATTGGCACAGTTTTCAATTGTGCCTTTAGTATCTCACTTTTAAGGAACTCCCATCTGTCATGAACTCCTTTCTCTTTCAGTATTCTTGACCACGGGATTTCAGCAAGCAAGTCCCTAAGTTTACAGAAATCAGCTGTCTTAAAGTTTAAGATGTGTGTTTGGCTATACTTTGCTTCTCCTTCTCACTGAATGACAAACTCCAAAAGATCATAGTCACTCCCCCGCTAAGGATCCCATCACCTCCACCTCATCAGCAAGGTCATCCCTGTTGGTCAGGATCAAATCTAAACTAGCCGATCCCCTTGTTGCCTCTTCCATCTTCTGGACCATGAAATTGTCTGCAAGGCAAGCAAAAAACCTGTTGGACTTTGTGATCTTGGCAGAGTTTGACTGCCAACAAATATCAGGGTAACTGAAATCTCCCATTATTATTGCATCTCTCCATTTTGAATGTGTGGTCATCTGCTCCAGGAGGGCTCCTCAGGCTGGCCTGGAGGCCTGTAGCAGACCTTCACAATCACATCCCTATTGTTTCTCGCTCCCTTATTTCTAACCAGATGCTTTCAACTTGGCTTCCCAGATTTAAGTCATGGATCTCTTCACAGGTGAAAACATCCTTGACATATAAAGCGACTCCTCCTCCTTTCTTGTTTGGTTTGTTTCTGCGAAATAGGTTATACCCACCTATTCCTACATTCCAATCATGAGACTCATCCCACCAAGTTTCAGTGATGCCTATTGAATCATATTTATTTTGTCGTATTAAGAGTTCGAGTTCATCTTGCTTATTTCCCATGCTTTGTGCATTAGTGTAGAGAGACTTGAGACCATGTGCCCTTCCTGGAAGTCCTGTGCTAAAGTTACTTTCCCTCCCCCTGTTGGTCTCTAGTACTACTTTGCCTGCCCTATCTATATCATTTGGGCTATTTTTTGCAGCATTTATTGAATCCTTGCCCAGAATAATACTGTCTCCCTCCCCATCAAACTCAGTTTAAAGACCTCCTGATTCATTTTGCAAGACTGTTATCAAAAGCGTTCCAGCCAACTGTTGTGAGGTGCAGCCCATCCCTTGCCAGAAGACCATCTTTGTGGAAATGGAGACCATGATCCAAAACTCCAAATCACTCCCAGTGGCACCATCTTCAAAGCCAGTTGTTGATCCCCACTATTCTTCTTTCCCTTCACGGGCCATGCCCTTCCATAGGGAGGAGAGACAAAATGACAACCTGTGCATGAAGGTCATTCAGCTTCCTACCCATAAGCTTGTAATCCTTCATGATGCGGTGAAAGCTGCACCTCGCAGTGTTGTTGGTTCCGATGTGACCAAAAGGAGGGGGTTACAATCAGTGGACTTGACCAGTCTCATTAGCGTCTCCGATATGTCATTGATTTTGGCCAGAGAGACAGCACACCTCACAATTGATCCTGTCTGGGTTGCAAATGGTCCATTCCATTCCTCTCAGCAAGGAGTTCCCAACCACTAGAATGAGTCCCCAACCACTAAACGGAATACCCAACCACTAGAACTTGTCTCCTCTGAGGCTTTTCCAGGATTACTTGACGAGCAGATTCTCTCATGGCTGCATGAACCTTCTGTTCATGCTGAGACTGTTGGTGCTGCTGCTGTTGGATTTTGTTCCACTGGTGTTGGGGTTCCTGTTGCTGATGTTGGATTTCCTCTCGGTGACGTTCTATTACTTCTTCCTGCTGTTCCACTTCATCATTAATAAGGTCAAGAACTTGGAAGTGATTCTGTAGCTCGAGAGTCTCCATTTGGCACCTTGCCTTTCTACTCCGCATGTCACATTCTTCCAAGCATCTGTTTCCTGGTTTTGTGAACTAGCTTCCTCGTCTGCTAGCTCCTCTGTGCACTCCATCTTCAAAAAGGTCCTCTCAGCCCTATCCAAGAACTCCTCTTCCTCCCTAATAATGTGTCTCCAGCTGTTGAACCTTCTCCTCCAAGAGGGTGATCTAAAAAAAAAAAAGAGTGTGAAAAAGTCAACAATGTGTTTTGTTTCATTTTTGTTTTTAGATTAATGTGTAAGTTTTAGTATGGTTTCTAGTTCTTAGGGTACCTAAGAATAAATTCTGCATAATGAAATTAGTTTCCCTATAGATAGTGAGCTGAATCCAGGGCCCTTTCCACTCAACACATCCAACCTGCCATGGGGACAGGAGAAAGATGAGACTGGGTCGATGCTTATGCTTATGCACAACATCATCCTAGTTCTGTCCTTCTCCTGTCCCCAGGCAGTGGAATTGCACCATAATTCATTGATGGTTTTTCTCTGTTAATGATTGGTGATCATGCTCACAGTGTGCCTGTACTTACCTTGTTTGCGGAGGCCCTGTAAGTGCAATGGCTGTGCTTCCTTCACCAATGCAGCCTGGGACATCATGCTTCCTGAATCCAGCCAGTGTGGAGGGGAGTGTTCCATCATGATCCCCTCCTAGGAGAGCCACTGCCATCATTGTCACTGGATGCTGCCAGGACAAAGATAGGGTGTGGAAAGAGCCCAAGGTTTTTATTCTGCTGACAGGATCATCTAGAAATTGATTTCTATCAGTATATTCCTGTAGCTGGAAAAGGGGGCAAGCTCTAAAAATTGTCCCCTCCATCCATTCAGCAAGGTCCCCATCCCTCTGGAACAGACTTTTTGGGAAAAGAAATAGAAGGCTCTAAAGGAAAGGGAGAATCAGCACAAATTTGTCTTTTTCTGCACTGAGCCAGCCAACTTGATCAAAAGCCTCCCCATTCATGGGAGGTATCCTTCCATCTGCAGAAGAATTTTTACATATTGAGCAAAATATGATATGCCAGACATCTAAGAACAATTGTGTTCTTCGTAAAGATCTGGGTTCATGTTCCTGCTCAGACATGAAGATCAGTGAATGAGCTCAAAATTGTTGTAGATTTTAAAGTGGTTTTCACTGTTAATTTCAATTGTTTTAATTGTTGTTGTGCTTAATATGTTTTTTTGCTTGTTCAAGACAGCCAGCATCATGTAGTGGTTTGAGTACTAGACTATAATTTTGGAGACCACGGTTCGAATCCCCACACAGCCATGGAAACTGACTGTGTAATCTTGGGCAAGTCACATTCTCTCAGCATCAGAGAAAGGCAAAGACAAACCCCCTCTGAACAAACCTTGTCAAGAAAACCCTGTAATAGGTTTGCCTTAGGATTGCCATAAGTTGGAAATGAGTTGAAGGCACACAACAACAACAACAACAACAACATTGTTCAAATTATTTGTGCTTTTAATCTTGAAATGTCTTAAATTATTTGTATTATGCAGTGTCCTGAAATCCTAAATAAACAAACAAAAATTTCTCTCTCTCTCATCACACAGACTAATTGTTAGATAAAATGAGTAAGTCAGCAGACTCAAGTGCAAACAAACCATATTAAAATTTTACTAAATACATACAAATTGTATTAAACTTTTTAAAAACAAAGAACTCTACTATATACTCTTTCTTCCATTTTCCCCTAAATTGATGGTTTTAACAGAAAAAAGGGAAACCTTCTGCCATTGGCTGGTTAGAACCTTACAGAAGAAGCTTCCATTTTCTCTAGGACTGGGATACAGCCAACATTCCAATAAATAGTGACCAAACAGCATATATAAAT
Organism: Ctenosaura bakeri; assembly: GCA_948474755.1. Lineage (NCBI taxonomy): Eukaryota > Metazoa > Chordata > Lepidosauria > Squamata > Iguanidae > Ctenosaura > Ctenosaura bakeri. Next base: position 375,144 of record CAOLHI010001728.1, read on the forward strand.
TCTGTTAGGTACTGTGGAGCCCTGGGGTCTTTATTGTTTCATCATGTGCTTCTGCTCAAATAGTAGATAGGTAAAAGCAATATGTTGTTTTATTGAGAAGGACAGATATTTTTCTTCTTGGAAGTTTTTTTTTTTTGCTTTTGCTAGGCATTTCATAGCTCTTTAATCTGACAGGACTGATAGGTCCATTCGTGATCTAATATCCAGTATTAGTGTTTAAAAACATGTTAGACCTTGAAACACAATCCAAGTCTTCCACACCAAAGCTATAATTTGATAACAATTTAGACAGGTTAAACAGCCACGATTTGTGTGAGCAGGGGTGAAGACGCATGGAATAAACACAAACACAGGAACTGGCGATAAAAGACCACAACTTTGTTCGCTACAGAATACAGAATGGGTTGGCACACACATGGGTCTGGATCCCAGCATCAATCAACCTGCCTGTTGAACAATGAACCGAACCACTGGCCATAGCCAGAAACACCAAGGTGTGGTGGGGTGTACCAGCTGACTGGGAACCCCTGCCACCAGGGGGTGCAGGACAAAGCATGACCACCTGAGCTAGCCATGCCTGACCACCTTGCACCCCATGAAGCCCAAGATAGACCACCATACCAATGCCGTGAGGCCCTTGGTACCCACCATCTTGGAACCAAGTCTCATGCGGCTGCCCCAAAAGTTGTGACAGGAAACAAAAATATAAAACCAGTCAATAACAAAAAGGGTGGGTGGGAAGCCGCTGGGGTGAAAGAGGCAGACCCAGGAAGTCTGGGGGTGGGTGGGAATATCCCCTGGCCGACCAGTGAGCCCATGTGCTTGCATCCAGGCTTGGCTGTGCAGCCAATGAGATCAGTCCCACTCTGATCTCATTGGCTGCCACTTTTGCTGGTATCTGGGAACCAAACACACAGCCTGGACCCAGAAACAGCCTTCCCCTGGCCCACATGGGCCAGGATAATAGCCAGCCACCCCACCTTGCAAATGGCACCGCACAGGGAAGGTAAGTCACACATCGCACTTCCCATTTTAGCTAACTTAGATGCATAAATAATTAATCTGAGAGGAATCACACCTGAAACAGTTGTTATCCAAAATTAGATCTAATTAGAATCATAGAAATCATAGTATCATAGAAATGTAGAGTTGGAAGCGACCACACGGGCCATCCAGTCCAACCCCCTGCCATAAAGAAACACCCTCAAAGCCCTCCCGACAGATGGCCATCTAGCCTCTGCTTAAAAACCTCCAAGGAAGGAGACTCCACTACACTCCAAGGCAGTATATTTCACTGCCGGGCAGCCCTGACTGTCAGGAAGTTCTTCCTGAGGTTCAGGTGGAATCCCCTTTCCTGCAGCTTGAATCCATTGCTCCTTGTCTTGGTCTCTGGAGCAGCAGAAAACAAGCCCTCTCCTTTCTCTACATGGCATCCCTTCAAATATTTAAACATGGCTATCATGTCCCCTCTTAACCTTCTCTTCTGCAGACTAAACATACCTAGCTCTCTAAGTCTATCCTCATAGGGCATGGCTTCCAGGCCTCTCACCATTTTGGTCGCCCTCCTCTGGACTTGCTCCAGCTTGACCATGTCCTCTTGAATTTGGACCCTTTCCGCACCTTACCTTTTTCCAGCACCAGGGCGTGGGGATCACATGAGCAGCCTCTTGCAAGAGGTTCTTGTGTCCCCGTTGCTTCAGCTCCGCAGGAAGTGTCTGCTGGCTGGCCAGCAGCATGAGGGCACCGCCTCTTCCCTCTGCAGTACAGTCGGGTATTTTCCCAGGCTGCGGTGGGGGAGGAAGTGTGAGGGCCGTGGCTCCGGAGCTCCACACACAAGATATGTGCACATGGGGCCCTGGAGCAATGTGCGATCGCGCACCATTTTTGGCTACAAGCCGAAAATGAAATAGTGCACGATTGGTGCCTACTGGCCCCGGCAGTGTGGAGTGATTGCGAGGACATAATCTGAAATGCTTCTTGCAATCGCATGATGCTCCAAAGGTCCTTTCACATGGTAAATACCATGCGAAAAGGGCCTTGGTCTCTGGGGACTCCCACAATCAAACTTAAAAAAGGTTCTGAACCTTTTCATTTTTTTTTCAATTATTGGTGAAGACCCAGATTTCTGCACCAAAAGTTAATACAAACAATACCTATAATAGAATAAGCTAATTAAAGCTTAGGCGCAGGCAATTCCTTTCACCTCATTTCTTTGAATAAAGTGAGGGGAAAAACCTCCTATGTATTCCACCTTGATCTTGGAGCCAAGGTGTGTGTGCAGAGTGGGGAGGAAGCATGATAAAACAAACAAACAAGCAAGCGAAGAAAGGAAGGGGAAATCTTTAGAAAGCTCTGTTTCATCCTGAGCAAAAAATAAGCATGCTGCTTTCTTTCTGTGTTGGTTGCTGCTGCTGCTATTGTTTGTTTGTTTTTTCCTTCAAGTCTTTTCTGACTTATAATCAGAAGGGTGAATCTATCATGGAGTTCATCTGAGGCTGAGAAATTGTGACTTGCCCAAGATCAATCTATGGATTTCCATGGCTGAGTGGGGATTCAAAGCCTGGTCTCCTAGAGTCCTAACCACTGGTACCATGCTGTCTCTGTTTCTTCCCATATTACCATAATAAAATGAAGCCATACTGAGGCACTGAATTATGTAAATTACACTTTAGCTTCTATTGTCATAAACTGTCCTGGCCAGAGTCTGCAATATAGGCATTAAACTATCAACACATCATCTGCTTATTATCCTGGAGTGCAGTCAGTAATGTGAGGATGTTTGAGATAATAATAAATGACATGATAACAGTATGAGTAGAAAAAAACAGGAAGTACAGACCCAAGCAGATCTTTGAAAGAGGAAAGAATCATTCTTCTTTGGATCTGGGCTGAGAGACTGTACACAAGTTCCAAGCTAATGCAATTTAAAGTGTTTGACTTATTGTACAGTTCTCAGCAAAGAAAGTTTCACAATGCAAACTCTTCAGAGAGTTGGTACTTCTAAGTGCAGTCATGATGAGTCTGGGCTCAGCTATAATAACAATAGCAATGATGAAAAAAAAAAAAGTTCAGTTGAACAGCTGAGTGACTGCCCTGCACGTGGATGTAATTGCAAAACAGCTGTGAAGAGGAGGGAAGGAACTCAACTATTGTTTCTGGTAGTCAGTGGCTAATTTTCAACAGCCAGAAAGGAGAATGCAATATGAGATGTTGAAATGAGCAAATACTTGTTTCTCCTCTTCCTATTGTTTTAAGATTGCTCCATCCCTTTTCATCAGCTGTCACTTATTCATAAGTTTTAGCATCTCTCCTTGCTAGTTAAATCATGGGCAACCCAGTCTTATGATTGTGGTAGCTCCTATGCCAGTCTACATTGGTGCATCACAGCCGTAGTCTAAATATACTCCCTACAACAAAGTACATAGTTTTCAACACCTGAAGAAACAATAAGTATTGGCATCTTGTTTGTGAATTGCAATGGTAAATGCCACACTTATGCCATTGCAACTCACTTTTTTGATAATTGCGGAGGTTGGAATTCTATTTTGATCATGCAGCACTCAAAGTCCTCCACTAACCCCACCTTAGAAGCATCATAGCACTTTCAACAAAGCCATTTCCATGTTGTCAGGATGCGGGATGAGAACAGGAGGGACGCATCCAACTATTCATCTGCTGGGACCTTCCAAGAATGGTCTGTCAGAGTGCTGATCTCATAACTCTCTGACAAAATGGAAATGGTTATGTTGGATGCAAGGCTACACTGCTCTCAAGGTAGGTTTGGGGATGTGATACACATACCTGATACAGGATCTCTTTCTATGCAATGTTATGTTGCAGTACTTAACTCTGCTAGCACCTACCCACCAGACTCAGTGTTTTTCACTGTTGCCACCTAAGAATAGTGCAGTGGGGTAGTATACTATTTTCAACTAATAACTATAAAGAGGAGTAATTACTCTGTGTGTTTATAATAAAGTTGAAAAGGGAAAACTTTTATTTTTTTCAGACAATCTATCAGCAAATAGAATCCAGTCCCTAAATATAGTTACAGATGTCCCTAAAAGACAGCTTACCTGTGTGTGAGTCTGAGTAAACAGCTATTATGTGGACTCTGGATACTGTCTTCTGTCTCTACCCGAGGGAAGAAGACATCAGAAAAAGGAGGAATGAAGGAAAGCCTAAGTATAAAATCTGCACGTAGTCTAGATATGACAAGAGGAAAAATCACCCCAGGCGATCTTTAACTGCATCCACTAAAATTCAGGTTACTTGCTACAGTGCCAGTGCTTTAAATTCCAGTACAACATACCAATCAGCAAGCAGTAATGATGGATCACTCCCATAATATGCACATCCTCCCAAACAAGTCACACAGCCAGGCTTTAAAGGGAAGTCCTAGTACTTCCTTTTCCACAAACCTCATTGTGAAGGGGCTACATGAGCCAGGCAGTAACTTGCAAACAGGTGTTCTTGGCATCTATTAGATGGGAATCCAAATATCCTGACAGCCGAAACCAGGCAACAACTCTTATTGGCCATGCAAACAGCAAAGGCCAGATGGGGAAAATGAAATGCTACTCCATTCACAGCAGGTAGACAGTAGGTATAAAATGGGAATAGTGAACCCATGGACACCCTAGAACACTCAGTGAAATGACATTGCAATGCAAAACAGAAGCTGGAGTTTGAATCATGCCCTATTAATTCAAATCCAGCTAAAGCAACAAGTCAAATGTATCAACTACAACCATCTTTTCAGTTGGGAAAAACTTCCAAATTGGATGATGCAACAAGCATATTTAAAAATCAATTTTAAACAGGAACCTGAGCCAACATCTTATAAACAGTGAATTCTGGAGGCAACATTGCTTCAAAGGGGCTGGTTTGCTTGTGAGGATGTGAGAAAAGATCAGAGGAGGAAACCAGGACCAAATATTACACTATAGCAGGGGCAAGGGGCTCTTTCTTTTCTGGAGAAAGTGTTCCGTGTCACAATGTAAGTGGTCATGATCTCATACCACATGGCATGAATTATCATCAGCACTGAAAACCTTTAAATGATTTTCCCCCTATTATTAAAATATAGATTATAAAGTTTATGGGACTTCTGAAAAGTGCCATGTATGCAGAAAGCACAGCAAACAATGGCTTGAAACATGTTTTGAATACATTTTCTGTGCACCTTGGATAGTGAAACTTTTGTTGTTGTTAATTGCTATCAAGTTGGCTTGGTCTAAGAGCAGGAGAGGGAAAACTGAAGCCTATGGGCACATGGGGCCCCTGGGCCTGACTGTTGTGATCCCTGAAGTTCTATCAAACCCCCTCAACTCCCCCATTTGAAGTCAAAACATATGGCATAGTTTTTTCTGCATGGTTTTCCCCCAAGCCATGCAGAAACCTCCTCAGACACATGAAAACTTGCAAAAATATTCCCCAAGCACCTCAGAACCCATAACCAACCAAATACCTTTTCCTTTGCAGTCTCTCTCAGAATGGTGAAAATAAGTGATACATCACTTCCTGTCACCATTTTGAGAGGGCCTGCAGATAAAAATGAAGGTATTCTGGGTTGCCATGGAGGGCAAAAGTGGTTCCTAACTCAACACAGCTATCTTACCTATGACTTATGGTGATCCTATTAATGAGAGACCTTGAAGAAGCCCTGTTACTAACAGCCCTGCTTAGACCTTTCAGACTCAGCAGTGTGGCTTTCTTGGTTGAGGCAATCCATGTATAATGAAGAGTTCCTCAACATTAGCAAGTATTATTGTCCTTCCAAATAAGTCATACCATCTCATAATATGATCAAGGACCACTAGAAGTTAGTTTGGCTTCTAATGAGAGAGTTTGCTGTTGGACTCAGATTACACATTAAATTCAAGAGGAATTAAGAGCACGTGCCTATAAGGAGAGATTCAGCATATTGACCAGAGGTTATTTTATTATTTTAAATTTTTTGACCTCTATGCTGCATGTGTGTGCTTGTGCATGCATGCGCGTGTGCATGTGTGTGTGTGTCAGTCAGAGAGAGCAAAAGAAAAAGAGCACAAATATGTATGTCAGGGATAGTATTAAGATTCCTGAGTGCACAGAAGTACAGTTCTTTGACACAGTGAAAGGCAGTCCATTGATCTGGGGTGTTATTTTACTGTGAAGTCATGCAGAACAGTGCTACAGACCCTCGACAGGTCACGGAGACCAAAAAACAGAGTTACATGATTGGGTAAATATGTAAATGTACCCCTTTATTATGGGTCACAAAGGTTTTGGGGGGAAAAGTGCTGTCGGTGGTTAAGAAAGGTGGCTCAAAGCATCTGAGCTCAGGCAGCCAGGTGTTGAGTGAGCTGCTACGGCTTCATCTTCAGAATTTTAAAGTGAGGCTGAGGCAACATCAGACTATAAACACTGAAAAATGATGTTGACAGGAGAAGAAGAAGAAGAAGAGGAGAGAAAAGCAGACACTTCAGAAATTTTTCAAGCATGATTCTTTGTCTTCTTGAACTCTGATTTCAAGGTTGCCTAGCAACCAAAGCAGTAACAGCTGGGACACCCTTGATCTTGTTGTGTAAACTATTAAAAATAGGTGATGGAGACTGGCACCATGGAAACAATGACAATTCCAGTGCATGTGTCTGCAATGCTTCTTTGCAGGTTAATGTCAGAGGTGGAAATTACAAAACACCTTCCCCTCTCTAATTCGAAGCTTCAGGGAGGAGGGATTATTACTGCCTCCCCTCTGATTTAATCTGAGTGCAATAACACTACTTCAGTTGTGACACTGACTTCTGATTGATTGTTTTACATAGGTATTGCAAAGGCTGAAGGGAGGCTGCTTTAAGCCCCCTGTTTTTGGTCATTGCTTGTTATATGTTGGATTCAGTACTCCTGTGAACTGCTTAATATTTTTGCCATTAATATCCATTAAGTAGAAATTCATAATTTAGATTCCAGAGTTCTATTTTCACTCCACGTTATTCCTGTTATAATGGAAATTTGGGGTGCTTCCATTTTATGGAGTAATAACCATATCCTTGGATGAATGAACAGAGAAAATAAGGTCTGAATTGCTTATTGCAAATAAGTGTAGAAACTTTTAAAACAAGTACCAGGAAAGGCTTTTTGTTTTCTGCTTCTAAATTTTGAAAAGTTTTATGTGTCTGTGTGCTTATAAATGTCTTTTTCTCTAAAGCTGCAGTAAGGCTTCCAAGTAAACATAGTTACCTGGAAAGTGTGAACACCATGGGTCAAGCTTCTGACTAAACATGCATGACATGAGAAGTGGTTTAGCTGTATTTAGCTTGGAGAACAGAAGGTTAAGAAGTGACATGGTAGCCATGTTTAAATATTTGAAATGATACCATATGGAAGATGAGTGCAAGCTTTCTTTTTAGCTGCTCTAGAGACTAGGGCCATTTCTGCACGGTGCCACTATCCTGCAATGGGGACACATTGGCAGCATTCTTTGAGTTGCGCTACTGCAGAACATCATTGTGGTCCCACTGCCGATGCATCCTCACCTGTCATGATTGTGGGATATACCATTAATGGAAAAAATCTGTTAATGGCCCATGATCATGTGATGTTCCCATTGCCAGCACCCATGCAGAATGGGAAGAAGTACAATCTATGCTTTTCCTTTACCAGTGCAACACAGGAAAGAATCCAGCCACATTGTGGAAGGAAGGAGCATTTTGCTCATGCTCCCATCTGCAAGCGGCTGGCTGGGTGTGGATGGGAGCATTGGGGACACGCTCCCATCCTGGTAAAGACACTACTTGGATGACACTGGAAAAGGGTAAAGCGCAGAAATGGCCCAGGACATAAACCAATGGATTCAAACTACTGTGGCCCCTCCACATTCATGAGGGCTCAGGGCACAGAACCTTTGCAAAAGTGGAAAAGCTGCAGATAACTCCCTCTATGAGCCCCCCCCCTTATTCCTTTTTCTCTCACTCTGGTCTTCTTGGAGAAATAAAAAAAACAAAAAAACAAAAGAACTTAGCAGAGTTCGGGCATTGTAACTACTTCTTGTTGCTATCTTGAGAAAGAAGGGATAGGAGCAAAGAGAGCATCTGACCAATCAGCAGCCATTTCACAGCAGAATGTGCAGCTACATGGCAGAGAGGACACACCTTCAGCAGTGGGAGAGGGCTTTCCTCATCCAAAAGGGAAAAAATTAACATCCGTTTTAAACATAAGCTTTGCAAGTCTGGGGTGAGAAATAGGAGGGAATGTGGAGAGAAAAATGGGAGGGGTAAGACAAGGATGTGCCTCACGAATAATCAGATTTGCAAAGGTCAAACCCACAAATGTGGAGGAAGGACTGTACTGGAAAAGAAGTTCCACCTAAACACTAGGAAGAACTTCCTGATGGTAAGAGCAGTTAAGCAGCTGCCTCAAAGTATGATGGAGTGTCCTTCTTTGGAAGTTTTTAAACAGAGTGTTTTGATTGTGTATGGCAAAGGGCTGGGCCAGATGGCCTTTGTGATCTCTTTCAGTTTTGTGATTAATGTTTCTATGAATCAGCACACACACACAGACACAAGGCTAACTGCAAAAAGTAGCACTGCACTAGGTTACATGATTGTTAGTGCAGCAGCAAATCAGACATTCCATACTACAGAACAGGAACTTGGCTAACAGGCAGCAAGGCCAACAGGAGTTTTGCATGAACATGGTGGGAAGAGACAACATAAGGTAAGCTTGTGTCTGTTATGATAAACTTCTTCTATCAAAGGCTTATCCAATCATCATTAACACCTTAGTCAAACATTATTCAGTTCCCATGAAACTAGGCAACTTGGTCAATCACCATGCAGATGGTTCAGTTCCTTTCCACTGAGCTCTAGTCTTCTTTTTTAAAGGAACAAGATTCTGAAAATCTTAATGAAAGTGTAAGGAATTCTGCCTCCCCAGTCCAGGAGTGAGAAGGAGGAATGGTCAGGGAACACAGTAAAATTGCAAGTACAGAACCATACAGTCCTTGAGGGGTATGTGTGTGATGTCCTGGATTTTTCACTCTACCCTCTGGGTGAGAATGAAATGCTGCCACTGATGCTGGGAACATCTACTGAACCCTCTCTGGTAAGATCAATCATCATCTGTTTGCTTAAAATCCCCTACCTGGAGGACTACAATAACAAATACTGAAGCCAAGAGCAACATTTACTCCTTGTGTACTTAATGTGTGTCTTAATCCTTCAGTCTAGTAAAATACTCCTCCAAAGTAATTATACTTAGCATTGTGGGAGCAGTCTTGCACTTCTGGTTTAGCATTCTGAAGTCTCTCCCAGTTATAGGCACAAGAAGATGGAATGGTTCTCCTCCAAAACTTCATACAGCTAATTCCAGATTTTAGAGGCCAATGCTAATAAATCAAAGACTGTATGTATGTGTGCATGTATGTGTGTGTATGCATATCTCAAATGAAATCACATCTCCTTTGCTGGAATCCCCTGAATTTTCTTTCATAGACTGTCTGTTCATGACATGGAATATCTTGCCTAATTGTCTAATGCTGTAGTTGTGTTAATAAATCCTTCCATTTAAGAGTTCTAGGTAATGTTGTGACCTTCCAACTTTAACGGAATATTCATATTTTGGGAGTTCTGTTCATATTCAGTAGAAAAATGCTCTCTTTATAGAATCAGCAATATAGATGTTGTTGACTGAATAATTAAGTGTCAGAATTATATGTCCCAGGATTACTGAGCTTGGGCCCTGAAAATAGCTGTTGGAGTTTCAAATCTGTAAAGAAGTGATGATATTTTTATGGACGGGAGGAATGCTTGGAATGTTACTTTCCTAACTTTCCTATAAGAACTGTTTACATAACTGTGATACATAAACAGGTGATTTTTTTTCCCTCAAAGCAAAGATTTGATGACCCAAACACATTTTTCACAAAAATTCCCCAAAGTATGAAAATCATTGAAAAATGCAGAACATGTGTAACTTTGCCCAGTGGGAAGAAAAGTTTGGACATTATTATTGTTGCATGCAAGAATGAAATAAGTGAAGGTTTGCATCCCTATCTCAGGGTGACCCAAGAAGCATCACAGCTGGACTGGAATTCTAATTTATCTACTCTATCATCCTTATTGATACTAGTGTTATTCCCAAAACAGCTTTGTCTTAAGAAGCACAGAATTAATACAAAACACCATGTCATTGAAGTAATGAAGGGGAGCCTTCCAGAGGGTTTTATCCACAATATGATGAATAAATATTGCTTCACTCTTGTTTTACAACTCATTTAAAAACAAGATCGCCCTGATTATACTTCTGAAATGAAACCAATATCAGGATGGACAAGATGGGATGTCAGTGTAAATTATTCAGTGTCTGTCTGGCAACTATATTGTTACTAATTCACAAAGGAAACATCTTAAATGGAAACTTCACTGAGTAATGCTCTGGTTTTTTAAAAAGAAACCTAAGGATTTAAGGATGTATTGAAACTGGTATCTATCAACACAGTCTGGTATTTGGAGAACCAGGAGCCTTTTGTGGGTGGGGATGAGACTATTTTAACCCAAAATTGAATGGTTTGTTAACCTATTAATGTTGCATTAGATTATGTTGTTTGCTGCAAAGTTTTGTTACACAGGAATAGAGATTTAGAGTTGGTTTTAAAGTGAAGAAGTTTGTTTGGACTTGTTGTTTCAATCTTAGTGAAATTCCCTAATGCAATTTCTATTTCAATATCATTTCCTGAATATTTTTAAAATTCAGATTAGTGCAAATATGAAAATGCGCCAACAAGTAATAGAGAAGCATACACCTGACCTGAGGTCTAGATAAAAGAATCCCTTTGGCAAATCTGTCTTCCACTTCACGTGATTCTGTAGGGATACTGTATGAAATTGATTGGGAACATAGGGAGCTGCCTTATACTTAAATTAGACCAATGCTACAGCTAGCCTAGTATTGTCAACTCTGGCTGGCAGCAGCTTTCCAAAGATTCAGGTAGAATTCCTTCCCAGCTCTACCTTAAGATCCCAGTTGCTTTGGTGGTTTCCCATTCAAGTACTAACAGTCCTTACCCTACTTAGCTCCTGAAATAAAATTAGTTTGGCTATACACAGGAATGTATTGCACTGTAATCCCAGAGTGAAAATATTATTTGTGTTGAAGGGAAACACATTGCCATTACCAATATAGTAAAGGCAGATATCCAAACCATCAAAATGTTGCTCAGCAAAGCAAGAAGCATACTGAATATTAGACTTAACAAAGAGATCCCATTTGCTTCCCGTGCCACACTCAACAACCATAATTGCCAATGCCTTCATCGTCTCCTCCTCCTCCATTTGTTCCCAAGTTACATCATGCAGTCAAACAAATCTTTTAGAAAAAGTATAATGATTTGCTTGGATCTATCCAGTGCTATAGAATGCTTTCTTTCCCAAACAACAGTATCTTTCTTCTGGATTTTCTGTTTTGTGGTATTCATAAACATTTTTGGATTTTAATATCAATTGAATATTATATCTCCACAGAAAGAAAGAAACCCAATCTTCTTCGTAAAAAAAATGAAATAGTTTTAGTTACAAAATGTGTTCATAATCAAGTATATGATGTAAAGGAGGAGCAGGAAAGAAGAAAAAAATGGCTACAGATTTGAGTGATGTGAGAAGAGAGTGGGTGTGGGTTAAACCTAACAAACAGAGTCTGTAAACATTCAAACTAGCAATTACTGAGTGTAGGCATGTGAAGGTAGGTAACTCTAGGGCCCTTTCTGCATGACTTCGCCATCCTACAACAGTAACTGGTTGTTTCCAGTCCAGGAGTTGTGCTACCTCACAATGTTGTCATTATCCAGCTGTTACGCATTGCAGATCAGCCTTAAATCATTTCCAGAAAACCCCCCACCTCTTTTAGCACCACAATCCCATCAGCTAGGTAAGTGTGGTTTCTCAATAGTGCTTGATAGTGCTTCGCGGATCCAGGAGTGGGTGAGGTGTGGGCATTCCCAGCTTGTTCCTCCCTCAGTAACTGTCATGGAGTGACAAGTTTGGAATCTACCACCTCTTTGGGTCTATTTTAAATTTCTCCTTTGAGCTAACTTTTAAATTTTAATATATTTCTTAATGTTATAGCACACAAATGCAATAGTATACTATTGTGTCATGATGTTACAATATGGCTGTGCTAGTATGGCTTACAAAAAAAAAATCACAACTAATCAGGATGCGTGGTGTGGGGTGAACGTGGGGAAAGAGAGTGCCAATGACACTGTAGTGCGGAAGGAACACTGGTGGCAATAACACTACTCATCTGCTTAAGGTGGAAGGGTGCAGAAGAGAGAGTTCCTAACCCGACACCATCACAGAAATGGCAACACAGGAAGAATGCACTATTGAGGTATGGTGTGGAAAGGGCCTAACAAAAAGAAAGAACAAGACTGAAGAGGAGAAGCCTCAATATGTAAGAGGATAGCCGCTTGCATGACTTTGATGGGATACATTTTCTTACTTCATCTATTTATCTTTTGTTCAACCCCCAGTTCTGTTTCAGGTGTTCACCAGTAAAATGAATAGGTCAAGAGTAGAAAAAGGGCATGGGTGTAGGAATGTATTTCTTCACGAAGTTTCTTCTTGAAAGCAGCAAGTAATTTCAGCAATTTTCTTTCATCTCTGAGAAAGCCTGTGAAAACCACATAATTTTTGAAGTCTGTTTGCAACCCAGGACTTGTTATGTGAAACAAAAATCCTGCTTGGCTGCTTCATGCAGAAATCAGCATTTTGTGTGCAGGAAACAGTCTTTTGTGAGAGGAAAATTATATTTCAATGTAGAAATAATAATTCTAACAAGAAAATCCTGTTTTACGCACAGAAAATGCTGTAATTAAGCATGGATTGAGAATAAAAGGGCTTATTCTGCATAAAATTCACACATGGTTGATTTGCATAGAAAAACTGAGGTTTCTGCACAGAAAGCAGCATTTTCTGCACAGGAAATTAATATTTTTGCTTGAAACATTACTTTCCATGCAGAAAAGGCTGTTTTCTGAATAGAAAATGCTGTAATTAAGGATTTATTCTGCATTTCACATGGTTGATTTGCATAGAGAACTTCATTATCTGCACAGAAAATAGAATTTTCTTGCAGTAACTAATATTTCTTTCAGAAAAGGCTGTTTGCAGCACAGGAAATGCTGATTTCTGCACAAAACAACCTTGCGTGAATTTTGCATGGAAAAATCCTGAACTGTGAAAATTGTTGTCAATCCAGGAGTCTTCCCATTAGTTTCTCAAAACATATTTTTTTACCATTCTTCAAATATTTTCAAATATTCTTTCCATTCATATACTTTGTATTCACATAGGTGTGAATATAAGCCCTTCCCTAAATGTCTTTGTGTTTGCAGATATCCTAGATATCTCTATATATTTTGCCTTAAGATCTGAAAAGCATTTTGTAGACACATCTGGCAATATATGCTTAGAAAACTCATGCCACCTGGACCTCTGGTAAGGTAGAGATCCTGATTCTGGGAACTGTCTATGAAGAAAGTCAATATATTATAACCAGAACACCACGGAATAGAATACTGTTCAGAGCTTGCTTCTAAATGCAAAGGAGCTCAGGAATGTGGGAAAGGGGAGATCCACGTTCCCAGTCCACTTACCTACATACCCCAAACCATGACTACTTTTATATATTCATGTAGCAATAATACAACTTTTGCCATATTTCATGGCAATGAGATCCATCATTTCTGAATCTACACTATTTTGGGTGCTAGGTTCATACTTCATGTCACATATTGAAATCCCACCAAAGTTCTTATCTTAAGAAGGTATCATAAGAAGGACACAGTGTACCATCAGCATACTTTGTTTTACCTTCCTAGTTCAATGAAATCTGACAAAAATGCCCATACTGCAACTTTGTGGACATTTCACAAAAGGTAAATAATCATGAATTTGCATATCTAAATTTTAAAATAAAGCTTTTCTAGTACTATTTGAAAATCTAAGCTTTGAGTTAAATATTAGAGCTTTATGTATGTTCAATGTCCATTAATATATGTCTTGTTCTCATCTTCTGCTTCTGTTGTTCTACATTCCAGTTGCCCTCACAAGTATGTCTAATGATTGTTAGAGGTAAAAAGGATCAGACTAATCTGCTCCTATTCTGGAAAAGATTTAACAGATTCCCTTTTTAAGATTTGTCTATCATCCTTTCCAAAATCCAGCTTCGATGCAAATGGCCTCTGTTTCAAGGTTACATTTAACAACATGTAGTACATTCCAGAAGCTCTAAAACCTTCTTTAGTTCTGTGGAATGTACCATTTACATGTAGAGATCTTCCACATTAATAGCACATGATGATTTCATTGCTTCTTGTAATCAGAGCTGCCATGAGTACTAGTAAAGAAGCTAAAACAAATCCAGATTTTGGAAGATCCTATTTGATTTCCTTGACCCATTCTGTCATTGTTATCACCATGAGTAGAAAAGCTAGAGTTACTAGCTAGTTTCCTCTGGGCCTTTCCACCCTAATCCTGGGGTTTGCAGTTTAGGGAGGGGCATTTAGAATTCTCAGCCAGAGAGCTCTTTGGCCTCAGTAAACTACAAACCCCAAAATTCCACAGGATGTTGAAAGTGGAATAATAGCACTATAACAGTGTAGAGTGGAAAGGTCCTCTGTTGCAGAACCTGAAAGCATCTTTACTGAGGTATTCCCCAGTACTACTGAAACATTAGAATTAAACAGTTATTTTTTCAGCTGCTTTTTCTGGCTTGGTCCCATGAAGATGGCAGTGGAGGTAGTAGTGGTCACAACTCAAAATAATAACTGTTATATCCCACTTCAGATATTTAGAGGAAATTGCTGCTCCTAAATTTTCTTATACTGAAGTCAGCCACTGCTTCTGCCTTTGCCACAGCCTTTCAAACCATATAACATGTGCCTACCTATACATGGATCACTCTTCCAAGCAACTGAACTTCCCCTATTATTATTAGTGAGGAGACAACAATGTAGCCATTTCTTGTTTTCAGAACGTTGTTTTTCAGACTGTGTGTTCCCTATGATATACTCTGGTTCAATAAATCCCTATTGATCCAGTCCAGTTATTCCTAGAAACCAGATATACACCCCAAAATGGACTAGTCTCTATAAAGGACTTCAGTTTATTCTTAAGAGAACACTCAATGTGTGGAAAGGGAGAAAACCTTCTCCTAATTTGCAAAGTCTTCTCTCCTCATTCACTACCCACAGACTGAGAGATGTTAGTGGTGTAGCATTGTGTGTGTGTGAAGACATTGCTTTTCCAAATGAAAATTCTATGCTCCCCGCTGAATTTTTCCTTCAGTCTCCAATTTTTTTAGCATAATGAAACACTGAAACTTATATTTGCTGGGTTTGCATTCCCTTGGAAGCTTTCCTCACCCTTTTTCTTTGGATGCCTAAATTATATTTCTAAATACTCAGCTGGCATTTTAAGTTACTGGGGACTGAAGGAAAATTTTATGGGAAGGGGGGAATTCTTGTTAGAGCGGGGCAATGCTCTCATTTTCCTCCACCCCAATCTGATTTGGAAAAATCAGACTCTGATTTTTAAAAAACTGGTTCTTCCAGTTTGTCCCACACTGAGAAAGAGATCCATTTTCTCCTTGCTGGGTTCTGCATTCCCCATCCCCCACTGGCTCTCTTAGAGTTGCTGCATTCAGCATTTTCACAAGCTGTATGTGTTGCTGTTTTCTGTACAAGCTGGCAAATAAACATATGGAGCACCCAAGGAGCCTCTGCTCTTGCTGATTTCTCTGCCTGCTGGGCAACATAATGAATCAGTGAATAAACTGCTTGCCTGTAATATTTTAGCTTTATTTTTATTATTAAGAAGACCAAATAAAACAGTAAACAATTGCCAAGAGACGATTAAAACCTCTCCTGGCCTTATTTCCTGTTCTTTTAGGAAAAGGTGCTTTTAAAAAATGTCCTGTTTCACAGAAGCAGTTATCATTTCCTCCTTGCTGTTTCTCGACAGCTGTCTTCCCACCACGACTGGGAATTGCACTCCAGAAATTAATCAAATGTGCCGGATAAATTTAGAAAAATGTTCCTTTTCAAGTGTTTGTGTGACTCTTGCTTGAATTTTTCCAGTGTTTGGGGAAATAGTCTTTCCTTTTACCAAACACAGGAAAGCCTATGCTATCTTAATATTTATTTTGAAAGAAACAAATGTAGACCTAGAGTTCCAGGTCAGTTATTTAATGGCACTTTGTCTGAAACAAGATTTTTTTTTTTTTTGTACTTCTCTCTCTTCAAGTGTTGCCTTACTGGAAAAAGATAAGTGGGGGATAAAAAGCAGGATTGAAGATTAGAGACCAGTTTAATGATACCTGAACAGAATATGGTAATGTTACTTTTCTGATCCATGATTCCCAGAAAGTCCCAATTAATGTGGTAAAAAAAAAAAAAATCTTGAGCTGTGTGCCTGCTCAGTGTAAGCCAGTGTGGTGTAGTGGTTTGACTGTTCAACTAGTACTCTGGGATACAAAGGTTGGTATCTCTGCTCAGCCATGTAAACCCACTGAGAGATCTTAGGCAAGTCACACTCTCGCAGCCTCAGAGGGGACAAAGGCAAATCTCCTCTGAACAAATTCTGCCATGAAAACCCCATAATAGGCTTGCCTTAGGGTTCTATTAATTAGAAATGAGTTGAAGGCACACAACAACAACAACCTGCTCAATATTCATTGTCTTATCCCCTGCTCAGTGAAGGAGTAGCTTCTAGACTGGTGTTACAGCTGCATTCCTCCAAGTGAAAGATCATAAGATGGAATGAGAAACCACAATCATATCAGGTTTCTTTCCTATAGGATGACAACAGAATTTACTCTAGCTTCTGTGATTAGCACTAGACTTTAGTGGGTCCTTGGTAGGATGCCACTGATGCCCCTAATCTTGGTGAGGAGTTCCAGCAGCAATGCACAGTAAGACCAATAATTCCTCTGGATATATGCTTGTTTACCCTCTGGACAGCTGTGCTTTTGGATGGGATTCAGTTTCCCACTTCTATTCCTCAGTAAGTTATTGTCATCTTAGATCCCACAAAATATAACTGCTAGCTGTTTGTTTCCTATGAAATGCTCATCGGTTGCTGTGAATGCTGCAGCCAACCCCAAGTTCGTAAATGTTGCTTTCTGGATTATAGTTTTTATAGCATTTACTGCAACCAGCAATGGTCTTGCTGGCTGGAGAAGCTCTAGTCCAACAATAACAACAACAGCCAACAACACTTACAATTTCCAGACAGTATACCAAGCTTTGTTAAATATTTTCTTTATTAAATATTTAATCCATATATTAAATATATCCAAATATTAAATATTTAATATTTAATTGCTATCAATGAGAATTTCACTGAAAAAAAATTCTCTGTGATATTTGCTCTTATAAATATTTCATATGGCTGCTTTCCTTTTGGAAATGTTCTGTTGTGTCTGTGTATATGTATTCAGATTTGAAGCTAGTTGTAGGGATTAAAGATAGACACCTACACAGGTCTACTCAGAAGTAAGCCTCCTTGCATTTAGTGAGACTGACTCCCAAGCAGCATCAATTTCTTTGTTGCTTTCCATCATGGGTGGTGATGAGAATAAATGTCCCCAGAAGGAGGGGAAAAATATGATGATGTGCATGGACCTGGCAATATGAAACTGTATGTGCCAACATCATGAGCTGAGAGAAAATTCTTGGGAGCTTCTAAGCCCTTTTCCCCTTTTTCCACAATGTTCGTGGAGAAAGCTCATAAATATTAGACAATTTACTAATCAGTGTATAAAGCCCATTCATGAAAAGTAAATTGGAACAGTAATGTGGTACATAACAGAGCTTCACAGAACAGTGTAGGGGAGCCAACAGTGGGTAATGTAGTTATCTGATATGGTGAGCTGTCATTTTCTTCTACAGTGTGCCAGGGACCAGTGCTATGTTTGTGCCCATTGACTACAATCATTTCTTTCTTTCCTGGAAACTTCAGGGACTGGTAGCTGTTGGCTTGTGGACTGGCAGTGGTCTGTGAATCACCATTTGGAGGAGCATGAACATAGAGAAAGTGGATAGGGAGTATTTTTTTTCCTCTTCTCATAATTTTAGCTCCTGGGTTCATCCAATGAAATTCAATTCAATAGTTGGAAATTCAGGACAAATAAGATTAAGTACTTCTTTGCATAAACTATGGTATCCATGACCACAAGATGCAGCAATTACCATTAATCTGGATGGCTTTTACAGAGGCTTACACAAATTCATATAAGACTATCAATGGCTGTACTTCATGGTAAAGCATAACTTCTGGTATCAGAAGCACTATGCTTCAGAATACCACTCACTACTAGAGAATACAAGTAGCAGTGTGCTACTGCCCTCATGTCCTGTCGGCTGCCTGCCTAGCGAGCCTGAAAACTGGGGTACTTGTTTAAGCAAACAAGGACCTCCAGAGAACCTCTGGCATAAACTACAGCCTAAAGGAAAAACAGCCACTTCAGACCGCAATAAGGAAAAATACAAAAGGTTTATTGCAGGTAACAAGGCATTTAGCAAAAGCCCATCATAAAGTTAAACAATAAAAACAGCAGAGTAACATACAAACCAGCACAGCAAGAAGACAAGAAAAAGGGACAAAGAGTGCTTTTCCAAACAGCTTATATACACTCCACACAGCTGTACATTATTAGGTACTTTACAAGTGCCTTAGTCAAACACATAAATTAACATACAGCTGCCTAGCCTTATCTCAGTCTACACCTTGAGCTTAAAGGGCAAGGTCAGGAGAAGCAGCGCAACATCAAGTAAAATTAACCCTTTACATATCGTGACATGTCCTACCTGTGGGCATCCTGTAGGGATCTGATTGTCCACTGCAAGAAGAGAATGCTGGATTGTATTGGCTTTTGGTCTGATTCAGTGTAGCTCTATGTTCTATTCTAAGTAAGCAGACATGGAATACAAGCAAACTGCGTTGAATTCTGTCGGACTTTTTTCTGAGTAAACAGACAGAGGACTGCTCTTCATGAGCACAATATACTTGAAGCTTTCTTAATAACAAAACAAAACAAAAAACTTGCTAGACTGGACTTGACTAGTTGACTGGCCTGTGTGAATATTTATTTCCTGGTAGAAGATGTGGAACTGATTAGATCTATTTGGGCATTTACCTATCTGCATGTGAGGCTAAATAGATACAGGGGGTATGGTATGTATGTAAATGTTGCCCCACTGAATGTTGCCAGGTACCTGGCAATATCCCATCCATCAATATGCGAAGATCTAAAGAGATGTAATAGGCTGAGCATGGTTACAGAGCTCCTTGAACCAGGAACCCTGATAAGTTTCCTGATTACAGGAGCTCTGTGAGTTCACCATGATATTAGAGACCTCTTCATACATTTCTGCTGAAGGTATAAACATCTAGGATGTTGTCTGGTATGTGACAATGCTGGGACATGGGGGTTATGTACAGGATCACTTCCCTACCACCCATTTACCCCTATACATGAGCAGGTGAATGCCTGAATAGGGCTTAGGCTCATAGGTACTCTTTACAAGTATTGCACCTCACACATTTTTCTTTTAATTTTGCTGGCTGCCCTTATTACATTCACAGTTCTGCAGCTCAGTACTTCTGGCTGTGAGCCTGCCTGTCAGTGATTTCAGTTTGAAAGATTTAGACTGAAATCTTAGAATCACTTAGGGAGACATAATTTCCATTGAACTGCACAAGACAGCACACCTAACTTTCAACTGCTCAACATGCATGTCATTTTCTCATTGAAAGTATCAGGATAGATAAATGTTAGCTGTGACTAAATTGTGTCCAAACACACTAAAAAATAACAAAGAAAAGGCAAAATCATGTATGTTGTTTGGCACGAGGCCACTCTATCATCAAGTGAGATCCCTAACATTGTTTTAAATTGAAAAAGCCTTTCAAAATGTTAAAAAAGACAATTTTAACAATAAGCATTCCAAGTACAAACAACTAGAAGAAATAATGGCTAGGAAACTAGATTTGATTAACTGCTTGGCTATTGATTTCTCATTTGTAAAATTAATTACTTGGCAAAAAATAAAAATAAATTGTTGATTATGATGCCCAAATACATGACAGTTTGTCAGTCAGATAAACGTTCCTTGTAAAACTTCTCTATCTTCAACTACTAAGAAATCTGTATGCATATAATTTGTGCATGTATTAACTAAGTTCAGCATAAGTTCTGAACTTAAGGGTTGAGGAGAGGGTAGTAGAAAGAGTTTGTTTGTGACCCATTTATCCAAACTTGTAGCTCTAAAAAATTTAATCTGTAAGCACAGAAAAACAGAAGATTAAGGATCAAGATGTAGGCTTGGTTCTGTGCTATATTTTGTTTTGCCCTGTTGAATGTAAGCATCCCTCATAAAACAAATGTCTTTTTCACTTGGATCAGATAGGCACTGACAAGTGTGTCTCTCTGTGTTATATCTATATATCTAATGACACAGGCGTCACAGACCGTCTGACTCACAACATATTGTAATTGTACTGGTATTTCCCAGGAGCCAGAGTCATGACATTTTGCATATGTGCAAATACAAGAAAAAACACTTTAATTTATAGAAATATCAGAAAATTGAATATTTGTACACCTCGTCTCATGTAATAGGGATTCAGATGTACCCCAAATGGCTACAGGACCTCTACACAGAATCTGAACTTTGGTATATGCTTAGTTTAAAACAATCATGGAAAAGTTTGAAGATTGAATATTTTATTCCTAATTACCAATTATTTTCAGTAACCTTCCTTCTAGCTAGCATGTTTAACCATACCTTCTTTCTTCCTGCATCTCCTCTAACTTGCAGCCATTTTTAGTTTTTTCTCTCTCCTCCATGAAACCATGTATGTGATTATGAACAAGTATTTTAAGTAAAGGTAATATATTTAGATATTAAAGTTTTATAGATTTTACAAAGAAGAGTAAGCTTACTTTTTTCTACTAGACCCCATGTGCATGTGGGCACATGAGTGTTGGACTGGCTATTATTCAGCTTCTGCCTTGTTTGCGTATGTGTATGTGTGTGCATCACCAAATAAGAAAACACCAATGTACATAAAATGTGCTTGTTAATTCATACATACAGATGTAAAATAAGAAGTGGTTTTATAACATACACTGAATATCAATACTTAACTAAGCAAAGAAAACTGAATCTATTGCATCTGAAGGTGCATCCATGCAGCACAATTATAACACTTTGATACCGCTTTAGCTATCATCTCATGGAATTCTAGGATTTGTAATTTGGTGAGCTACTTAGAATTCTCTGCTTAGAGAACTCTATTGGACTACTCTGATATACAAAAGAGAATTCTTATTGTCTCACCAAACTAGAAGTCAATAGGATAGGAGCATGAAACTGAAGTGATACTGGAGTACTATAATTATGTAATGTGGATACACCCTGAGTCTGTTGTCCTCTGGTGCCAACTGTGAATAGGCAAACTCAAGGTCTCTGATCTCTTTCCTACGCTTCTTTATTTTTAAATCCGACTTTATTAAAAGGACAGGCCTTGTAATGGAAGACACCTTCAAACAGAGGTTGTCCTCTAATAGCCTTTCAAATAGCGGACAACCTTTTTTAAAAAAGATATGTGGCCACCTTAGTAAGCCTCTTAAAATGCAGAAGTCAAAAGTGCTATATGTTAAATTTAATTCCTTTCTGCCACCTAGGCAGCTGTGATCTTCTCTGCTTACTTTCCCCATTAAATCCCTACCTCTTTTCTGTATGTTAGTATGATTACTGGCTCCCACTCTACTTCTCCATTTAGTACAATATCTCCTAATCAATACCTTCTTCGCTTGCTACCATTCTGGGACCTCTTTCAACTGTATAATTATAGTGCTATGATTCCACTTATTATTCTGGTTACCATCTCATGTCTTTCCTCCTTTTCTATTGATATTATTCCTATGGAGTCCTGGGGTCTGTATTTTGATGAAGCACTGGAGTTCTCTGGCTGAGAATTCCAAATACCCCTCCCTAAATTATAAATCCCAGTATTCCATAGGACAGAACTATGGCAGTTTAAGAGTAATCTTACTGCTACAACTGTGTAATATGAAAGGGCACCTGCTTATGCAGGCACATTTTACTGATTTGTTGCAGACACAGGCCCCTGGCAAACTTTTGGCAGGGGGGAAATTTCCCAGCATCTCCTATATTCTTTTTTGGATTTCATTGGATATTCCCAATGAAATCTCAACAAAATTTTGAATTTTTTTAATGCACTGCTACCTACTACTCCACTTTCTGCATAGAATACTAAATTACAGCAGCAGCAGTCATACTCTCCTATCCCATTTCCTGGAGGATAATGCTAAGAGGAAATGGGCCTTTCCACATTTATAGAGTCTCCTATACCATTAGATGGTGCTCAGCATTCCTACAAGTATGAACTCTGCCATAGTTCTGGTGCAATAGATTTGCAACATATCCACAGCATACAAAAGTATAGTTTCTGTTGGACATGTGCAGCACAACATTTTTGACCCCCAATAGCTGTCATGGAAGATAGTTGAAGGAAGAGGCATCACAGAGGCTGTTTTCCAGCATGGAACAGCCTTACCTCCCATCACATCTCCCTTTTCTGAAGTTTGCTAGTGGTGTCATTTAAGGGTTGGAACAGAACTGAGCTGGAATAGCTCTGGTTACCATCTCATGTCTTTCCTCTGTCTCCTTTTCTATTGATAGCAGTAATATTGGGCAAAACATTTGTGTGTATAAAAGATATTCATAAACTCCTTCATTAAAGTATTCTATAATTTTTTCTTCAAAAATAGGGGTTTACATTTCAAGCAAGGAACAAGATAATAACAAAAGACATCACTTAATTGACTAGGTCATCCAAAGGACTTCCTTTCTCCTTTGTTCCCTTATCCATTGCTGTTTTGTGGGTAGGGGAAGAATCCAGCATCATTTTCCTTCCAGGAAGCAACCAGGTCCTTACACTGCAGTGGTACAATCACCCTGTAGGTTTTCCCTGGGACAGAACTGTGACTTCCATAGACTTGCATGGATAGATGCACTGCTGATTCTTTGTACTGAGGTCCCCTGGCTGTTATTAAATGCCCCCAACTGCTCCTCTTCACTCAGGCCACAACCATACCTCCACACTGGCATTACTCTTCTAGTGCATCCTTTTCCTTCCCAGGCATGTTCCTCCCTCATGAGAGGAACATCCAAAGTGTAGCAGTTCTAAACAGGCTTATTCCATGCCCCCTATATTTTTTCTAGGACTTCACTCATGATGCGATGAGCTGCTCGTGGATGAGCCTTCCTAGGCTGTTCTTGTGGAAGTCTCCCACGCAGATCCCAATTCCAACGTCATAGTTTCCTGCTTTCTAACACTAAACAACTGCCTCCATTGTGATGACCTGCTTCCTCCCATTACCACAGGCCACCAGGACATGGAAGTGGATACGTGCATCCATGTTCCATAGGGTGCTCTACTAACATTCAGTCTAGATTCTGGCCAGGTATGTCTTCCCCTCTGCTCCATTGCACCACAGCATTTAGCAAGGTTGAAGGCTGTGATGATCATTCAAAGCCCCAACGTCTCACCCAGTACCACAACTCTACAGGGCTCTCAATGCAGGCACATAGGCGATTCTTGTAGGCCTGCTGTGTAAGTGTGCTCATTCTGTTTTTCCACCTTTCCTTCCTGTTCAGGGTGTACGTGCCAGTACTCACAATGCTGCATGCACAGGACAAAAAGAAGAGGGAAGCAGAGGAGGACACATGGCCAGAACTCAGGCTACCACTAACGCCCACCCCAAGGTGCAACTCAACATGACTGTACAGGTGACCTGTGTGCTGCCACCCTCCCAATGCCACCAGAGATACTTTCCCTTGGGTTACACACTGATCTCTCTCCCAGCCACTTAGCCACACAAGTGAGAAAAATGACATTTGTCAAAAACAGGTTTTAATGAACAGTTTCATATTAAACATAACTATGTACAAAAGAACCTTCACCACACAGACTGGAGCAGCCTATCTAGGTGCCCCCAACCCCTCATGCCACCGTAGTAGCAGAGCGATGCTGCAGTTCAAAGAGTCCATTCATTGGGCCATCATGACCTGCAGGAAGGCCAGCCCCTGCAACAGTCCTGCAATGGCGGCCTCTACAGAGTGTAGGAGCATTTTATCTGCAGAAAGAAAAGGAGTGGGAACAGGGAGTCAGTGAAGAGCATACACAATTCCACAAGCCCTCCCCAGGTTGTGGGCCCCAGGGGCAATATCATTCTTGACCTGCCAGTCACCCATATTGCCTCCTGCTCTGCTCCTCCAAAGCTTGGATCTGCTGCAGGACTCAGGCCTGCCTGGCAGGGGCCTGCTCAGCCAGTCCAGGCATCCAGGCTCCCTTTTCAGCCATGGCCTAGCCTGTGGAAAGAACAATTGGTTAGTGAGTGGCTATAGGTGTAGCGGAAGTGGCGGAGCATCCACAACCAGCTAACATGGCTGCTCAATCCTGGTTGCTGGTAGGCTTGGAGGAAAAGGAAGTACTGGCCATGCCATGCAGCAACAGCATCACCATCACTCACCCCCTTCAGCTGCTGCCCACTGCTGTGGAGCTCCTTGGCTGTCCAGTTCCCTGGTCTCCCTTCCTCCTCCACCACCTCTGACTGCCATAATGCATGTTGTTGCTCTGCACAGGTGGGAAAAACAGCATGATCGCCTTGTGTGTGTTCTCTCCTTTCAACACAGGGACACCATCACTTGTAGCCAGTCACAATTATTACCTCTAGAATGGCTTGGGCCTGAAGTGGGTGAACTGTCACTGTCATCTCTTTGACATTGATGTCCTCCCTGGATGTGGAGGCTAGCTGTGGTGTCAGTCTGTGTGGGGCTGCGGGGCACAGGACATAGTATCAGCAACATCATGGTCTTCCCAGTTCCTTTCTGGAGGAGAAACAGGGAGCCTGGGCCACATTCCTTGCAAATGCCAAGAGTGCACCCTGGCTTCCCTCCTCACCAAGGCACATTGTCACAAAGGAGCCACAGCCCCTATGATTCACTTCCCTGACCACATGTCATGTTTGGTTCCCACTGCAACCCAGGGTGGCTCCCAGGAATGTGAATGCATAGTGCAGCATGGAATAAAAACAACATCATGAAATCCTGCATTCAGAGTCCTCCAAGAGCATCAGGGCCTACACTCCCTGTCAGCACTGCTGGGTACCACTGTGGAGTGGCTGTCTGTGACTGGAGCTCTCACTGCTGCCTTCAACCTCCAAAGAATGGGAGGATTCTTGGAGCACTCTCACCCTGCATTGAGCTGCAGCGCACAGAATACAGTAACCCCCACATCATGGCCATAACGTCAGCCATTTTGCAGGGGAAGTGGGGAGCTTGTACCACATGTGCTTAAAGAAACATAACCACATCTTCATTTGGGCAGAGCCCTAAGCATGGTTCCCTTTAGAAAGTGACCCACAGAGCACCACTTCACATGGGGGGAAAGGGTGACCGACCCATGGCATTGCTATTGTGGAGGTGAGAAGTGTAAGGTCTTTCCTGTCCTTCTAAAACTTGCAAGGTCTCTCAGTCTCTTCACAATCCTATGGGGCTCTCCTCAGGAGGCTTTGGAGCTCTAATGATCTTCCTATGTCTGTCTGTGGAAACATGAGAAGCACAACTGAGGCATGGTGGGCTCGCACATATGTAGCCATGCCCAGAACTAAGTGGTAGCTAGTTTGTTTCCTCAACAACTGTACCAGATGTATGCATGTGGGCACATCTGTAGCCAACCAAGGGATGTCCATAGTGTGCTGCATTCCATGAGGTTTGTGCATTGGCAGAGGAAACAGTTCATCTCCCCTTGTATTGCACAGGAACCAATGTCAGCCCCATGGGGGGGGCACCCATTGCACAACCATACTATGTGGGTAATGGGTGCATGACAGAAGTGAATAGCTGGTCAGACACTCACTGCATTTGTCGGGGGTCAGTCCATCTGGGGTGCCCAGCCACCTTCCACAGCTGATACATTGTGGAAAAATACTTTGGCCTGAGGTTCCTGGGAGAGTAGCCATCACAGGCCTCTACAGCATCAAAGAAGTGGCACTTGAGTGCCTTGAATTTTGCATTAACCTGGGCTGCAGTCCTGTGGAATCCCCTTGCAAACAGGTCTGCAGCCCCATGTTCATAATATGCCCTGTTAGGCATACTATGAGCACCTCCTGGCCTGGGCTTTCTCCAAACAGAGAGAGCATTGCTCCACAAGCTCCCCTTCCTCAGCATACCAACAAAGTGACAGAGAGACACACACTGACACTCAACCAAGCAAGCAACTCACACACTCCTCTGACACACACTGAAAAACCACACTGTCAAACATCTCTAAAACACTCTCAACTGCTCTTTCTAGCTCTGTCCTACAAAAGACCCTTTTTGCCCTCCAGGGGGCCTAGGCCCAGGAGAGAGGAGACCACCAGCATTCCTGGCAGCCCAGGAGAAGGGTTTGCTTGCTGCCTGTCTGCTTGCTGCTTGCTCACTAGGAGACTGCTGCCTGCATTGGGACTGCAGTCCTGCCAGAACCAGAACCCAGGAATCCAGCCAAAGTCTGCTGATGAGCACCTGCCCCCTTCTGGAAGGGGGTAAAAGCTGGCTGCCTGCAGCAGAGGGGTTGCTGCTGGTGGCGTTGCTGTCAAAGCGGTGGTCTGCTTTGGGAGAACTGCTTTGGGGGTGGAGCAAGGACAAGGGCCAGTCCTCTGTCTGGGAGGGGAAGAAATGGATTGGGTTTATTCTGCAATTTTAATGGAGCTGTCCCCCCTCAAGGAAAATGTTATATGGAAAGCAAGGGAGCAGCCTAGGGAGCAGTCATCATAACAGTGATGAGCAGAGGGAGATATGGTGTGGAGAGACAATCTTATCACAATTGTAAAAGGGAGAGCCACAGGGTTACCCCAAGTTGTCTCCCACTTCAAATAACAATGGGGTAACAAACCCCTGTCGATCCTGGTGGCTGCTGCCCAATAAGTAGGTATTGGAGGGACTGGGTCAGTAGTCATTACATAGCACTATAACTATATTGCTTACATATTCATAACTACCATATAGGATTTTGGCTCACAATTTCATTTTAACTGTTTCAATTACTTAGGTCAAAATCTTTTTCTTGAAGGTGTCATCTGACATATGTCACATTTTTGGAAAACGGAATGGGAAAGTTTTTCTTTCATCATTTATTAATAATTTGTAAAGTAAAATAATAAATTCTTGTCAAGTCATCAAACTTCCATCACTCAGTCTGACAGTTTAAAAATTTAAGTTTGCTATGCCAACAGTCAAAAATGTTTGAAACTATTAAACTGCTTTCTAAAGTTTTGTGCATGAATATAACTGTTAATAATGAAGATATCACAAATCAAAAAGCTATAATTAAATAAATAAACAACAAACATATGAGAATGAAGCTCCAGATACACGGAGGTTAACATATTGGATGGATTTAATTAGCAGTATGAGATTTTGTACGGATGCAGTGATTCACTGTTTAAAGTCTGCAGTAAGCAACTAATTTTTCAATTTTTGATAAAACTTGTAGGGCTGACACTTTAGGCCCAGCTAACATCTAGAAAGATTTATCTGAATATTGGCTTAAGGAGTGGCAAAGCCAATTATTCTTTTGTTGTTTTTGTAGCTGCTTCTGCTTCTGCTACTAATTATACACCTCAGGGGAAAAGTAGCTTAGTATTGAGCAGAATCTATCCCTTCAAAGGTAGGGCTGAGTGAGAGAATGGATTTGAAAACTATACACATGTAATTCAACTTGTATTATAGAAAAAGTACAGAGCTAAACACAGCTAGTCCACATATATAAGCTTGAAATTATATAACATTCAAAAATGCATATATTTAAAATATGTGCATAAAAAATGTACATATTAAAAAATTGCATACCAAACATGATTCAGTGACTGGAAGAAAATACCCAATGAATCTATTGTAGGCTTCCTCATATAGACAGAGGTCTGAATCAGATACTGAATAAAGTGTTGACACATATATAATTAATTCAATCGATCTACCCTAGTTGTGATTACCAATAGAATTCATTACAGAGACTTAGTGGAAAATAAGTCAATGGCTATCCTTATTGTGTGTACCTCCTTTCTCATATTTCCAGATTATTTTGTTGTGTTCTTTATGAGGTGGTACAACACGTATTCAGGGCATGGATTAGAGAAACAGAAGCAAGGTTGAAATATGGAAGCCATTTGTCCTCATTGAGTTGACATCACGTTAGTCTGCTTCTCCTGGTTGAGGTGCATCATGTACAATATGAAGCCTTACTGGCATTCAGCTTCAGAGCAACAATGAGCTTGAATAGACTTGTGAATTCACAAAGTAACCTGACATTCAGCAAAGAAACAAGAATCACACACAGAGCTACTAATAAATTGGGTGCTTTGGGAAACAAGTAGATTATGGGTGCAGTCATGTTGTGATCTGCTACGGTATCGCCTCCCATTAAGCCACTGTACGTTTTTTCATTTGTTACAGAGGGAGGTATTGAGTATTGTCTTCCACAGTGACCCCCTGTGCAACAGAACTTTTCAGCACCAAAGCACGCCCACATGATCAATTAGTGGTCAAGAAGGGGTGGTGAAGGTCAGATCTCCATCACCAGCAGCCCACTGGATATTTAGGACAAGAAAGTATGTTCTTTCTTGATTGTAAAACTGCAGCTGTATGCTGGCTGGATGCCTGGTGCCTTTCCCCAGCCAATAATTGGCTATGGATCATACTCTGGTGGTGCAAAGGTTTTGGTGCAGGTGGTAATGGAAGCCCAGTGGAAATTTACTGGTGAGGCTAGTGTGATATATAATTCCAGTGTGGTCTGATCAGCAGCATTGACTACACCTGGGAAAGACCTCACCACTGATCTAACAGCCTGCTAAGCTGAGAGGTAAATGTGCATCCCAGCAGCAAATACAAAGTAAGCCAGGAAACTGTAGCAAAGAAGAGTAATGCAGTTTCAGTGCTAGGATATCATATCCTCAGAAGACAGACATTTATCTAGACTGGTGGCCATAGGCTGGTTACAATGTGGTGACAACACTGATGGAACCATATTTTCACATTGGACAAGAGGGTTGAGGTTTTTTGTTTTGTTTTGACTTACTTGATTTAGCAGCAGAGAACTGGAATAAGTTCTACAAACCAAAAATCTAGTCCACACTGGCACTACTGGATGGATTAACTATATCCTACCTATGGAGCCCTGGTGGTGCAGTGGTTGAATGCTAGTACTGCAACCACAAGGTTGTGAGTTTGATCCTCCCGGGCTCCAAGGTTGACTCAGCCTTCCATCCTTCTGCAGGTTGGTAAAATGAGTAGCCAGCTTGTTGGGGGCAATTAGCTAAAACACACTGTAAACCGCTTAGATAACACTCAGTTGATAAGCGGTATAGAAATAAATGCTATTGCTATTATATATATTGCTATTACCTGTCCAGGAATTTAGCCATGTCAGCTCAGCCAGTCACTGCAATCTGTTTTGAGTTTTGTGCAAGATTAATTAATTAATATCTGTCTTTTCTTGGCATGAAACCCAAGGTGGCTTACAACAAATGCATTTAAATACTATTTAACGTAATTTTTTTTTTAAAAAAAAAAAGCAATTCTATTAAAAGCAGATAACTAAAACACTTTAAAACAAGTTAAAACATAATAAAAGGAAGAAAGCACAGTGTAGTACATTAAAATACCCTTAGTTCCACATGAATTAAGAGCCAAAGACCTGCCTAATAAAAGCGGAGACCAACCAAACTTCCTGTGGGAGGAAGATTAATAAACTGGGTCTTTTGTCTCTTCATATATGCAAAGCTGACTTTTTCCTGTCTACTATGCATAATGATGACACCACCATGGCAGGAGCTATAGCTTTAAACACAAAGGCCCTTACCTCATGACATCATCATCCGGGCATGGCAATATATTGCTCCTGGTTCAGCATGCATGCCATCGCACAACATTATTGTGGTCCTGCAGCTTTCATGCCCCATCTGCTGCTGTCATGCCCTATATCATTACTAGGAAAAAAAATACAGTAATGGCCCCCTTTCCTGCAACGATCCTTTCAGCTATGGGCATGCAGGAAAGGCGGAAGCCTTTGATAGTGCTTCTTTCCACAGTACAGATAGTGCTTCTTTCCACAGTACAGTGCAGGAAGAGGTGGGGAAAGGGATCCATCATTGGCACTGCACTGCAGGGGGAAAGATGGCTGTGCCTGATGCTACCCACCTGCCAGCAGCTGACTGCAGTGAGGAGGATTCAGGCCCTGATCCCATCCCAGCAATGGCACTGCTGAGATCCCACTGGGACAGCAAGATATTGAGCCATAGTGCAGTAAGGTCAAAGTCAAGAAAATGGCCAATGACACCCTTTTCCCAATATGGTGTACATTGCTGTCATTTTCACCTATATTCTGTGGATCCAGAACCATCCTGCTTGAAAGCCTACCACTCTTGAATGGACTTCTCCTGATAACATCTTATAAGCAAAGTGATCTGTTAGGTGATTCAGGGAAAGTTACTGCATTTGTTGGTACTCACTCCCCCCCCCAAATACAGTTTGAAAATGGAGTGCGTCTTACACACTGGTATAAGAATTTGCCAGTGAATAAATGGGGTGTGTCTTATACATGGGTGTACCTTATACACTGGCAAATATGGTACACTGTGCCAAATCTGAGTTGGACCATCCATCCCAAGGGGTCTAGCTGATCTGGATTATGCACCCCAGTGTCAGTTTCCACCTTCCTAAACTGTTGTTAAAGTAGCCTCTACATTTCTTAAACAATTTCAACAGTTAATTTAAACTAATAGCAGGAACATCATGGGATGAAGGGTGGGGAATTCTGCCCTGCTGAACTACTCAAGCCTATTACAGACAGCAAAATAATGAAGCAGATGAGCCAGATATTTCTATTCAAAAAGATATTTACTAATTAATTGGTTGCAGGCAGTCATTTCTCATGGTATGTATGTGCTGTATTTTTAACTTTATTGCTAAACTTTGAAATTTACACTTTTAAAAATGTGATGGAGTTTTAATAGGACAACTTGTTTCATTGTATTTTAACCTCTTTATTATTGGATTTTTTTTAGCCTTTTCCTGTTTCAGTGTTTTTGTAAACCACTTTGAGTCCCATTAAAAGGTGGGATAAGAAAGAAAGAAAGAAAGAAAGAAAGAAAGAAAGAAAGAAAGAAAGAGAACTGTTTTGCTTTGTTCCATTGAGAGTGTCTTTGATTGAAATCCACTTAGAATGCTGTTGCTGCTGCTTAATGTGGTTTCCATTGATTCTTCTCTGTAGTCCCGACTGACACCTTCCAATTGTTTCAGATAATCCTGGGGCCATATTTTCTTGGGGATAAAGAGGCTTACAGAGCAGGTGTGGGCAACTGTGGTGGGTCTATGGGCCAGTTTTCTCTCCCTGGAACTCCCTAAGTGGCTTATGAGTTTCCCAAAATGCAAAACAAACTAATGAACAAACCTCTCCCAGATGCCTAGTTCTGCTTTTAAGAATCAGGGTAGGGTGGTGTATATTGTTGTTCAACAAATAACCTTGAGGCTTCTGAGAGAAGCAATTTCCCTTTATTTGTCAGATACAGAATGCTCCAGGGAGTTGGAAGAGACTGAGAGCCACAAAAACATCCTTTGAGGGCCATATGTCCATACTTTAGGCACATGGAATCTTTCCTGATTTAGTGAGTGGGAAGACTTGACTGGATAAAAAGCTTACTACTAATAGAAGAAGGCTTTCCATTCAAGAAACTTTTCCTGACAAGAAGAATCTTGGACTGATGAGAATCTTTGCACTTCAAAGTTTATTTTATGCAAAATTCACATCTGGCTAGTTTGAGCAGGATTTTCTATGCAAGAAACAGCATTTTCTGCATAGTAGACTGCCTTTTTTTTGGGGGGGAGCAACAATTCTGCACAGAAAACACAGAAAATTCTGTTTCCTGTGCAGAAAATGTCATAATTGAGGTCTTATTTGCTCCAAAATTTACAGATTGTTGTTTTGTGCAGAAAATAGCAGTTTTGGTCCAGGAAATCGTATTTTTGCACAGAAATTTAATTTTCTGCATGCACACACACACACACACACACATACACAAAATGCTGTTTCTTATGCAGAACAACCATGTATGAAATTGGTGCAGAATAAGTTCCAGACTGCAAATATTCATTAAAAAAGTACACAGTTTTTGAAGATTTTCTTGCAGCTGGAAGAAAATTGCTAAAATAACTCCTTGTTTCCTGTGGGAAGAAAATTAGCAAAGAATTACCACCTTGCTATAAACCTATATGGAGCCAATGCTCTTTAATGAAATGAAGTGTTGAGACACAGAGATATGTTGATCTTGCTTTTGGTTGCAATCCAACATCCCATCAGCATAGTGTAACTTTCCACATGCAGAGATACAGTACACAATGGCAGTGCAAAATAGCAACACTGCACAACACATGACAACAATTGGGTGCCTTTGTACAATGCACACTCACAAAGTGAAATGCAGAACTGCGGCACACAACCACAATGTAGAATTGTTGCTGTATGTACAACTCTACTTCTTCCACTGCCTGCAGAAAACATCTGTTACACTGTGACAAATAATTCACCTAACATATATGACTTCTGCCTGCATGTCACTATAGGATGCCAACCTTTCAGCGTCTCTTTTCTACTGCTTTATAGTAATTTATGGTACTACTTAGTACATGCCATGCCATCATGATGCTAGCCTTCCCTGTCCTGGGTAGCCAATAATATGAGGGGGAGATAAAGAAGCACATTAGAGTACAATCCTCTTGTGATTTAGTCAGGCATAAATGTTGCTGTGAAAATGACTCACTTGGAAGTTTCACAAGGTCCGATTCAAAGTTGCTCCAGCCCTATGATGCCTATTGCCCTGTGATGCTCAAGCTGTTTTGCCCATTGTGTTACTGTAGTGCACTGATGCAATCTACCACTGCAGCATAGCTAACTTGTGTCATGTTATGTTGCACAACCAGTAAATTGGATCTTGGCCATATTGTGATACTTCCATATCAGATTTCATGTAGACAAAATGAGGAATGGGGAGAAAGAAGGGGAGAAGCTGCTTGTTTCTCTTGAACATGTGTATATGCATGACTGCATAGTTAGGCATGTGATGGCCTTTGGCAGGTTGGTAAAATGAGTACCCAGCTTGTTAGGGGCAATTAGCTAATACATTGTAAACCACTTAGAGAGCACTTAGCTGATAAGCAGTATGGAAGTACACGTGCTATTGCTTCGTTCTTGTATGCCTTCAAGTTGTTTCTGACCTATGATCATCCTAAGGCAAACCTATCATGGAGTTTTCTGGGAGCTGAGAGTGTGTGACATGCCCAAGGTCACCCAGTGCTGTGCACTGGACTACAACACTGGAGACCATGGCCAAGCAGAGAATCAAACGCTGGTTTCCAGGTTGTAGTTCAACACT
Organism: Ctenosaura bakeri; assembly: GCA_948474755.1. Classification (NCBI taxonomy): domain Eukaryota; kingdom Metazoa; phylum Chordata; class Lepidosauria; order Squamata; family Iguanidae; genus Ctenosaura; species Ctenosaura bakeri. The sequence goes on from CAOLHI010001728.1 coordinate 408,687, forward strand.
CAAACCACTACATCATGCCAGTTCTCATGATGGTCTTAATATGTTTTAATGGCCACAGAGCACAGGGTCCTTATAAAAGGCAATGGAATTAAGGAACAAGAGTAAAATATTTCTCAGTTGCATGCAATTTTTGATTATTCGCTACCTTAAGAAGCTAAGATCCCTTAATGTCTAGCTAAATAGCTGGATCCATTTACCACATAACAAAAGATCCCTACAATACATCTTCCCAAACAGGCAGTTTATGAAGACAGTACTTATCCATTTTTTGTACATTTCTAATTTGTTTAGTAGGAAAGCACTTAGAATAATAAACAAAAAATAGTTTCTATTTATAAAAAATGTGTAATCACTTGTTATATGGCAAGGAGTGGATAAATGGGACAATGTGCTAGAAAGTAGCAGGAACAGCAAAATATTTTGCCAAATAATACAATCTGAGGAAGAACATTCCAACCAAGAAGAACACAGCAGTAACTAATGGGCCTCTCTATTATATTGCAGTGATCACACCAAACACTGAAATCTGCAGTAGTTTGTGGCTTCCATCTCAGTGGGGTGTGAATGTGGTTTTAATCCAAATTGGAAAGGATCTATCCAAGATCTGACCTCTAGCTCTTGGACAGGTTCATATTGAAACCTATAGCAGGTTCACCAAGCCATAGATATGGAAGCCACCAACTGTCAGTAGTTGAAATGCTGATGGTTTAAATGACTCCCATTGAGCATGTCTTGTGCAGCTCCCATTCTGTTCAGTGTGATTTCCATTGTTTCTTTGGGAGCTTCCCAATACCTTTGCCCCAAATAATCACACTCTCATATCTGCCCAGAATAGATGTAACAGGCTATAACTGTGTGTTTGTTTTAACTATTAAAGACCATTCTTATCCCAATAATAAGAAAAAAAAAGAGGAGAAACAAATGAGGGGAAAAAAAGATTACCAGTTAGTAACTCAAAATGCTACTGCCACATTCTGTATCTCAAATACAAGAAGAGCTGCTTGCACAGCAGGGAGCTAAGCACAGAGAGATCTTGAGAACTGAAACAGGATTTGGAATAAAATGTGATTATTGTATAAATATTCATAAATGTGAATAAGACACTCTAGAAGCTGGTTTGTTCATGCCAAATAATAGAACAAGAAGTCCATTCAAAAAGAAAGACATGATTGGCATGAATAGTAGATTTTTTTCTTTCTTTTACAAAATACAGTTGCCAAAATGTGAGTGCTATGTGATTATCATGCCAGCATTCTGAAGCCAGGTAGGGAAAAAATGTATCAGTGTCTTCATACATACAAGATTAAAAGAAAAGAGCAACCCACATTTCTTTCTTTGAACATAGCTGGAACATAGCTGTTGTAATCATGTATTAAGCCTACTTGTTATACACCTTTTGTTTCAGACATGAGAATTCTTGATTTGTTTTGCTGTGTTGTGATTCCACATGGAGTGACATGAGCACAGAGGAAGGAGAAAATGATTAACTTAGCCAAAAGCATTCTGAGTTTATTGACAAAAAGAAAGACGAAGAAAAGATGGGCATTAGCAGAGAAGAGGTTATAGAGAACGGGACGAGGGAGCTAACTTTTTTCCCCTTGAAATGCAGGTTAAAACGAAAAAATTATCAGGGGAAAAAAACCTTCCTGTAAGTTTATTACCATACCACCAGTTCTGATTTGACACAGTTCCTAGCACATCATGGTTAAATTACTCATAAGTATATTGGTATATATATACTCTAAATTATATTTGCCACATATATTTCATTTTTTAAAGTAACTGAAACAGATGTAACGTATAAACAGATCCAAATGAGCATACTTGCTGATCTTCCACGATTATAGAAGCAAGGACTTTTTAATGTTGTTTATTTACTTTTCTAAATGAGTCCCCAAGGCATAAATTAAACCATATAAAGCAATAATTTTATTTTATTTCACTTTATTAAAATATTTATACCCTGCCCTATATCAACAGATTTGGGGCCAGTGTGCAATAAAAATCAGTGTGAATCATTTAAAATGTGAAACAAAAAACTGCAACTTAGAAACATATTTAACTATCTAAAAAAGTTTACAAAGCAGAAACAGATAAAACCACATACAAACAATATAAAATCATTAGACTGCCAAAAGATTTAATGAAAAGCTATGCTTTATTTTGGTATCACATTTAAGCCAATGTCAGTGTCAATTAGGCCTCTAAGAGGACAGCATTTCATGATTGGAGTACCAGAAGAGAGAAGGCCATTTCCTACCATGTCATACAATGTATTGAATGCATTGGTAGGACATAAGGAAGAGAACACCTCAAAGGCTTCTTAGGGTGGTTTGTGTCTGTTCGTGTGTGTGTGTGTGTTTGTGCCTTCAAGACACCTCTCAACTTATGGAGATCCCATGATTTTCAAAGAGGTTTCTTATGCAAGGAATGCTCAGAGATGGGTTTTTCCATTGCCCAACTCTGAAATATAGCCTATAGCACCTGGTACTCCTTGGTGATTCCCAAACCAGCTACTAACCAGGTCTGACTTTACTTTGGCTTAAAAATCAGATGGGATCTGGTGTCTTCAGGGTACTACGTATAGGGAGAACAAACAACATGAATGAATATCATGATAGGAATTAAATACTAGTTATATCCATCAAATCCTTCCAGAATTGCAAGTCAGAAAACAAAGAATAAAGTATGTCTTTGACAGCAAAGCCCAATGGAACCACTAGCATAACTGGAGAGAGGAAAAAAAGTAATCGTTGAAGAAAAGAGACACTCATGAAAGAGGGAGAAATAAGACCATTTTGTAAATATATCTCCCAACATTTAACTTTAGTGTATGACTCAGATTTCTGATATTTCAAAGAGGTAGAAAAATTTCTCCTATCTCCTTTTTCACACCATGAATAATTTTATACACCTCTATCATATCTTTTCTAAGATAGAAAAGTTGATTCCACATTCTTAATAATTACCAAAGAACAGACAGTTTAGATGTGCTAAAACACTTTAAAAAGTGTAAGGGTGATAAATAAACCTGAAAATCTATTTTGGGAACAAAACACAGTTGTGTAGGGATGAGGGCACGGAGGGGGTGATTTGCCCTGGACAGCATCAGTTTTGGGGTGTCCCGGCCTGTAGCTATGCCCCTATGTGCCCTGGCTATGCCTCCATGCACCACAGCCACAACCCCACGCAAATGGCCACACCTCTTCCACCATAGACCCACCCTCTCCCACCCCCCTCCCCACACTCCAAGCTCCGCCACTGACAAAACAGAGTACACAGGTTGATTATTCCTTATCTGAAATACTTGGGACCAGAGGTCTTTTAGATTTTTTTCAGATTTTGAAACACTGCATACTGTTCTTTCAATGCATGGTCCACTCTTTCACCAGTTCTTCTCCTGTAGCCTTCTTCTTTCAGAGAACATGAGGGAACTATGGAGGCTTACTTAGGATGGTTCACATGCAAGTCTCTCAATCAGCTTGGTGCCTTTTCTTTTCTCTCTCAGGTCACTTGGGACTGTGTGAGGCTCCATAGTTCCCTCATGTTCCCTACAGAAAAAAGACTGGGTTCCATTTTTAAAAAGTTTCCAATTTTGGAGCATTTCAGATTTCAGATTTTCAGATAAGAGATACTTGACCTGTATTTCTCTTGTGGATTTTCAAGAAATATTCTGATTGGAGACATCCTAGAGAGTACTGTCATTTGGTCCAGAATACTGGATTCACCTTGATAGATAAATAAGTGGGTCAAGAGAGGATGGAGCATTTACCTTCAACGTGTGATTTAGCCAAGCGTAATTTCTATGTATTTTACTTTCCAAACTGGGATGAAAAAGAATGCTTAATGAATCTTAAAATGTACATGTAATCCTTGCTGACAAAGTTGTTTGAAGACTGATGCATAAATGAGTACAATTAATGAAAGTTATGCCTAGAATCACTTGGTTAATTCCTCTAGCGTATGTTGAAAATTGGGGCTAGTATGTATGGGGCTAGCCATACATATCTGTAGTGAGCAAAATATTATTTACAGTGATTCTGCTTTATCCTCCATATTAGGAGGGCCCTGTTTGACCTTGAATAGCAGAAGAAGGTAGGATGCAGCAAAGGCAGCAAGAGGAGGAGAGAGATACATCCTGAGATGGAAGGCAGGGAGCCTAAGGCCATTCCTGTGCTACACTGTTATAGTGCTATTATTCCTTTTTCAACCTCCTATGGAATCCTGGGGTTTACAGTTTAGGAAGGAACATTTAAATTCTCAGCCAGAGAGCTCTTTGGTCTCAGTAAACTACGGCCCGGAAATGGCCTTAAAAACTGCCAAAGAAGGAAAATCCATGCTGTTCTAAGGCTGACTATTCCACAGTTGAACAGCTCTTAGTTTTACCTCTGTTGCCAACCGAGTAAACTATAAGAAACAAAACAAAACAGAAACACATGCTTTGCAATTGAAAAGCAACATTATCCTTCCCCCTGAAGGAGACTGGTCCTCATTCTCACACCATGTTAAAGCAATTCTCCAAAGGGGCAACCCATTTTGGTGTCACCACCTCAGCCAGCCAGTTTATATCCCCAGCTAGGAAGGAAACAAGGTGGTACTTTCTCAACATCTGAGGCAGCTTGTTCATGAAGAGAAAAGGGGTCCTATCCAGCAGTCTGCAGGAAAGAGAGGTGGCAGCAGGCAAGCAGAAAGACTGCAGCCTCCCCCAGTCCAGTTAGGCTGTCAGCTTAGGATAGGCAATCACTCTCCCATGTGCCCAGGAAGGATAAGGCTTTTCAAGTGCTAAACTGTCCATTTAAAACCAAACAAAACACTGCAACATGCTCCCTGTTGCTTCTGCCTCCCTCAGTTTCAACAACTTTTCTTTAACAAGGAGAAATTATCAGTAGCCTCTTCTGCTTCTCCAGAAAGCATCTATCACTACTTGCTTTTATAACTAGGGACACGTTTGTGTCCAATAATTTTTAATGTGAAAAAATGAGCCATTGCAAGGCTGCCTCTTCCACCAGTTATCATTACCTCAGGGTAAGTAGCTTGGCCCTTAAGAAAATGGAAGGAGAGTGGTAGGACCATAATCAATGAAGGGAAAGTCTGAGCACAAGAATTTAATTTGGAAATTTCACATAGAGCTTGGAAAATTTATTTTGTCCATGACAGCTCCCAGAATTTTTCCAACCTGTATGCTGCCTGGTTGAAAAATTCTGGGAGTTATAGTAAAACCATTAACTTTTTAAAGTTTGGTGCTCACCTATGCAAGAACCCCTGTTCAAACTCTCACAACAACACTATGGTTAAATAGGGTAACAAAGACTATTTAGTGCCCAAATCAGGCTGAAAACAAGACAGAAATGTAAAGAGAGTCATGGTTATCATTTTCTGTTAAATTCATTGTAAGTCATGATATACATTTTTTTTAGAAGAGAAACTCATAGCTGAATCAATATTAATTTCCCCATATGCAACCTATCTTTTGATTTCATGATATCTAAATTATTATGTTTGATGTAAAATATGTTTAGATCAAAGGTAATAAAAGAGATTATATGAAATAGAGGATGCTCTCATTTCAAAAGTAACTTTTGTTTCTTAAGACATCAGTATTTACTATTCAGACTCCAAAGGAATCTCAAACTTGTCTTTTAACAATCTTTATATTTATATTTGAATAATCAGTATGTCTGGAACACTCAGTGTAACTATATATTTAAGTGCAATGTGTGGGCTTATAAACTGTGAAGAAAATTCTTTTAATGCAAATTATAGGTAGAGGAATAGCAATTTCTCTTTTGTGTGCATCCACAATTGAAGCACTAGATTTTTCTGCTAGTACAATGTTTGTTGATTCATAGGTTTTGTTGCTCAGAAATGTCCTCTCTGCTGATGTCTTCTCCTTTCCACATACTCATTCAGAGTTAAATATTAACTGATTCCCTTTCTTCTTCTCTTTCTTTCCCCCTTTTCTCTCTATAATAATACAGCATTAAGGTGAAGAAAAAGTATGAAATACTATGTACAAAATGCTGGTTGCACAAAACCATCTTCACTAAGTCCACCAAAAACTGAACATACAGATAAATGTTTCTGTTGTTATGGCTCTGTCAGCCAGTTTTAAAAGAAACTAAACTAAACTAAACTAAACTAAAAGGTTTACGTGTCTATGTTGTATATTTGGTGGTGTCTTTTTTAAAAAAGTATATACCATAATGCATTGTTGTATAGTGTGCATCTGAAATGTGTGTGAAGGAAAGAAGGTAAACAGACTCTTTCAATAAGTTTTGTATCTTGGCTTTCATTTCTGTTCTGAGTAAGAGCCAAGAACAGGTCATACACATTGTCAGTATGAAAACTAGACAAAGGAATTTAACACTGGGCAAAACTGGCTAAAATTGAGAACCAAGAGAAACATATATCCCAATCAAACTTTTTCTTGACATTACAAAATATTGAGATAACTTCTGCTCCATTCTTTTGCCTTTTTACATGTACCTCTGCTTGTGAATTCTGGCCAGGTTTACCTCTAGATACAAAACTGGTTATACACTTTCTACACTTAAATTTTATCAATGTAAATATCCAAATTGGAATGCCCTGTGTGTGTGTGTGTGTGTGTGTGTGTGAGAGAGAGAGAGAGAGAGAGAGAGAGAGAGAGAAGTGGTTAATTAAAGCACTCTGGTTGACTCCCATTAAAAAACTGAAATTTTGTTAAGGCATTTAGAAAACAGTTTAAAATCTTAACTATTTAAGGCATTCTTCCAAATATCAGCCCCACTTTCAGTTAAGAGCAAAGTTTCTGCATTGTGGTAGTCCTTTTTCTTAAAGGCCTAAACATCTATATAGGCCATCCCTCAGGAGTTCCATGTGTGTGTGGGAGCTGGTGTTTGTTGGTGTATTATGTAAATTGAATTCCAGTAAAATGATTTGAAGTCATATAACCCCACCACTACCACCACCACCACCAAATGTTTCCAAAATGTTCATTCATTTGTGCAACCATGCTATATAATCCTGTACTCCATGTACCCACTGATATTATGGGTACTGTCATTGCTGGTCATTAAGGCAAGACAACTGCCTAGGTCCAAGCCATTAGAAACATGCCTGCTAGAAAGAAAAATGTACTGAGTCTGAAGTGCTGGATCCATGTTGGCTTAAATACTTATCCAGCACTTCAGAAAGAGGTTTGTTTCATTTCAGATGGATTCATAGCAAGCCTACTTTGACCATTTCCATACAACACTGTTATAGTATTATTCCACTTTCAACAACCTGTGGTATCCTGGAGTTTGCAGTTTAGGGAGGGGCATTTAGAATTCTCAGCCACAGAGCTCTTTGGCCTTGGTAAACTACAAACTCCAGAATTTCATAGGTTGTTGAAAATGGAATAATAGCACTATAAGAGTGTAGTGCAGAAACGGCCATAGTCTCAGATATTTGGGAAATTTTTATTCTTCTAATTAAAAACAAAGCAAAGCAAAGCAGCTTAAAACTTGCTGTTTCTCCATTTGAGGAATTTATCAAGAACTGCAGAAAGTTAAATATGAATAGGATAATATAGAACTTGCTTGGCATGCCTACAGCAAGCATATTGGGAAAATGGGGAACTTCCTAACAAGATTCTGGTGCATTGCCTTAACTATCAACAACAATACAATATTATTTCAACTATCAAAGATAAAGGCTATCATACTGACATATATAAATCTACAATTTTTGAAGTTTTATGTAGATCTTTATAGCTTCAGTAGTGAATTCACCAAAAAGATATGGAGACTTTCTTTTCTCATAGTCACCTTCCCCACCTTAGCATATCAGAGTAACAATTTATTTCAGAAGCTTTACACTTGGAATAAATTTTCAGTGTTATAAGTAATGGGAGAACTGGGAAGTCTCATGACCCTGATGGATGTCCAATGGAATGGTACAATGTTTTTTTCCAGTCTGTTAGCACCAAGACTGCTCCAATTTTACAAACATAACTTACAATTTGGCTCCCTCTCTTCATCATGAAATGATACCTATATTACCCTGCTACCTAGACTTGGTAAGAATCATATTTGCATATACTGCCCTATGTTCTTACTTAATTTTGAGATCAAAATATTGACAGCTACTTTAGCCAATAGATTACAAAAAACCATTTCATTTTTGGTATGTCCTGACCAGGTGGGATTTATCAGAAACAGGCAGGGAACTGGTAATATTTGATTCATTGTGGACTTGATTGCTTTAAACTTGGATAGAACTAATCAGCCAGTCACTACTTTTTTAAATGCTGAGAAGATCTTTGATTTTAAAAAAAAAAATTAGCCATTTATTTTCACAGTATTGACTAATTTTGGATTTCCTAAAATATTTTGAAATGAAAATAAAGTAATATTCATCACCAAGACCAACTGGTTATGACCAATTGTTGTTTTCCCCCCTCATCCTTTTATACTGAAATGGGACTCAAAACAGAGATGTCCATTCTCTCCTTTAATATTCCATTTAAGCTTGGAACCCTTTGCATGTGCTATTAGACAAAATTCCAGTATCAATGGATTTGTGCATGTCAGTTTAGATTTTAAAAATGATCTTTTCATAGATGATTTTTTGTTGTTCATTTCAAACCTCAAGGAGTCAATCCCTGTTTTGCTGGAGTTAACTAATAATTTTGGTAAATTAACTACCAAAATCTGGGTAAAATATATGGTCCAAATCAGAAATACTCAGTGGGAGACAAGATATACTCTGTAACATATTTGAAGCATGGTAGTTTCAATATTGCCCAAATTCTATTACTTATTTGGGTATAATTATCCCCATGGATTTATCTCAGATGATTTATCAGCTTACTTATACCAAGATCAAAGATATTATACAAGATTTAGAAATACAGGCAGATTTAAAGATGAATCTGTGGGGTAAGGTAAACATTATTAAAATGAATATTATACCTAGAATGGTTATGTTATTCATTGAATTCTTCTACTTATACCTTGGAAGCATTTTTAAAAACTAAATACATTGTTTTGCATGGCAGTGGGGCTCATTTCCTCCTAGAATTTCAATGAAAATTGAAGAAAGGTTTGGCTTTGTAGACCTTCTTACATACCATCAGACATATCTGTTATTTTGTATTAATTCTGGACATATTCACTTAAAATAAGTAATCCACCATGGTTAGTTCTCATTTTATTAAAAAAGGTCACTGTTTTACCAATAATTTCAGCAGTTTGAAATACGTGGCAAATATTGCCTCATCTATTACAATTTAACTCATCTGCTCATGCCAGATTGACATTATGGAGGAATCCAGATTTGAAAATTGGTAAGGAACCATTTTTATGGAAGGTGTGGGCTGGCAGTGGGATTGTTATCTCAAGTCAGATACTTAGTATTGATGATGAGGGTTTCCCCCCCACACACCATTTTTCAATTTTGCAAGAGCAGTTTAATGTAAATTAATTAGCTAAATGGCAACTAACTACAATTGAAACATTTATTACAATTCAGATTTGGCCCTGCAGATTTAAGGGAATCCAAGATTCCCTTAATATTAGAGACATCAATTGAGGATACCCAAGTATCTGAACAAACAATTTATATATATAAATTTCTGTTATCTAGAAATAAATGTGACATGTGAAGTTTACAGGAACAATGGAACAGAGAACTAGAATACCCACTTCTGACTACTCTGTGACCATCTCTTTTAACATCTGTAACTAGTATGGCTATTGATCTCCAACTATATCTTATGCAGCAGAAATTGCTCTTTCAGATATATTGGTCACCACAACATCTAAGGTCTTCCTAAATCAGCAAATTGCTTGAGATGTAATACTGCTAATGCTTCCTTAATGTTTATGTTTTGAAGTTGTCCCATAGTAACTACATTTTGGGAAGAAGTAATCACAAGTAAATTTGGTGTTTTGGAAAGTTCCTTTATATTCAGGGATGTGTATGTTCTTTTGAATTATTTACCTGTTTCTTGGAAACTAACAAATGACTTTATTTGTTCACACTCTTTTGACTGTTAAAAGATTGCTATTTCATTACTGGAAAGATAATTTTTATCCATCTGTGATCCAGTTGATAGAAGATCTAACAATGCTTGCAACCTTTGAAAGAATGATTTATAGATGAAATTCACACATGGACTTATATTTTGACATTTGGCCAGCTTTTGTAGAAAACTATATTATTACTTTTCCTCCTCTCATGTTTTTATTTTCCTGCTTTTCTTATATTGGAACATTATTATATGTAACTAACATCTCTTTTGAATGTAAATTATGCACAAACACACAAACACAGAGACAAATATTTGAGAAAATTTGATGCAAAATCAAAATTCATAAACATATTTCATAAACATATTTTGCTCCTTTTTCATGACACAATACTGCTCTCACATGGGATATTGCCAGTTTGGAGAAAATACGTAATGTAAACCCATATTTCTATGTAAGAACCTACACATGAGAGTCACTGTTACTGCAGTTCCTAAGCCGCACTTGGGGTGACCTCAGATATCATTTTGATATCAATAATTTGGCTCTCTTCCACCATCCCTCTCCACGTGTTTGCGAGGTCCCCCGGACAAGCCCGCAGTCAGGCTTGGCCCATAATTGCTGCAATATTCCACACAATACAGGCAAGCCAGAAATAGCCGTCTCGCCACTTTAGGAGACCTCAAAGGCAAGTACTCTATTATGTATGCACGCTGCTTACAAAGAACTCACTGCCCCAAGCAGGCAACTTGACAAGCTGGATACTCAAATGTCAAGCACTGCGCATCTGCATACTGGCTATTCTCAGACCTAACTTAATCATGTTAAATTCTGACCTTTTGGAGGCTTTGTCTCCAGCCCTAAACTCATTGGTTTCCCCCAAGTACGGACTAGCCTGTGGTCACATTTCTCCCTATAAAAACCCCTGGTTTTGTGAGCTTTGTCAGATCACTCCGAACTTTCATCCCACCTTGCTGCCGCTGTGCCTGGTGAGCCTTCCCCTCAGTCCCACACACTGAGACTTCATATCTCTGAACTCCATCTTCAGACTATCTGGGCTTCAGGACAGGTGTAGTATCACCCAAATCAGCAATCCCTCTTAAAATTCCCTCTCTCCCACTCCAACCTTTATTTCTATAGTTATCTGTGTGAGTGTGTTGCATACATTATTTGTTTGTATTTTTAATAAAGATCACCATTGTTAATTCTTGTTTGCTCCTTGACTCGGCCTTGACGTTGGGTTCAAGATCTCGCTGTGTTACCCTGCCTCTCGCATTGCCAGCTGTGCTCTGTGCTAATTTCCCCACCTTTTGATATTTTTAGAGTGCCCTTTGGTGTCCCTCGTGGGACCCCCAGTAAACAGGGTAACATCACTTACAACAACATTATCTGCAGTTCATCTTTCTCTCCTTCCCTTGTATGCCTTTTCTCTCAGTGAAAATTCATAGGTAGAATAGGGTGTGTGTTATGGATTCAAATAGGCGAACAAACTGAACTAGTTCAGATAGATTTGGGAGATTTACAAATCCATCTGGAGCTACTCCAAAACAACCTTGAAACCAAGTTTGAATACTTTTGAAGATGTCAGCAGTCTGTATACAGGTGAACACAGTTTTATTGACAGTGTGTCTTCAAAAAGTGAATAATAGTTTGAATCCATTGGTTCAGGTCTTACCTTTTTAAGTAGTGGAAAACAAGCCTTTGCCATCTTCCTTGTGACAATCATTCAGATATTTGGATTTAGCTATTATATCATCTCTCAGGGTTTTTTTTCTTTGAGCTAAACATACTCAGATCTCTCATTTGCTTACAGGGCTTGATTCTGAGTCCCTCCTTTGGACATATTTGTTGATAACTGTGATGTCTAAAACTAGGCACAATAATTCAAGTAAGGTCTGTTCAAACAAAGTCAGAGTAGAACCATTACTTCTCATTATCTAGAAAACATCCTTCTGCTGATACAATCTAGAATTGTGCTCGCTTTTTTGCTGCAACATCACACAAGATCCCTATTTCCTTGTCACATATTTTGTTATTAGCCCAAGTGCTACCCCTTCTCTATTTGTGTTCTGATTTTTCTTGCTCAAATATAGAATCTGTGCCTGCAGACATTAATTTTATTAGTTTTGGCCCAGTTTTTCACAGTCTACAAATCATCATGAATCCCGTTTCTGTCTGCTTAGTTAATAGCTTCATCTCCTACTTTGGTGTTATCTGTGTATTTGATGAGTCTAATATATTTTGCCAATTTCTGGGTTTGTGGTTTTATTAAAATACATTTAAAACCAAAGGTTAAAAAAACTACATTCTCTGTGACACAGCAATATTAAAAGCATAGGATTGAAATCTCATTCTGAGTATTTAACCAGCTAACTGAAAACACAACTATTCAGCTGAAAGCTATAGTAAACAGATGATGTAACCAGATCCAGAAGGTAGTGAATGTGAAAGAGCCCAGTAGAACAGCCTAGTAAAAGAGGAAATAGACAAACAAATAAAGAACTTAGCCATGCTTGAAGGCAAAGAGTCAACATTTTTGAGTCAGTGGTTCCTGATATTTCACCTTTAAAGTTGCAGTATGATTACTGGTTGTGATAATTTCCGCACAACGGAGCTGCCCCACTATGGGGACAGGATGGTAGCAGTCAGCTAGACATGCTTCTGCACAATGTCATTGCTGGCCTGTTACCATCCTGTCCCATGTGTCATGCTCACGGGGTATTCACTAAATGGATAAAATCTGTTTAGCGCCCATGATCACTCAGTGCTCCCATACATATCTATTATGTGGAAGGGCAGAAAGCATGATGATGATGCTTACTTTCCCAGCACAGCATGGAAAAGTGCCTGGCTGCACTGCAGAAGTGTTGTGGCCATTGTGCTTCCTACGTCAGGGAGCTGGCCCTCTGTGGAGCAGAGCATTTCTGTCTCACTGCCTTCCCTGCTGGGACTGCAGTGGAATGACTTGCAAGAGCCCTGTTGTGTGGAAATGGCCAGAATTTACTCTTTGTAATAATAGGTATGTTGAATCAGTGAAATATATTGAGGTGACCTGTTTCATATATGGTTATCTCTCCATATTCACTAGGGCTAGGTGCACAGGATCCCTGTGAAAGTGAAAAAAAAGTGAATAACTCTAGGCCCTCCCAAACAGTCCTTAACATACACAAAAAAAGTTTGATCACCATGTTCTACCCACTGTGGATTCCTTTGAGGCATCAGGGTTCCTTCATAAGGCAGAAGTGGGACTTACTGCCACCTCCACTACTACCCCACACCATTTTTAAGAGGGACTTAGAAGCCTTGTTCACAGTTTCTCAGTCTCATAAGGCTTGTAGTCTCTATTAAAAATGGCATAGGAAGGCAGCAGAGGTGACAGCAAATAATCCGTGAATAATCAAATCTGCAAAAGTGGAACCCGAAAATGTGGAGGGCTGACTGTACTTTTGTGACACATGATCACAAGTTTTAATATTCCCTAGCCAATGCAAAGTACTATTTGGAGTGTGTGCCTTATACATTTGAGAGATGTTCCTTCTAAGAGATACTATGGATACTTTGCCCAAGGCCATGTAATGTCTACCTAAGCAAAATGCCATGACTATGAAAAGAGATATAGACTTAGATTGGAAATGTCTATGTGCTATGAATGCACTTCTATTAAGGGTAAATAGGAACAATGTATCATCTAGATAAGTTATAAATATGTTAAAACTGGACTTAGCGACTTGTAACTTCTTTCTAGAATTATGAGGAGCCATTGGTGAGCACTTGTCAGGCACTCGTTGGGCTTGGTCCCTCAACCATAGAATCATAGAATCATAGAAATGTAGAGTTGGAAGAGACCACACGGGCCATCCAGTCCAACTCCCTGTCATGCAGGAACACCCTCAAAGCACTCCCGACAGATGGCCATCAAGCCTCTGCTTAAAAACCTCCAAGGTAGGAGACTCCACTACTCTCCGAGGCAGCAGATTCCACTGCCGGACAGCCCTGACTGTCAGGAAGTTCTTCCTGAGGTTCAGGTGGAATCTCCTTTCCTGCAGCTTGAATCCATTGCTCCTTGTCCTGGTTTCTGGAGCAGCAGAAAACAAGCCCCCTCCTTCCTCTACGTGGCATCCCTTCAAATATTTAAACATGGCTATCATGTCCCCTCTTAACCTCCTTTTCTGCAGACTAAACATACCCAGCTCTCTCAGTCTATCCTCATAGGGCATGTTTTCCAGGCCTCTCACCATTTTGGTCACCCTCCTCTGGACTTGCTCCAGCTTGTCAATATCCTTCTTGAATTGGGGTGCCCAGAACTGGACACAGTATTCAAGATGGGGTCTAACCAAAGCAGAGTAGAGTGGTACCAGTACCTCCCTCGATCTAGACACCATACTCCTGTTGATGCAGCCGAGAATTGCATTGGCTTTCTTGGCTGCCGCATCACACTGCTGACTCATGTTCAGCTTGTGGTCTATGAAGACTCCTAGATCCCTTTCACACGTACTGCTATCCAGCCACGTGTCCCCCATCCTATATTTCTGTATTCCATTATTTCTGCCTAAGTGTAGGACCTTACATTTCTCTCTGTTGAATTTCATTTTGTTCGCCCTGGCCCAGCTCTCCAATCTATCCAGGTCATTTTGAATTTTGATCCTGTCCTCTGGCATATTAGCAACCCCTCCCAATTTGGTGTCATCTGCAAATTTGATGAGCATGCCCTCTATTCCTTCATCTAAGTCATTGATAAAAATATTGAACAGCACTGGGCCCAGGACAGAACCTTGTGGCACCCCACTAGTCACTTCTCTCCAGGATGAAAAGCAGCCATCCGTGATCACCCGTTGGGTTCGGTCGGTCAACCAATTACATATCCAATTAACAGTAGCCCTGTCTAGCCCACATTTTACTAGCTTCGATGCAAGAATGTCATGGGGAACTTTGTCAAAGGCCTTACTGAAATCGAGATATGCTACATCCACAGCATTCCCTTCATCTATCAAGCTAGTAACTCTATCATAAAAAGAGATCAGATTAGTCTGGCATGACTTATTTTTGAGAAATCCATGTTGACTTCTCGTGATTATTGCGTTGTTTTCTAAATGATTAGAAACTGAATGCTTAATGATCTGCTCCAGGATCTTTCCGGGTACCGATGTCAGGCTGACTGGGCGATAATTATTTGGGTCCTCTTTTTTTCCCTTCTTGAAGATGGGGATAACATTTGCTCTCTTCCAATCTGCTGGAACTTCTCCTGTCCTCCAAGATTTCTCAAAAATTATAGCAAGCGGTTCCGAAATGACCTCTGCCAGCTCTTTTAATATCCTAGGATGCAATTCATCTGGCCCTGGAGACTTGAATTCATCCAAGTGTCGCCAGGTATTCCTGTACCACCTCTCTACTTATTAAGTGCCTCATTTCCTCTGCTTCCTCCCCTGCTCCCCTACCGCCAGGTTGAGTGCTTGTATCCTTCTGGGAAAATACGGAGGCAAAGAAGGTGTTAAGTAGCTCTGCCTTTTCTCTCCCCCCTGTGAGTAATTCGCCATCTTCTCTGCGTAGCGACCCTACTGTCTCCTTCTTTTTCCTTTTGCTGCGGACATATTTAAAAAAACCCTTTTTATTGTTTTTAATGTCTCTGGCCAGCCTAAGTTCGTTCTGTGCTTTAGCCTTTCTGACCTCCTCCCTACATCTCCTGGCTACTTGCTTAAATTCTTCTTTGGTGGTTTCCCCCTTCTTCCATTTCCTATACGTGTTTCTCTTAACTCTTAGCTCAGCTGAGAGTTCTTTAGTCAACCATTCTGGTTTCTTCAGATGCCTTCCATTTTTCCTCCTTATTGGCACAGTTTTAGACTGTGCCGTCAGTATCTCCTTTTTAAGGAACTCCCATGCCTCCTGAACTCCTTTCCCTTTAACTATTCCTGACCACGGAATTCCAGCCAGCAGCTCCCTAAGTTTACAGAAGTCCGCTTTTTTAAAATCTAAGACGAGTGTCTGGCTACCCTTATCTTCTCCTTCCCACTGAATGCTAAATTCCAACAGGGCATGGTCACTCCCCCCTAAAGATCCAACCACTTCTACCTCATTCACAAGGTCATCCCTGTTGGTCAAGACCAGATCTAGAATATTTGATCCCCTTGTGGCCTCTTCCACCTTCTGGACCATGAAGTTGTCTGCAAGACAAGCAAGAAACTTGCTGGACCTTGCTGTCTTGGCAGAGTTTGACTGCCAGCATATATCTGGGTAATTGAAATCTCCTATTATTACTGTATCTCTCCTCTTTGAATGTTCAGTCATTTGGTTGAGGAAGGCGTCATCCAAGTCCTCAGCCTGGGTTGGAGGTCTGTAGTAAACCCCCACCAGAATATCCCTATTGTTTCTCGCTGCCTTAATTCTTACCCAAATGCTCTCTACCTGGCTTTCTGGGTTTAAGCCCAGGATCTCTTCACAGGTGAAAACATCCTTGACATACAAGGCTACTCCTCCTCCTTTCTTGTTTGGTCTATTTTTACAAAATAGGCTATACCCCTCTATTCCTATATTCCAATCATGAGACTCATCCCACCAGGTCTCAGTGATGCCTATCAAATCGTATTTATTTTCTTGTACTAGGAGTACAAGCTCATCCTGCTTGTTTCCCATACTCCTTGCATTAGTGTAGAGACACTTAAGTCCCCAGACCCTTCCTGCAAGTCCTGTACTATTGTTTCTACTCCTCCCGCCATTGGCCGCTTGTACTACTTGTCCAGTATCATTTGGGCCTTTTCCCCCTGTGTTCTCTGAGTCCTTGCCCTGAATAATATTGTCTCCCTCCCCAGTGGATCTTAGTTTAAAGACCTCTTAATCTTCCTTGCAAGACTGTTTGCAAAAACATTCCTGCCCAGTTTTGTGAGGTGCAGCCCATCCCTTGCCAGAAGCCCATGTTCATGGAAATTCAGGCCATGTTCCAAAAACCCAAACCGTTGTTGGCGGCACCATGTGCGGAGCCAGTTGTTGACCTCTACTATTGCCCTTTCCCTACATGCGCCGTATCCTTGAACAGGGAGGAGAGACGAAATGACCACCTGCACACCAGGTGCAATCCAGATAAAAGTAATATCATCTAACCCATATTTTAGCAGCTTGGCTAGAACGATGGTTGGCATTCTGTTAGTTAATTTTTGAGGGTGGTTGGGAAGGTGGGAATTCACCTTTCTTTTGCAACAAAGTCCATTTTTTTCATCCTTTCTGTCTGCAACAGAAACATTTACTGGGCTGTGGAAACTGGGGGAAGAGGACCATCCAGCTGTATGGCTATGGCTGGACATGCAATGACCAACGCACCCGGGACTCCACCCCAGGGGTCCTTAAAAGGCCCTGAAAGATGAAGTTGTAAGTGTGCATCCAGCAATAAGCACTTAGATGGATGTTCCTCTGCCACTTCTACTCCCCACCAGACAATAAATGGCCGAGTTGATGGGGGGATCATGAAAAAAATGTGAGCTTTAAAGGTAAGGGAGATGGAAGACAAGGCATAATTCTATCTAGGTGGAACGTTATACCATCTCCCAATGCAGGGATCTCAGTTAATATCAAGTGGAAACCTAGTCAAATCCTTACTGAAATTGAGATATCCGATAGCATTCCATTGATCGTCCAGGATTGTAACTCTTCCCCCCTGCCTCTTTCTGTCTTATTCTCTGTATAAAGATAAAAGACTAGTCTGGCATAATTTTTTTTTACAAAAATTGGCTCTTAGTACAGTAAGTATTGTTACATTTCTTTCCACAAAAGGAAAAAAACAAGGTGGGGAGAGAAGGCAAAGAGATCTGGGGTGCAATTTTGTTACTGACAGCTTCATGACTTGAGAGCAATCATCAGAAGCAGATAAAGATGATTGAACAGACAAGGGTGAAGGGGATTGTTGTCATCATCATTTTCATCGTTATCTTCATCTTGGTCAGAGACAACAGAGGAGGCATTGGAACAGATCTCTTCTGAAATTCAGGAAGGCAGAAGCTGAGAAGAAGTTCCTAGGACAGGAGAACATCCTTCAAAACAGCTGAAGCTCTTTCGGTCAGCTGTAAGCAGTTGGGTTCAAGAAGTGGAGGTGTCTTCTGGTAAAATGTTGGTGCTGAACTGTAATCTGATTGGCCCTGACCACAAGAAAGACTTCAGGCACATTGAAACTGATTAAAAGTCCCAGATTTTGTTCTTTCAGGTTTTATGCTGGGTTAAAATAAACTGACTTGGGGTGCTAGTATAAAAAGTTTCTGATTGCACAGGGAGCTGGTAGAAAATATTTTAAAATGTGTAAGGATCTCTAAAATAAAATTAGAAAGAATAGGAACAAAATCTGGGACTTTCAGGTCTTTTCTATCAATCTGGAGGCATCTTTTATTTCAACAACCCGTGAATAAATCTGTCATTATTACCTGCATTACTGGTTGCATTACTAGTTTGTATAGAAGGAATTTGACTATTCCTATTGAATAGGGAGGTGATCAAGCTCAGGGTAATGTTTAGTGACAACTAAGCAAACACTATCCAAAATCTATATGAATATTATTTGGCTATTATGTAAATTATTGGCGCATGTTATAAATACACTTATAAATAAATGTGAGCTAGTTGGCCTTTTAATGTATTTGACTAAAAGCCATTCCAAACCACATAACAAAATATATATCAGAAAAACAAAATATATGCAAGAGTGAGGTTAGAGAGTCCCCTACATACTTAGAGTAATTGCACAAACACTTTTTGCAGCTTCAGCAAACAAAGCTGTTTTGTGTGTGACCTATGGGTCACAGTCTGACAGTAACCAGAAGCCAGCAGATCTTCACAAGAAGACTCTCATCCCATAGG